>JABJVR010000001.1:1512679-1525102 GCA_025773905.1 Chitala chitala
ATGCAGGCGTTAACCTAACTCCCATACTATTTACATTACAGTAGAAACAAGGTTTTCACAAGAAAAAAAAAAAAAAACAGGACATATTGATGGGAAGGATAAACTGCCGGAGCACCTATCGATATGTCCTACCTCCTCAGAATTTCCTACCAACGCATACTGCGCATGCGCAGACTAAAATTACGTCATCACGGGGAACACCCGTGAATCGGTCCTGCTGTGTTGTGAAACCAAGTTACTCGCAATCCGAGGTTCCACTGTACTTGCTATACAACTAGCTACAGTGCGAACGTTGCTAACATCCGCGTTTTCAATACACCGCCAGTTCTAAATCGACAATATTAGTTATGCCTGATGCAAACGAGCAGCCAATCACACAGCTGGTCGCTGTTGCTTGACTGACAGATAAAGTCATTCTCCTGAAAAACATTATGAAATAAATAGAAGACTGGGGAGAACAGCCTTTCAAAATATAAGCAACATTTGGAAAACAGCATATTGAAATAAAAAAATGCTAAAATTAAAACATGGGCTCTGCACTTAACCTTTTTAAAAAATATAGTTCCATTATTTTACAATTTCATGGTCATATTATGCGATTGTTTTTATTTATTGAAAGACTAAGTAATTTCATAATGTTTTAGTAATATATTTAATTTTGAACACTTTGGAGTTTCATAGGGGACAGCTGCCCCTCACTCTGCCGCCCCATCGTGTGTGTGTGTGTGTGTGTAAACCACCTTCAGCAAAGTACTTTTAATAGCTCGTTGCGTTTCACGCAGTAGATGTTTAACCCGATGTTTCATTTTAATATTTAACACTTGGCCCGTAAAGCAGTACTCCGCTCCAGCAGGCGGCGGTAATGTGAAGGGTGTAATGCCAGGAGTCTGCCCCACCTGGCCGAACACCGGCGAAGAAGTTACACTGTAACACATGTGATGAGCAGCGCAACATTGGAATAGCGAGTGAGTTGGGGTGATTTATTATTTCTCACGTTTGTGTTGTGTATGTATTTAAATCGTTAATCCATGCAATGTTATGGCCCTGTTAACACAATGATTTGTAAGTTTGTTGCATTGGCTCAGTTTAAAAATACGATAGTGTGTAGGCTGAAGTATCCAAGTGATGGGACGGTAAGTTTTTCCACAGTGTACTCCTCTGTATGATTGACGCAGTGTCATGTTTTGCAACCACACACATTAATCGGTCGGTTTATCGACTTCAGAAAACGTGCAGAATAAACCCGATTACAGTACAAGATGAGCAACCACGGACTCAGTGGGAAAGCGGTCACTACACCCTACATAGTGAAAGAAGAGGTGAGGTTTTTTGTTTGGCTTGTACATCTTTCAGTACTATCACGAGGTTGATCCTGTGATGCTGTTCGATCTCCAAATACAATTACGTATGTGTATAGTTATGTACTGAAATGACAATGAAGTTATAGTGTTTCTAACATTTAAACACAGCCCATTTGTATTTTTGCAATTTTTTTTGTCATGTAGGTTATCGCAGAGGGGAAATGGTTGAAGTTAGAAAAGACAACTTATGTGGACAGCTCTGGAAGTACCAGGTACCATATTTTTCATGGCTTGTGACATTCTCTGGTCTGTTTGCTAAAGATTTCAATACAGTCGCTGATTGTATTAAGGTTGCGCAAGAAAAACAGCCGTTGTTTTGAAATTAGCTAACATGCTTACCCTGCGAATGGAATTAGGCCTAAATGTACAACTGACAGCGGATATTCCCTGCGACCAAATGCAAACAGTGTTTCATTGTCAGTGTATTGGGCTCACCCTTTCTGTTTTTAACCTTTTTAGACTTGTGGTTGCAAGATTAATGAATGTTCAACGCAGATAGTGGTAGTTAGCTTGAATGCATTGGGCTGTTTTTCCAGCTCCTAAAGTAATTAAGATGCATGGGGACAGAATGATGAGGATAATATCCATCTTTAATCAGGGTCTGGGAGACAGTGAAGCGGACCACCAGGAAGGCCAACACAGTAGCTGATGGTACGGGGGGGACAGGAGACCGGCTGGGTTGGGTTTTGCCCTAAAATGGAAATTCAAGCACAGAGTATAACGCATTGTGGAATTGTGTATGTATGTGTTTTCATAGGTGTGGGAATTATTGCCATTCTGAAAAGAACCCTTCACAAAGACTGTGTGGTGTTAGTGAAGCAATTTCGACCGCCCTTGGGCTGCCACGCTCTGGAATTCCCAGCAGGTTAGACTGGCGGATTGAGGGTGAAATTCTATTTCCTTCTTTAAAAAAAAAGGCCCCATGTTTTGTGATCCACACTCTTAAAGCCTTATTCATTCAAAATGTTCATAATCTTCTGCATGATTAGAGCACTTGAACTTACTAAACTTAAGAGAAAGAACTGTCAACTTTTTTGGGCCAAACTTTCAGGGGTGTATCTGTCACTGTAGAAACTGGGGTTTGGGTATTTCAGTAGGCATTGATGACAGAAAGGGGACTGTCCTTTGAGTGGGGAGTCCCTTGAGAGGACGGTCTAGTTGGTGAAGGCCTAAGTGCAGCGATGTTTCTCTGTTTGGGTCTACTGTAGGATGGCATTCCTGGTCTTAATGAATGCTTCTGAAATGTCACGCAGGACTCATTGATGAGCATGAAACAGCAGAGGCAGCAGCTCTGAGGGAGCTGAAGGAGGAGACTGGGTACATAGGAGAGGTTGTGGGGGTCAACCCAGGTAGAGCTTCTCACCTCCGTGTTCCAGAGGGATGAGGTGGTGTTCGTGATGTTGGTGTCCTGAACACGGTAGATTCAAATGTCTGGCTCGGTGCACAGGAGGGAGTTGTTCTGCTGCCTCTGCTCTGTTTCCTACCTGCAGTAATGTGTCTGGATCCTGGCCTGTCAAACTGCACTACTCAGGTGGTGGTGGTGAACATCAACGGTGATGACCCGGAGAACCTCAATCCTGTACAGGAACTGGGTGAGTGGAGGGGTGGGGGTGGTGTGACGGAATCATGTGATTGTTAGGCCCCGTTTGCAGGCCTCAACACACCTACCTGAAAGTCAGTGGCTGTGATCCCAACATCATCATTAATCAAAACCAAAGGTTTTAGTGGCCAGGGCAGTTTAGCGTGTTAACAAGGAGTTATGGTTTTAAATGTTGTAAGGCCTGTTCATGGTGGGTTGTTTTGGCTCGTGTAGTGTAGTGTCAGCTGGTTTTATTATCGTTGTTAAAGTACAGCCAGATTAAGTGTACCAGATTGTTAGAACAACAGTAGAATAAAAGTTTTGTCATTCTGTATACACCCCTTGTCATAAGGGTTAAAAATTACCCACCTTCAGACGGTCATTTAGGGGTTTTCTCTGTTGTTAAACACAGTGGTGGGTCATTTTGGACCACACAACGTTTAACTTCAAGAAGATACTTTCACAAAAAGTGGAATGTGTGACATCATATGCATGTAAGGCTATACACGTATATAGCAGCAATGTACAGTTATAATAAAGTGCAGTGGATGATTTATAAGGTTTTTACAGTTTAAAATACAGTTAAGTATTTTGGAGCACGTGTTAAGTTTTATGATGCAGACCAGAACTGGTGTTAAAGCATGTGAGTGGTTGGAACTGTGAGTCAGACCAGAAAACAAAGTACTTTAATGTATGAAATATTGCTGTGCGCCAATGAATTTTTGTAAACAACGCAACTCATACCTGTCCCCCTCTTTCTTTTCCCCTTTCTCTTTCTACAGGTGAAGAAGGTATGTTTTCTACTTTTTTTTTTTCCTCCAAAGTTACATCTCACTAGGATTAGACTATTAATTGTAACAGTGAGCAGTGACTTGTTTTGTCTTGCAGAATTTGTCGAGGTGATTCTTGTGCCGCTTGATGAGTTTCAGAAGAAAATCGATGGTAAGAGTCACATTGGCAGACTGTACTGATGATACGGTGACAATTTCATCAATAATGTGTCTGCATCACGTTCATAACATTTGAAAATGATGATTGCTTAATTCGTCTTGATAGTATTTTATCTGAGAACTGAATCTGTAGAAATGCAAAAGCATATGTCGATTGAAAGTTGAAGAAACGTTTGTCATCTTTGTGCAATCAGAGGTAACAAGAAAAGGTATAAAACGTTGCACGTCTAAATTTTAACTCTCGTGTCAGGGGCGCTGAACGTGTCTCATAATGGTCAGTCTTTCATTGGTTTGTATTTTCTTTTCTCCGCAAACGAAGAGCTGCTCCAGAAAGACAATGTAATTGTGGACTCCAAGGTGTACATCTATGCCATGGGTATGGCGCAGGCCTTTGCCAAGCCGAAAGAGCTCCCGGTGCTCAAGCAGTGAGACTCCACCTGTCCTACATCTCACCAGCTTTCTACATGCATTCCTCCCGTCTCGGTGCGGTCCTTACTGAGTGCATTCAGGGAACCACCCTCTCATTCAGACAAATGTGAGACAACTGTGGAACTGTTTTTAAATCCTTAACTTTTTTTGTGTTGCAGAAAGTAATAAAACGTGTGTTCACACCTGGTCACTGTAATTATTAGGTCGTTTGAACCGTATGTAGCTATGGCTGTTTTAGGTTACAGTGGCCAAACAGAAAACTGGAGATCAGATAGTCTGTGTCTCACCTGATTTAACTTTGACTGTAATTATATCAAATATGAGATTCTAAACATTTTGAATTTTTTTTGTGCCCCCAAACATCAGAACACAAGTCTAGTAGGTCACACCTGGCTGCAAATTCTCATTGAGCTGAAAATGCTAAGTGTGCCGTTATTTGCAGTTAATGTGAGCAGTTAAGCAACCTGATTTGAAGTGCTTGCATGAAGGAGTAACGCGCCGTGTGTAAAGGAAAACCAGCATCTGAATTTAATGCGAATTACAGTAAAAAAATATTGTATATACCGCATACGTTATGAGCATACATTCTCAAGTAGGAATTCGATTTAATATAGTAATTCTAAAATGAAATTCGTGTACCTTATATAAATGTAGTGCTCTTTATTTTGCTACACACTTCAACAGCAAATCAAACATTGATTCTTTGTTGCACTAATGTAATTGATTCGTTAACTGAAAATAACCCTTGATCTTGCACGAGTGCCTTCTACTTGGCTACTCTCGCGCTGTTTAAAAAAACGGCACGGCGAGATTGCACAGTATTTTTCTGCTGACGGTATTAAAATTTTTTTTGTTGCATGGAGCGGTACAAAGGAAATGTGATTCCAGAAAAATCTAGAACAAAAGTTCAACCAGGTGTCGGTTAGAAAACTAACTGTTCATATATGTTTAAGGTAAAGGAAGTCCTCTTCAACACTAAAAAAAGACTGTATTGAAAAGAATGTTGCCTGTATATTTAAGGAATAAGAAAATTTATTGGATTATACAAATGTCTGTCATTAAGGTATAATCCATAAAATGTGTTTCTTTGACAAAATCAACAATGAAACTCTGTAATACTGTTTGTGCTGTAGTGTTCTTTCATCAGCAGGTTATTGTTCACTGTAGCCACAGGCCCAAAACGTCACAACGTTAATTTAGTAGCACATATCTTTGCATCCAATTAAATCTCCAAACACAAGGAAATCCGTCTTCCTCTCCCATCAATTTGACTAGCAAAGGCCTCTGTGTGGTACTTAAACAGTAACAGTTTTTTTTCAGTTGTTTCAGCAGGAATGACACAGTAACAAGGAGGTCCTTAAGAGGGTGGTGTGTTGGACTTGCTCAGGCAAAAGTGGCAGTGAGTATAGCCTCCTGTTGCTGGTGATGTAGAGTTCCAATCCCCACAGCTGGAGCAGGGAGGGGTGGTCTACTGACCAATCGGAGCTGAGGAGAGATGGAGCCAAGAGTATAATTATGTCTTGGAAAGAAAACTACATTTATAAACAGCCTGTATTTCCCAAGTTTAGATGTGAACGCACACACAAACATGTAGTTATCTGCTATAGGTATGTGACTCATATAACACAAAGAGCAGGAAAATTAGCAGAACTTTACAGAGAGGAATTATGGGACCTACCTTACAGGCCAGTTGCTTCTCAAATCTGGGGGCGATAAATGACCAGGGCCCCATATTCTGAGGCTCCTCCTGACTCCATATGAACTCTGTGAGAGGGGGAAAAAAAAGGCTCAGAGCAGCTTCCAGCAGTTTTTACTGCCAGTGCAGTGGCATTTGGTGCTCAGAGCTTTAAGCACAGCTGTGAATGGATGTATTTTTGAAGGTTTGTGAATCTGACAAAGTCTGGCTAGGTACCTTCTAATGTTGCTTAGTCCTGGAACCACAGACTGGACTAGACTGACTTTTGGCAGTGCAAAAGAGACTGAACTGGACCAAATGGGTCAGGGGGCGGGGCTGACCTTTGGCATTGTTGTATTTGCCAAGTTCCTGCTGCAGTGCCTCCAGCGGGAAGGGGCACAGCTCCTCGACCCGGATCAGTGCCGTGTTCTGGGCGGTATCAGAAGTCTCCCTCTGCTTCAACAGGGCATAATAATGCTTGCCCGAGGACAGCACCACCCGATGGACGCTGCCGGACGACAGGCTACATTAGCCAGAGCTTCCTCATTCAACATTACTGTGACTGCACTCTCAACGTAGAAGCGATCCGTGTCGTGCTCACTTGGTCGGAGTCACAGAAAGGTCACCTAACACAGGTCTGAACGATGTCCCAGGGGCCATTTCTGCCAGGCTGGACACGGCACCCTGGAGAAGGGTCCCTGGTCAGTACGATCCAGCCAGGCGTGCGAGTCAGACGCTTGCTAAAGCGGCTGGTCATCAGTGATAAGTCTGCACATTTACCGAAAAGCGGAGCAGCATCTTGGGAGATGCCACGATGAGCGGCTTGCGGAAGTTGCGGACCATCTGCCGACGCAGCAGGTGGAAGTACTGCGCTGGGCTCGTGGGGTTGACCACCGACATGTTGACGTTGTCCCCGTCCACACCTTCCTCTCTGCTGTCGCACATCTGTAGGCCCAGGGACACGGTAAGATGTGTGTTCAAAGGCCATGCAGGCACAAAATAGGATACGGGCTGCCGAGGTGTACGCAGAAGAGCAAACGCCTGCCAGCGATCACCTGCAAGAATCGCTCGATGCGGCATGAGGAATGCTCCGGTCCGGCACCGTCGTAGCCATGGGGCAGCAGGATGACCAACCCAGACTGTAGCAGCCACTTGGCTTCACCTGGAAGAGCCAACAGACTATGGCATTTTACCACTTATTTATAAACTTTCTTACTTATAACTTCTCTGTAACTACACCCACACATTTGTGCTCAGGCTCCATGGGTTCAAAAAGCCAGTACTCTAAGGATTCCTGACAGGCAGCCCATAACATATCATCACAAGTGAGTATCTGTCAGCTCTGAAGGGAACTGAAGAGAACCTCCTGTTTATGCTGTTGTGTCCCATGAATATTCCTGGGCCGCAAAAAAAAAAAAAAATTGAGCAATAACGTTGGTGACTCATGCAATATGCCGATTGTCCAGAAGCATAAAGCTTGTATAACATGTAATTCCTGTTTGGAGCACCATCTGAAAAATGCCTGTAGATGCAATGCAAATAAAAGCAGGTGCTTCGAGGAGTAACCCATTTAACAGAGTGTAACCAGCTGAGCAAGACCATTTGATTGTGTCCTTGTGGATGCTTGTATTGTCAGTGTCATTACCGCCTGAGATGAAGGTATCAAAGATGATCTGAGCCCCGTTGAAGAAGTCTCCAAACTGTGCTTCCCAAATGGGCAGTAGCTTTGGCTGAGCGATGCTCATTCCATACTCGAACCCAAGCACAGCCTCTTCAGACAGGGGGCTGTTACACACCTGAAGAAGACAGAGGTTGCAGCGCTTTGGACCCTATCTGCTATGGACACCATCTCTGCTTAGGACAGCGGACGCACCTGGCGGCGTTTAAAAAGAGCGCCAGGACGGACGACAGTACCTCTAGGAAGGCCTTCTGCTCGGGGACAATGTGGTTCAGGGGAATGTACATGTCGTTGGTCTCCTGGCAGACCACCATGGCATGACGCTGGCTGAAGGTCCCGCGACCCACATCCTGCCCGCTGATGCGGATGTTAAAACCTTAAAAACGGTAGCATGCGTGGGTGAGCCAGTCGCGTTTCCACTTAACCGCAGGTTCTCGGAATCGGCACCGCTGATCGACCGCTCACCTTGGCACAGCAAGGACCCGAACGCCATGGCTTCGGCAGTGGACCAGTCCAGTTTGGCCCCTTCCTCCAGCTTCTGCAGTCGGGCCTATGCCAGAACACATTGGGAAACACGGACTGGCCAGCGCTTCTCTACAGGTGTGCCTCAATGCTACACCTGGGGTACAGGTGGATGTATAACATGGTTCAGGACACTTACTACAACATAGATAAAGGTGGGCTAAAGTGACAGCTTTAAGTCCTTTAGACTTCGAATGAGAAGCTGAGTCAGCCAGAAGGTTCCAGGAGGCGGCCTCCCATACACACCTGCACGTGTGTCTTCCTCAGATGACTGTGCAGTTGGATCTCCTCTGGGATGTCCACAGACTTGGCTCCCACAAACTGCAGCAGCGGAACAGGTGCTCCCGTGTCCCATGTTGTGATCCGAGCTTGGGGCTCCACCAAGTCTCCCCAGCGGTTCTGCAGGTTGGTAGGGGGCGGGGTGTACAGGGTCATGTTGGCAAGCCGCTCGTTCAGCATGCTGTAGTGGGACGTCTTGACCTCCGAGCACTGCGCCTCCGTCATCAAGCCCTCGGAGATCAGCAGGTCAGCGTACAAGTCGGGGATGCTCTTCCTGGAACTGAACGTCACGATGAATGTGATTGGCTGAAAACCCACCGCACCGTCTTGAGAACGAAATGAATCAAATGATCGAGGTAAAGCCCAGGATTGGGCAGAAGCTTACTGATTGATCTCATCAAAGTCCAGGATTGGTGAGGAACTCACCGAATGATCTTGTACATGACGGGGTTAGTGAAGAAGGGCTCGTCAAGCTCGTTGTGTCCCCACTGCCGATAGCAGAGGAGGTCCACAATCACGTCCTTCCGGAAGTGGCGCTGGTACTCCACTGCTAGCCGGGTGGCTCGCAGGACCTCCTCCGCGTCATCACCATTCACGTGGATGATGGCGCAGCCCACCATCTTACCTAAGCACAGGGCAGTGAGGTATTAGTGTCCTGTTTGTTTGCAAGCTGAGGGAATGCAGCTCTGTTCAGAACAGTTAATAATATGATGTTTTATAGCAGAGTCTGTATGGGAGTGACAACAGAAATGTTACACACACCTATGTCACTGCAGTACAAAGATGACCTCCCTCTCTCAGATGGAGTGGTATAACCCAGCTGGTTATTTACAATAAGATGGATGCTCCCACCAACTCTGTAATGTGGGAGGTTTGAAAGGGTGAAAGTTTCAGGGACGATGCCTTGGCCTGAGAAAGAAGCATCACCGTGGACCTGTAGGTTCCAAAATAAGTCACAATTATGAAGAAGAAGAAGAAAAAAAAAAAAAAAGTCTAATCTTATCTGTACTTACTGTTGGAACATCACAGTACAGTGTCTTGGCTATAAACCATTTGGATTTTAGTATGTACAGGAAGTAATTCTAATCTGGTGTGTAACACGGGTGTGTGAGGGAGACCTCATCACCTGCACGCAGATGATCTTGTCCCCAGCCTGCGCATTGCTGTCTGCCGCGTAGTCCCCGTCCTGTTTCACCTGCTGCCTGCCACGGGTCTTGCCCTGGGTCACGGGGTTGATGGCCTCTAGGTGTGAGGGGTTTGGTAACATGCTGACATGCAGGGGGTGCCCTGCCCCAAAGTCCAGGTCCACAGAGGCGGTCAGGTGTGAGAGGACGTCTCCGATGGACGGCGAGTTCTCGGGAAACTCGCTCAGACCCCGCATCTTCCTGAACATGAGCTGGTTTGCAATGTCACACACACACACACACACACACACACACAGATACTTGTATAGACACTTGATCACTAACAGTTTCCAACCTGTGCAAGTAATACACTGATTCCATTCCATCACATGGTCTTACTACCTGTGCCTACGTACACACACCTTTATTCACACTGATGCATCCTAGCTCATTCTATAAATGCATCATCGCTTCCTTCTGCATGTAACTTATATGGGATATAAGACACAGGGTTCAGGTGTAATTTGCATGCCATCATAAAATGTTTTATTTTCATCCTACAAGACGTTTGACCCAGGTGTGTTCAGGTGTCTGACCTCGGGAGGGAACTGTAGGAGTCCCGTGAGAAGATTCAATCTTCCCCGGTGAGGCATTCCCATAATCACGTCCGTCACGCCGCTGTAAGCCGCCTGGCGAAACAGCTCGTAGAAAAATCCCATCATGCTCTCTGCTCCTTCACCGCCATACCGCTTCACTGTGGCAAACTTGGTGGCCAAAAAATGGTCAAATTCCTGGGGTTAGAAAAAAAAAGTGTAGGTAAATGACCAAAATACAAAAAAGTACAAGTACACAAAATCTTCAACACAAAGTCTTAACTACTATTTTGTGCAAGAAATTTCAGCCTTTATGGCGAAGCATTTGCCTGTCTTCAGATGTGCTTGTCATACCTGCGATTCCAACATCAGCTTTGCCAGCTGCATCCTCTCTTCCGGGGAGAAGGCTTCTTTCTTCAGCTCCTCCAAGCGGCAGGCTACCCACTCCCTCTCATCCAGAGTTTGGAGCTGGCTGGTTTCCACAGACATTCGGCCGCAGTAGGTGTGGTCCAAGTAAGCAATCACGTCCTCCAGAGATGCTTCGGGTTTGCCAAAGTTCCGCAGACCTTTAGGGAGCACAAGCCACTCAAACGCGATTTATGACAACTCGTGTAGCCACATAACAATGCTGTCTGCATTACTGAAAAAGACGCACATGGAATTACTGCTGCTAATTTACTTGAGAATACACAATATCAGCGAAGAATCAAGGAACGGAATAAAATCACATACCGGTTGTGTTAAAGGGGCCTTGAAGTGTTTCAACCAAAACGCTGATTTCAGGGACGGAATCCACAACTGCTTTCTCCGGGAGCAACGGGTTAATTTTAGCTGCTTTGTGACCGTGTGCACGGTAAGCTTCGACCAGCCGGGCCAGGGCATGATCTGCACGGATGGGAAACAAAGTTACTGATGGTATCAGCTGGAGGAGACACGTCATCTGCTGTCAATGTTGTACAAATGCTTACATTTACAGGTTTGGATCGCTCTTTCAGAAGTGTGTCGTGCTTATAACCAAAAGGTGCAAAGGTCAAGTCTAATTGTTGTAATAATGGAAATTTATATAAATTTATGAAATAGTAATTTGTAAATATATTAGAACTGGTTTCACTTGAAATTATGGTTATACGTTGTTATTATTATTTTATTTTTTTTACAGAGAACAAGTTAAATATTTAATAATAGTGTTTTTTTTAATATGTAAATTTTCAGTGCTACAGTTAATCTTCATAGTGTATGTTTAAAGGCAGCAACTAAACGCATGCCAGCTCAAACGTCGATTTTTAAACGTTGATCGAGCTTTTAGAGACAAACGGCTTAAACAGCACATTAAACAGTGCGGTGAAATTTGAAGTATTAATCATTTTTCCCAAGCAAAAAAATATCCGACTAACCTTGACTAAGCGACGACATGAGATCGCTTCGGACCGGCTTTTCTTCTGCATCGTCTCCCCTAGGTTTGTAGCCGTAGACCCCCTTTTGCGTGTGGTAAAAAGATCTAGGTGCAAAACTGACACAACGAAGGGAAAGTCTGGCGGCTACGTGAATGTTTTTAAGGATCATAACCGCTGACATGTTTATCTTTGAGACAGGTCTGCTAAAAATACCGCGCAACAAGGTTTACACAATATGCAAGAAGACTGCCATACTTTGCATGAAAGGTGGGCGTTTACACTTGCGTCGGCTGCTATTGGCTAGAATTAATAGCGTTAGTGTACGAACCCAAGACCTAGACCAACGTGAGACGAACACTTCAACACTATTTATTCACCAAATGACCGTCTTAACACTTTAACACAATTTATTTACCAAATGACCGTCTTAACACTTTAACACTATTTATTTACCAAATGACCGTCTTCAGTAATACGCAGCAGTGTGCGCGTTTAGCCCATCAAATGAAAAAGAATAGAAAGATGACTGCCTTTAAGAAATGAGAAAACAGTCATCTTAATGCAACATTGCACTTAGGACAGTCTGAATGCAAGGCTGTGTATTTACTCTGTGTAAATTTGCACGCTAGACAAATGGATCTGAGTTGCATAGGAGTATGTGCTATATGCTTAAGATATAACCTGTCATTATAATGCATAAGGAATTCAGCGATCTTTAAGTTTATCTTTTGAATAAATATGCAATTATTACTACAGCATCGTTTTGTGTATTAATCATTTTAATTTAATTTTCACATTCCATTTTGTGAGCTCATATATTGCCTGCTAATACAAACACA
>JABJVR010000001.1:1532797-1544487 GCA_025773905.1 Chitala chitala
TAAACAGGAGCAGTGACTTGTGATCATTAACAAGAAATGTTAAAAAATATGAAGCTTTCTCATGCTTTTAAAACTGTTTAAAATTGATTGTGTGCACGTCTGGATTGACAAAGTAATTATACAAAAAAGTCAATATTTATTTGAAATTATCAATTAACAGCAGAGTTTGGCTGAAACAAAAACCTGTACCCGCTGCGGCCCCCCAGGACCGTACTTTGACATCCCTGACTTAAATTAAGGCATATAGTTAACCAGCTCTCATCTGTAATTGAGGGCAAACTAGGGTTTAGCCACAAGGTGGCAGTGTTGTGTAGTTGTGGAAAACTTTCACGGTGTAGCTTTCAAGTGTGATAGTCTTTGAAAGCTAAACATGGTCGAACCTGCTGCTCAAAGTGGTCTTAGTGGGACCAGCAGGGGGTGCTTACCCTGTGGCCTATATGGGCCCTAACATCCGAATAGGTTGATAGGGACATTGTGCTGTAAAAATTGGCACCGTCTTTCCAAGGTCCTGAGGATCCATGGTCATTAAAAATTCCAGTGTGTTCTTCACAAAGAGTTGGGATGTTCTCCAGTGTCCTGGTTAAATTTCCTCAGTGTGCTTTATCAGTGACGACCTCCTAATGATCCCTGTGTGTGAATTGGGTGTGTCACTCTGTCCTCCCCACTTATGCTGGTGTGGTGAGCTTTCTGGTACACTGTGGTTGCCATGGCATCATCCAGGTGGATGCTGCACACTAGTGGTTGTGGAGGAGAGCTCCTATTGTATTGTATTTTGGGTTCTTGAAAAGCGTGGTGTAATTACAATTACAAGTGTAATTTATTATTATTATTATTATTATTATTATTATTATTATTATTAGTGGTGGTGTTGCTGTTTGATGTGCCAGCCCGTCTGGCAGGACTGATACACTGGAGCTGTTCTGTTACTATGCAGGCTGGACCTCTTGCCCTTCTACGCCCGCCTGGTCGCCACCCTCCACCCCTGCATGTCAGACGTGGCGGAGGACCTGTGCTCCATGCTCAAGGGCGACTTCCGCTTCCACGTGCGTCCCTCGGCACTCAACACGTGAATTGTTGCATACACACGGTTATAGGCTGCGTTGAGGTTCCGCTGGCTAGTGTTGTCATGTAAATGTGAAGCTGGATATTCCCACGACTAGAGTGCTTCTATCAAATAGTAAGTATGAAGTTTTCTTGTATATTTCTAAACTTTTTATTTTTTCCTGTTTATGGGTAATATAGATACGAAAGAAGGACCAGATAAACATTGAAACAAAAAACAAAACCGTGAGGTTCATCGGGGAGCTGACCAAGTTTAAGATGTTCTCCAAAACAGACACTCTCCATTGTCTGAAGGTGAAGCTTTGTTGCTGTTTGTCTTTAACAATGAGATTCTAATCCAGTGGGTGGGCTGGGTCCACCCCTTACTTTTTCTGGGGGGGGGTAAAACCCAAAGTGTATGATGTCCAAGCAGACAAGGTTCGTGTCCCATTGTTAGCTTTGTTCGTGACCTTCAGTCCTGTTGCTGTCTCTCTGCCCTCCCGTAGATGCTCCTCTCCGATTTCTCCCACCATCACATCGAAATGGCGTGCACGCTCCTGGAGACCTGCGGCCGCTTCCTTTTCCGCTCCCCAGAGTCGCACCTTCGTACCAGCGTGCTCTTGGTTTGTTTTTCTCTGATAAACCAGCCAGTTGCGTTTTGAACAGATATATATGCACTGTGTCGATTAGTAGTGCAGGGGCCTTACCCCTCCTCTAACCTGCTGCTCTGGCCCCCGTGTGCTCCCTCAGGAGCAAATGATGCGCAAGAAACAGGCCATGCACCTGGACGCACGTTACGTGACCATGGTGGAGAATGCGTACTACTATAGCAATCCGCCGCTCGTCGAGAAGGCCGTGAGGAAGAGGAGGCCTCCTCTGCAGGAGTACATCCGCAAACTTCTGTACAAGGACCTGTCAAAGGTCACCACCGAGAAGGTGTGTTAGGAGGGACGCACCTGTTCCCCAAATGCAGTGTGGCGACCTCCAGTCCAGACAGCTGTGGACAGCGACATTTGATTTCTATATAGACCTTAGATGCATATTTTTTAAAGCGTTTTCAGGGGATTTAGTGTAGGTAAAGCAGGTTTCGGGGCATTGCATTCTTTAGGTTTTAATTTTTTCTCCGAGCACCGCCGTCTGACGGCACGACGTCTATTTGCAGGTGTTGAGGCAGATGCGTAAGCTGCCCTGGCACGACCCCGAGATCAAGAGCTACCTGATCTGCTGCCTGGTGAACATCTGGAACGTGAAATACAACAGCATCCACTGTGTCGCTAACCTGCTGGCAGGCCTGGTCGCCTACCAGGAGGACGTGGGCATCCACGTGGTGGACGGGGTGCTGGAGGACATCCGCCTGGGCATGGAGGTGAGCTGATGGCAGGCGCATTACTTCTGCCACGTCGTCTAACCCCTGAGTAGTCGGCGGATGGATGTTCCTGACTTTTGTGTTGTGCTGAAGTGAAGGAATTTGTACTGCTGCAAATGCGGAAATAAGGAAGTTCTGGTTACCCAGTAAAAGGAGGACTTATTCAGCAGGTTTAGGAACATTTTGGCTTGTAAAAAACCCCTTTGAGGTTATTCTGTTACCAGGTTATAGTGCAGGACTCACGCCCTGACACTGGTGCAAAACAAAAGTTCAGAACTCAGTAATTATCCTTCAAACATGTAAACAAATGTTTTTTCCTGTAACAAAGACATTATGTGACCTATTTTTCTTTGGTTCTTCCTGTTGTGTGTGAGATATGACTCAGAATACGGCACGCGTGGAAGACAGGAAGTGCAGTTTAGTGACATCGATCAGAGCAATGACGGCTGTACAGTCCCTCAAAGCTTAGTGTCAGCCACGTTTGATGTGTCTGATCCTGTTCAGATCGCTATCGCGCTATTTACCAGCTTCCACGTGAAAGGATTTGGCGTGTCATGTACATCTGGGATTAATGTCATCCCACGAGTTGTATTTAAATTTCTGAAGACGGAAGTCTTGCAGTTTCCACAAATTTGAACTGATTAAAAAAACAGGAGTAGATGGTGATGAATGATGGTGTCAGGTTAATGGGCTGTAGCTTCTCTTAATTGGGTGAGCCGGAGAGTTCTTCAGTACAAATGGGTGGTTTAATGACCTGAGCAAATTATTTAAACCTTGTTTCAGATGCTGAAAATTAAGTTACTTGCATACACTATATACTAATGTGTTGAGATTTCTCCCCCAGTGAATATTTTGAGTTGTATTGCTGTGTGTTGTGGAATAAAATGTGGTAGGCGTAGTTATGTAATGATGCTAAAGGAGACTGGTTCAGTCTTGCTGACATTTTTTGGTAGGATTTCCATTCCTGGTTAGAACCAGAATCGTTTTATATACAGAGGTTTGAAACGGGTCCAGAATGCACTGGGGTAATGATGGCTGCCGGCTGATGGACAGGTTGGTTTCTGCAGCTGTTGACAGAATACACCGTCTTGTCTTGTAGAAGTTTGTAATTTGTGTTGGCTGGAACACATGAAACAAAAAACATATCATGAATTTATTAGAAATCCAGAGATTAATTGGTCATGAGATCAGTTCATTGTAACTTTCAGGTCTAAAGCAGGGCAGTTGTGTGCAAATTATGACCATTTCATTAGAAAAGGGAAAGAAAAATGAAATTGGATTTTTGGTTGTCTGTTCTATGTCACAGAATAGACGTGGATTACTAATGGTTTTTTTTTCCAGTCATTGAAATTGTATTGTTTTAACGCTTTTTTTCCAAAAGCCTTCATCTGTGTTGAATTTTAAGTATTGACGCTTGAAATATTGCACACCGTTTTCTCCCACACTTTACATTTTTATAAGGTTCGGGTGAAGTTTTATTATTGTTAAGCTTTGTTTATTGGTATAAATTCATGTACACAAACGGTCCATGTCCACTGGACTCATTCAGAAAGTGTCGAGCACTTCAGATAAACCCCTCAGCAGTTGTGGCAGGGCAGACGACCCGCTGTGGGGGTGAGGTGCAGCTCCCCACCAAATGAGCGACCCCCTCTACATTGCAGGTGAACCAGCCCAAGTTCAACCAGAGGCGCATCAGCAGCGCCAAGTTCCTGGGGGAGCTCTACAACTACAGGATGGTGGAGTCGGCCGTCATCTTCCGCACACTCTTCTCCTTCATCTCGTTCGGTGTGAACCCGGACGGCTCGCCCAGCCCGCTGGACCCCCCGGAGCACCTCTTCCGCCTGCGTCTAGTCTGCACCTTGTTGGACACCTGCGGCCAGTATTTTGACCGCGGCTCCAGCAAGAGGAAGCTCGACTGCTTCCTCATCTACTTCCAGGTTCGTAGTTCCAGGCTTTGGAAGCTGACTGGGTCGGGTCGAATCGGGACCCATTCGGGACCATTTCGGGCCTTCCGCCATGACCGATTGAACTTTTTTTTTTTTTTGTGGGCAATTGCAGCGCTACATCTGGTGGAAGAAGAGCACAGAGGTGTGGACGAAGGAGCACCCGTTCCCCATCGACATCGACTACATGATAAGCGACACACTGGAGCTCCTGCGGCCCAAAATGCGTCTGTGCAGCTCGCTGGACGAGGCCTCCGCACAGGTGGTCCAGCTGGAAAGGGAGGTGCTGGTCAAACTGGGTGAGCCCACAACCGCGCACACCCGCATCTCTCTCACACACACACACACACACACACACACACACACACACACACACCCGCATCTCACACACACCAACCCCTGCATTATCACAGACAGCACATTTTTACTTCCCTCTACATAGTGGTGTGAGAATGGTGACCTGTGGATGTTAGTAATGCGGGTGTGGCATAGCTGGTAGTTTCCATGCCCTACAGAATGCAGGTACAGGAGACTAGGGAACCTGAGAGGGTGGACCAACAGGAAGTGGCAGGCGGCTATAGCCGTTTCGCTGGTTTGCCTGCATTTTGTTTCTGTCACTTTCGGCAGACAGCATTCCTGTTTCTGAACGTAGTTACCTTTGTGTAGCAGGTTTTTTTTTTTTTGACTGTCTGTGACCCTTACCTTCTGTGGTTGTGGGCTTAATTATATTTCGTTGCTTTGCAACGGCTTCCATCCGAGAGGTTGAACAGCCTAGCTGCTGATGCATTTTAAAATCAGATCCTTCACCTACGCTTGTGCTGCAGTGGACTTCCAGTTCAATGAAAAGAAACGCATCTTCTGTGAGGAAAGTTGTGTCTTTGCTCTTACATGGTTTTAGTACCATTGTAGCTGCTCACATGAATTCTCCAATGAGCTGTGTTACAGGATAAGGGCTTTATTCAGTTTCTGCTGTTTGTTTATGAAGGTTCAGTCCAAAAAGTAATGACCTGCCGAAAAGCCCACAAAAGAAGTGCAGAACATTTGTAAAAATGATTTGCAGCTCTCGAGCGAATCTGATTTTGAGATTATAGCATTGCTTTTCAGTCTGTCAGCATGACTTCATCAGTGGTGTATGAAGGCTGGTGTGAAGTGACCTGTATCAGAAGGCACAAGTGCAAATCAGAGATGAGCTTTTTGCATATGATTCAGCACTGCTCTGTTACACAGGGACTGCATTCCACCATCAGGTCCAGTTTACAATCACTACAGAAGCGGAAATGCTGTAGGATGCATAATGAAAACAAAGAGTGACTGGAATGCATTTGCTGAAACTACTTTTACCTCCGCCTTCATTCTGGAAATACCTGGCAGGTGTTTGTGTGGGTGTATATGAGTGACAGCTATTTGATAAAGGAGTTTTTGCTCTGACATGGATTGACCTCACTAAAACGGTGTCTTCGTTGTTCCGTGGTGCCGTCTGTGAATTTGACTGGACCACGTCGTGTGTTAATTTTTTTTTTTTTTACGTAAAACGACCAGTGGGGTCGTCTTTTATGTTGTTGGACATGTGTAAAGAAGATGTAAGTTTGGTGTTGGGAAGCGCTCGGTTTTCACACGGTGACAATTCTGTTCTCTTCTGTCAGGTTTGGCTGCGGAGAAGGACGACCGTCCCTCCACTTCCATGGCCGAGGGGGAGGGGCTCGATGAGGAAGATGAAGATGATGACGAGGAAGCAGAGACAGAGGAGCAGTCTGGGAATGAGAGTGAGATGAATGAGCCAGAGGAGGAAGTATGTCCCGCTCTCTCGCCTCTTTCAGGTTCTCCCTTGTAGTAATGACAGTTCAGGTGCTCCAGCCGGTGGCCTTTTGACCGACTGACCTGTTGTTAAAGCTGTGTTCCTTTAGGGACTTTCTGTGGAGGGCCACACAACCAGCCACACAACCAGCCACGTTCCCTGGTTGTTCTTCTAGAAAGAACAGAGAATAAAAGTTAACTTTAGTACCTTTTTGCTTACAGTAATTTTAAATCGGTCCCTAGCAGAGAAGGTACCCTTCATAGAAACGCAAAACTGAATAAAACTGTCACATGCGCTCAGTAGTGCAACTGTCTGTTATAGGAAGGCTCAGAGAACGAGGAGGAGGAGCGAGAGGAAGATGAGGAAGAGAACACGGACTACCTGACTGATTCTAACAAGGAGAACGAGACGGACGACGAGAACAACGTAAGCTCTGGATCGACGCGTTGGTTTGTCGATCGCTGATTTTGGTGACGAGAGACCTGACGCCGCTCTTTTGTTCAGGAGGTGACCATAAAGGGCGGAGGCTTACGGCACGTGGCCTGCGCTGAAGACGAGGACTTTATTCAGGCCTTGGACAAGATGATGCTGGAGAATCTCCAGGTATTGAGCCCCACGTGCGCTCGTGCATGCTATGTTCCAGCAGAGCAGCATGAGTGTAATGTGTATTTTGTGTCCATAAGTGCTGTTTTGTGTTGACATTCCTTTTGTGTGTGGGGTGAAGTGTCTTGTGTTATGGTGTGACCTATATGACTGAATGAATTGTCAGTCTGCTGTGCTTCAAGTGCTCTGGGCTCAGTGCTCTGGGCTCAGTCACTCAATATTCTGCGCTGACAGGACCTGTGTGTGCGCACGTGCGTCTCGCCCTGCAGCAACGCAGCAGCGAGTCGGTGAAGGGCCACCAGCTGGACGTGGTGATCCCCCTGCAGCTGAAGAGCCAGCTGCGGAAAGGTCCGAGCCCAGCTTGTGGCACCGAGGGCGACGCCGAGCTGGCGGAAACCATGCAGTTCGTCATGCTGACCAGGAAGGGTAACAAGCAGCAGGTAGGCACTGCCCTCGCCCGCCGTCTACCCTGGTGTCCAGCTCACTTTGCTTCCTGGAAAGTCCCTTCTGAAGCATCCGTTTGACAGGACCTGTGTCTGTGTGAGCACTGAAGCTCTGGGAGGCTGTAAATCCTGTCATGTCTGTCGGCCTCTTCCACACGACTGTCAGATTTACAACTCAGGTCTGAAGACATGCAAATTCGATTTATGGGAACGTTTAATCTGACTCTGAAATACGTACTGGCAGTCAGAAGTCCCTGCCCCGTGCGACTGCGCGTGCTGGTAATGCGGACTCTGTGCGGGAGTTCAGCGTGCTTGTTGTGGAATGTATGGCTCCGTGCCCAGTATGTCTTCACACTGTAAATGTTTATTCATACATTTGCTCATGTCAGCTTACTAATTTTTAAGTTGCTTTATTATGAGAAGGAATGGCGCGTAATTAAACGTTGTCACGCGCTGTCGGCCACCGCCGTATCAGATTTGGTTATGCTGAGCTGCAGGGACCGAGTTAGGCGTGCGCTGAAATCCCGTAACAGACGAGGTCCTGTTCCCGAGCCCCGAGGCGCAGTAACACTGGGCCCAGTATGAGTTGGCTCAGGGCGGCCATTTCCTCCCTGACGTTCACAGAATAAAGCCCTTGTTCGGCCCATCATCTCGTAGGCCAGAATGGGAATGACCTAACATTTTCCCATGTCTGTGAATGCCACTGAGTTTTTCAAGTTCGGAGTTTAATATTTCCCCGTCTTTATTATGTGGCAGCTCAGCAAACGGGAATCTAAAATAGCTTTAAAAGCATTTTAAAAAAGGAAAACATTTTGTACAGCTAATTTAGTGGATTGAATTTAAGAAGTTTTAAACTGGAACCACAATGCTGGGCATTCTGCTCCCGCAGTGACCCACTCCACCCCCACATTTATTTTGGTAACTCCTCTGCTGCCTGACTCGTGTGTTTATATGTTGTAAAAAGTGTGCGCGTGGTAATAGTCAGCCGGTGTGTGTGTTGCCCGAGTGTAACGGCACCTCGTCCCTCTGCAGTTCAAAATCCTCAACGTGCCCCTGTCCTCCCATCTGGCCGCAAACCACTTCAACCAGCAGCAGGCAGAGCAGGCGGAGCGTCTGCGCATGAAGAAACTCACGCTGGACATCAACGAGAGGCAGGAACAGGAAGACTACCAGGGTGAGGGCTGCGTGTGCGAGTGCGTGTGCGAGTGCGTGTGCGAGTGCGTGTGCGAGTGCCAGGGAAGCAGGAAGGCTGTGTTGCACGCTATTGATGAGGTGAAATGTGCTTCCCCTACGGTAGAGATGATGCAGTCTCTGGCGCAGAGGCCCGCCCCGGCTAACACCAACCGCGAGAGGCGGCCGCGATACCAGCACCCTAAAGGAGCTCCCAACGCCGACCTGATCTTCAAAACTGGGGGAAGGTGAGCATCCACCTCTTCCCGTGGAGGAGCGCCCACCCAGCTCGGAGAATGGTTTCCTGCCAGAAATGCGTGATGTGCACTTGAAAAATGAAGAGAAAAAAAAAACGAAAAATACATTTGTGTACATTTGAGAGAGGTTACTTTTGAGCTGTACTGGTTTTTTTCCCCCCAAATGGGCGGGTGGGCTTTGTTTTTGTACATTGTTTTACACGGTGAACAGGTTAAGAAATGGCATTTTGCTGACAGGCCAGATTCTACAGTTCTGCTACTGATCTGTCCTCCAGGAGACGCTGACTGGACTGTGGTACAACGGCCTCCCTGCTAGGGTGCTGACCTACCCCCCTGCAAGCTGCAGACTACACCGTCGTTATGGCAACAGAGGGGGACTGTGGGCTCCTCCCACCATGTGGCACAACACCAGCATCCTCTCGCTCGGTCTGTCTCTCTCTCTCTCTCTCTCTCCCTCCCCCTTCTCTCTTTGTCTCTCTCACTGTCCCTTACGCACATGTGTGCTCACAAACACGGTTGCACACTAGACTTCGGCAAGCACCCGACTGCTCCGGTTGGCAGCATGCCTTCCTTTACTGGGAGAACGAGCGCACCTGTGTGACGGTCTCCATTTCCACCGGCCCTGATAGAGGACCAAGGTGCACCAGCATCGGGGAGGAGGCAGGGCTAGTGATATGGCTGAGGTCAGACACCGTCTTCAGAGGGACAGGATTACAAAAAAGGATTGTTTCACTTTTAAATCATTCTTCTACATGGGAGGGGTGAGATGGAGCGTGAGCAGGCAGGGGTGTTAACAGGGCGAGTTGAGGTGACAGGCAAAAATAGTGGACATACACAGACAGAAATGACGCAGGCATGGAGAGAGGAGGCAGCCTTTGGGTGTACCCCTAGCCAGCATGCCAGGAGTCCTGACAAGACGCCTTGGGGTAACTGAGCCTGTGGGCTGGAAGAAAAGAGTCGCAGAAGGACTGACTGACCAACATACCAGCTCTTATATGATAAAAAAAAAAAAAAAAAAACTGGATGAATATTTATAAATGTTTTTTGTCGTTTTTTTTTTTCCCCACTGCTGTTCTGAAAGAAAGCCGTTTTCTTAGTCGCACAAGGTTTTGGTATTGCAGCTCTTTTTGTGGATATTCAATTTTTGGCGTTAAGTAGTCGACTAACAAACTTGCCCCGGCTCATTTATTGCCGATCTGTTTGTTCCGACTGGTTCTCTCTCTTGCTGCATGGCCTGTTGTGCCCACAGAGGCCAGGCTCCGCCCCTCGATTGTAGCAAAGTGTCGGAATGTCGGCTTTGTGGCTCCTTATTTTAGTGCGCTGTGTTGTCTGTAATATGGACCGGAGGGCAAAAAAAATAGGGTTTATGTTGTTTAAACAGCGGCCTAATAGTGATTCCTGTGAATTTTTCTGAGAATGTATTATTTGGGTTAATTACAAACTGAAAAAAAAACTGCTGGGCGTTTGCATTTGTTAAGTATACAAAAGTTTCAATAAAAGCTTTCTGGAATGAGAAGCTTTAATGTGCAAAGGTTTGAGGTTGTATCATTTTCCGAGTGGTTTCACCTGTAGTCAAATGCGTAATCATAGTTTACATATTTCTCTCTTCCCCTTATCCAGTTCAGGGTGGCAGAAGGCACACCCTGCAGGGGGCGGACACACACCACTCTCTCTCTCACACACAAACACCACACTCACTCTCACACACAAACACTCTCTCTCTCACACACACACACCACACTCTCTCTCTCTCACACACACACCACACTCACTCTCTCTCACACAAGATGCATGCTCTTTGGAGAAACTGGAGGATCAAGAGAAAACCCACCAAGCATAGGTGGGTTTTCTCTTGCAAACTCCACGCACGCAGACCTGAGGCGGGAATCGAACCCCAGGCCCAGAGGTGTGAGGCAACAGTGCTAACCACCACACCACTGTGCCACCTACTACAGCAATTCAATTTATTTTTACATCAGTCTGACTTGTGACGTTAAACCCGATATTCTGGCTGGTCAGTAAATCCTGTTACTGTCGAGTATACAAAACGAGTTTCAATAAAAGCTTTCTGGAATGAGAAGCTTTAATGTGCAAAGGTTTGAGATTGTATCATTTTCCAAGTGGTTTCACCTGTAGTCAAATGTGTAATCATAGTTTATGTACTAATGTCTTGTGTGTCAAATTGCACACACCTAAGATGCATGCTCTTTGGAGAATCAAGAGATCAAACACCTGTGTTTGGTGGGTTTTCTCATGCAAACTCCACACACGCAGACCTGAGGTGGGAATCGAACCCCAAATACCAGAGGTGTGAGGCAACAGTGCTAAGCACCACACCACCGTGCCACCTACTACAGCAACTCAATTTATTTGTATATCAGTCTGACTTGTGAAGTTAAATGCAACATATGCACCCGATATTCTGGCTGGTCAGTAAAACCCATTCCATTCCGTTTGAATATCAGAAGAGTTTATTAAGGAAATTTTTTGCTGCAAATACAGTGAAACGACTTACAGCGTAATTCACATTTCTGTGTCTACAACTTGCACATTTGGTCTTTTTTCGACATGCTTTAAAATTAATGCAGTTCATCTACATTCAGTCTATTACAAGACAAAAATTTGAGCAAAAAGGAGGTATTTATTTCAGGTAACAAAAATGTAATAAAGCATTTAAAGTCTCAGAATGGTGCAGTATTTAACATGCTGTATTTGAAACAACAGATGTGCATTGGGTAGAAACTATTCACTTATGGGGAAAATAGTAAGTAAACATGGTTAATTTTTTACATCCATAAAATGTACTTTCCCTACTGTAACTCAGGCTGGAACTTCAAATATCTTGGTACATGTCCACTGAAGTGTACGTTTATAGCCATCTTCATACCATGTATTCCAAAATGCGTCAATAACATGACAATACTTCAAATATAAGTGTAGATACACTACAGAACCGGAGTCTTAAGGAAAAAAAAAAAAACTTTCACAATACATTGAAAGCCACACACACACACACACACACACACACACACACACACACACACACACACACACACACACACACACACACAC
>JABJVR010000001.1:1547752-1584851 GCA_025773905.1 Chitala chitala
CTACACAGGGAGCACACAGAGAGCTGCTGAAGCCAACAGTAACGTGTCTACACAGGGAGCACACAGAGAGCTGCTGAAGCCAACAGTAACGTGTCTACAAAGGGAGCATGCACATTATTCTCGGGGCTCAGAACAAAAGAGTTGTGCAGATGGAGTGCAGATATTTAACAGATCTCACTGAGCACACGATGATGCTGTCAAGACTGCTCTGTCAAGACCATAGCCCCAGCAACACCAATCCCAGCAGCCAACGCTGGGCTTCTCACGACATTTTATCATCACCAGAACAAGCCACAGTGCTCGGTAAAAAAAAAAAAAAAATCATCCTTATCTTCTCCAGATTAAAGGTCATGCAGTGAATGTTTCTCCTTTCCACTCATTATTATTATTATTTTGGCATAGCAAGACTTCAGAGAGAGGACAAATCAGAGATTTGTGACAAACTGGCTATCGCTACCGCCTTGCCAGACATATCGAGGTTGTCCAGTGTTGCTGTTTTTGCCTGCGGCGACACATTTAATCCCCCAGTGAGCTATGAGAGCATGTTCATTACACAGCAGAAGAACCTTTGCTTTTGGTTGATTGTAGCACATTTAAATGCACTACAAAAGGGTGAACTGGAACTACACAGAGGGGGGAATGCAATCAATTCTGCTCCACTGATTCACACTACCGAAAAAGTGAAAGCATTTCTCTTGTCCTACAAATGTACCCGTGCAATGGGTGATACCTTCTATTCTGTCCTCCTACTGTTCTTTTAAAAGCTAATGTCCTGTTTTCTTCTGGCCCTAAGGATGAAACTAAGATTGCATTTTTTTTTTTTTCCTGTTCGTATCAGTACATGAACCTAATCTATTGGCATATGTGACAAACTACCTTCCTTGATAAGAGAATCTATCCAATTCCTGGTGTCTAGTGTGGCCTGTTGACCTTCCTTGACATTCCTATCAGGTGTCAAGGTTACACTGAAAGATGGTTTTAGTAACAGTGCAGAAGACAGCATGGTTAAAGATTTTGGGTTCTGGGTTTAGCTGTCTCAAACAATCAGTCAGTGAGATCTTCATAGATAGGCATAAATCTTGAAACCTTACAGGTGTTTAATTTTAGTTCTGACATTAACACATTTTATTAAATGTGCATTGAACGTAAAACGCAAATTTAACCCACATTGAATGACAATAAACGGTAATAAAGCTGACAAAATACAATGTCAATCGCAGATGTGTGAACAGTATTTCACACTATAAACTCAGTCTAGCCAGCATTTGTACACATTAACAGATCAGCCAGCAAGGCTCAGCATTTATTTTAGTCATATTAATGGCTAATATAAGATCAATGAAACACATTGGTCACAGCATGCTGTGACATATGATGATCATTATTAAAGAATCTCTCAGACACAACTCTGAAGCAAAAACCTATTTATTTGACAATCCAATCATCACACCTCTGTCAGTAAATTATCACTTATGTGAAACAGAAAACAAAAACCAATGGTGAAAAGGAGCTAATTTTTTAACTGCAACTTTAAAACAAGTCCAGGCATCATTCAGTAAATTGTGAAAAACCATGTAATGCCAGATATTTCTAAGCCCTAAGTTAGGTTTTAAGGCAGATGATGTTTTTTCCAAAAATGGAAGGAAAAATATATATAGTTCTTAAAAATTAGGCAAAAACAATAACCTGTGACAAAGTGCCAGTCAAGAAAAAAAAAAATGGAAAACAAACTTCATTTGTCCTTCACCAGATGTCAAAACAAGTGAAGTTCTGAAGCAACAATTGCAGCCAGTGACACATGGCTTTAAGCGCAGGTGGCAGGAGGAAGCACTAGGAAAAATACATCATTTGGACATATACACACAACTTCAAGCACTTCTTACCCAATCAACAAATACAAACAGACCAGCATCACAGCATCCAAAGTGAAATCTTAGCCAAACAATACAAACAAAAAACATGTTAATGTCTAATATGTCAGATAAAACAGGTATTACAGGAGCAAAAAATAAAATTTTTCTGAAAGCCCATAACATACAGCACTAGGGTCATGAAGCACAGCAAGACATTTACTGTTATGCCAACTGACCAAATTAAAAAGGGTTAAAGGGTCTTAAACACATGACTTCCCAGTTTAGGACCGTCTATAAATGCCTCATGAAAGAAAGAGGGGAAAAAAAATATATATATATGCCAACTATTTTCTTCATCATTTTGTATTTGGCCTATTGGCAAGGTCAATCAGCCATTAAGAACAAAAGGATGGCTTTTCATAACTCTCTTTTAAGCTCAGATACACAGCAAAAGCACCACGCCAGTTTAGAACAACCACATGACCACACTAATTCATCCTGCTTGTTGTGTAAGACACCAGATAAAGTCAGATATCGCTTGTTAACAGCTCACTCATTAATGGCCGCTGAGCCAACACGACACTGAAAACGACACCTACTGCACAAAACATTTTGTGATATTTATATGGATTGGTGCACATTTATAATATTGTCCATACACACTGCTATTTTTAAAGCCATGTTTAAGCCAAGCATATTTACTGCAATTAACCCTAAAATGTATTAGTGAAACAAGCTCTCTGTAACATTAAAATAAATATGAATTCAGGGAAATCAGTTTCCTATTAAAAATAATATTTATGATTTAAAACTTAAGTTTTAAAAATGCAACTGTATTGCCACTGAAGTACAAATGAAAAGGTGTCTCTTTTGACTGGCCCTGTCCCATCAGACAGTGAATTTGAGAGAGAGAGAGAGAGGGGAAAAAAAAAAGAAAAAAAAAAAGTTTTGGTTTCGGCGCCATTCAGTACTTGTCTCTGTCGAGGTATAGTCAGTTAAGCTTTTCCACTTGTGTAAAAAAAAAAGTTGCTGAAAGTTTTGCAAAAAGATAACTCCAAAATTGTTAAGTGAAACATTCCACAGGATCTCAGCTGGTTACTGCATAAGCGTTGCGCACACACACACACACACACACACACCTGGTATGTGCTGGTTACATACACCTGCTTTCCTGCAGCTCCTGTGCATGATGCCACATTATCTGTAAAGGAAGCAGCTTACCTGAAAGGCATATTAATTGGGTACAGCTCATACACCACTTTACACACCTTAGGGGACCATGAATGGCTCTGCCATCACCTTTATACCCTCTACAGCTGAAGCACAGATTACTTCATAGTTTACACTAGTTTTATGTTTGCAAAGTGACACCACATAAGACCAAAGAGCCAGTTATCAATGGAATTCCCATTAGGATTTACTGCATGAAATCTGCCAGTGTCCATAGTTCACGTTCCACATGTGGTTCTTTTGATCTAAGAAAATCTGTGTAAATAAAGTATTTTCATGTTTGCTACATGACAAGTCAGCTGGTACTTGGTAATTTCATGCAATCCACCTGTATAGGTCAGGAAGTCACAGGTATGCAAGGTTAAAAAGCAGAAAGACCATCTTTAACACATTACACCTTTTCAGCAAATATACCTACTTTAGCAAATATACTGCCAAAAAGTCCATCTAAAAGTACAATAGCATCAAATGTACTGCACAGTTAGCAAAATTGCTAAACACTGTGCCCTTATACCTCAGGTTTTTAAGAGACCATTGACAAAACCTGACTTTATTTCTTTATATAATCCATTTCTTCATGGTTACTTTCCCTCGTGTAACATTAAGGAAAGATTCTGAATCCAATGGCTCTTAGGAGTGAAATAAAAATGCAGTGACAAGTTCATGCTCTAGAACATTGTAAAATAACATGAAACTGAGTAAACATATAAAATACCAAGTTGACATTTAAGAGTAATACAAAACAATTGCTGAAACATGAAAACAAAAATGAACACCAGGCTGGAAATGCAGTAGAACCCACAGGTAAAGGGTTTGGTGTGATAATGAATGGTAGCTGTAATCATATTCAGAAGTGCAGTACCACACATACACGTTACAGCATTAGGATGGCTTTAACATCTAGTGCTGTTGTCAGAGCAGACCTCAGTGACTTTGATCAGGGTGCAATTACTGGTGTGCATTTGGTAGATGCCTCATCGGCAGAAACCATTAATGGGTCTTAAAAATCATGTCAACTCCCCACATAAAAGGAAATGGTGGTACTGAAGGGCAACAGAGGGTGAAATTGTATACTCAAAATAGCGTGACGCACCAGCATTAGCTTAGACTCCAAGGTGAACCAAGAGGGCAATGGTGAGCTGACCTCGAAGTGGCTTGTGAGCATCCTCTGTTACTGAAATGAGCGACACAGAAATGTTGCAGGGAAGATTAGTCCAGCTGTGCTACTCTGTCAAAACAGCTAATGAGATCTTCTTCCAGCAGAAAGCACCAACCATGCCCAGTAACACTGCTGTGAAGCTGTTACTTATACAACATACTCAGCATCTATCTCTATGGGCCATTTTTTTCTACTCATAACATCGTGTATTCTTTACACACACTTAAAAGCATTTCAGTTGCAAGGCTCCTGTTATGAGAAGGGGAAAAAAAAAATTATATACAAATAAAATCAAGACAGCTTCAAATTAAACTTTTGACATATGTTAAGATGGGCTCATTTATTTAGATTATTTTTATCCATGAGTAAAACCCAAATTAGTACATAGCCATGATGTTTCTTCTGTGATTTCTAAATCTTAAAATAAAAAACCAAAGCCAACAGCAGCAAAACCTAAAAATGAAAAAGGCAGAATGGATCCATTATTAAACGTCAGGAACAAGCCAAGAGCACAGGGGCGAGCCACGAGTGCAGGATGAGTTACGAAGGCAGGATGAGCATCACAGGCCCGAGAGTTGAGATTGACCTCATGTATGATAATTACAACCTCAGGTTTGTACACCTTGGCAGAGTCACTGCTCTCCAGATGCTCCTGACAAACCGAGCTCATAAGGCGGGATGTGTGGCCAACACGAGCATATGGGGGCTCATGCGAATGCAGGAGTTCGGCTTTTGGGGGGGGGGGGGGGTTTAAAACACCAAATTAGGGCAAATTCTCAAAATATACATACATACACAGTCAGGTCCATAAGTATTTGGACAGTGGCAAAATTTTTATAATGGGGGGGGGGGGCTGTTTTAAAAAAAATGGCAATAATTCCTAAATAGCTACATGATAAATTTGTCACATAGCCATTGAGGAATTACTGCCAGTTTTATAAATTTAAACCCCTTGAATTAAAGCTGAATGTCTGCACTTCAATCACATCTTGGCTGCTTCATTTCAAATCCATTGTGACAGTATACAGAGAAAAAAAATTACAAAGATCGTGTCATTGTCCAAATACCTACGGACTGAACTCTGTGTGTATCAAATTTTAATGCACGCACACACTATATTTCTCCTAATTAACGCGCCCAGGCGCGTTACAAGTGACGTACAGGGCGCATCTATTTGAGGCCTAAATGTGCAAATTATGAACCTTTAAAAGGAGTTCAACTTTTTGAAAACCTTAAAAAACAAGTTGTTACTAAAAAGCCTAACGTTCTTCTACGTTCTTAAAAATAATAATAATACATAATAATAATATTTAATTAACTACAACTTTAAATTCAGTCATTAGTCATCAGTCAGTAAAGTCAGTCGTTAGGCATATCAATGGTATACGCCCATTCGTCACAAAAGAATTTAATGCTTAAACGCGGGTGAAATATGGCAAGCAAAAAGTTGTATATAGCCACTTTGAAGTTCAAGGTAACTGCACTGGCTGAGTTAGAAGGAAAACATTTTGCTGCAAAAGTTTTCAATGTTCACCGTTGGCGAGTTCAAGATTGGTGCCACAACAAGACAGGGATTACAAAACGCACCTAAATCTGAGAAAAGTCAGGAACAGGGCGCGTTAATTAGGAGAAATACAGTGTACGTACACACACACACACACACACACACACACACACACACAAATATTCATACAGCTCTGGAAAAAAGACCACTATCCACACAGGCATTCCATTGCACTATATGCTGAACTCCAACACAAGTGCACCTCATTCTACTTAATGAGAGATGGTCGCCCAATCTTATGGTTAGACCAGGGGTCGGCGACCTGTGGGTCTACAGCCACATGGGGCTCTTCCACCCCTCTGCGGTAGCATTCACTGTGAAGGGAGAGGGACCAAAACTGGCTCTTTTGATAGTAAATGTTGCAGACCCTTGGGTTACGCAGAGACCTGGAGAGACATACAAATCACAGTGTCTCACACCTACTGTGAAATTTGGTGGAGAATCAGTGATGATATTGGGGTGCTTTAGCAAGGCTGGATTAATGCAGGTTTGTCTTTCTGAAAGATGCATGAATCCAGTTTTAAAAAAAAAAAAAAAAAAAAAAAAAAAAAGAGAGAGTAACACTTGCTTCCTTCTGCTCTGACAAGGTTCCCCACCTCTAAGGACTGGTTTCTCCAGTAGGAGAATGTTCAAGCCATACAGCAAAAATCAATCAACGTGTGGGTGGAGGACCACCAGGTCAAAACCCTGCCGTGGCCAGCCCAAATTTCCAGACCTGAACTACACTGAAAACCTCTGGATTGTACTGGCCACGAGCTGCTTCAATTTCTGAACCAGGAGTGGCATAAAGTCACCCAGCAGCAATGTGAAAGACTGATGGAGAACATGCCAAGATACCTGAAAGCTGCAACTGCAAATCAGTTATTCCACCAAATACTGACTTGTGAACTCCAAGGTTAAAACGTTAACATTCTGTTGCTTAATGTGACTATCTTCATTTTGACCAGTTGTCATTTTCTGTAAATAAATGCTCCAAATGACAATATTTTCACTTGGAATTTAGAAGAAATGTTGTCAGTGGTTTATAGAACGAAACAAAAAAATATTCATGTTACGCAAACACATACCTATAAATAGCAAAACCAGAGGTCTCAACATTTTCCAGAGCTGTATATATACTGCTTTATTTTTGCCAAAAAGGGGGCTATGTACACACAAAAGACAAAATACAAAATATTTTCAAGCATAATAACCAATATGACTGGGCTGGTTTAGCTGCAGGCTACAGTGATGGGCTGTGTCCAACTTGGTGATGAAATATTACCTGTGAAGAGACCCCCCCCCCAATCAATCCCAAAGTACTTTTTGAGCCATAATGATACAGAGGAGGAAAAAATAGCTCATTCTTCAAATGTGAGGTTCCTTCAGGCTCTCCATGACTGATGGTACAGCTCTGCTTGTGTGTTCGGTGTTCACTAACTTCTCACACCACTGTCACGATTTGTACTTAATGAATCTGCGATTCCTGCAAAAAGGGAAAAGGTGCCTAGGGTGCAAAAGAAAAAGGAGCGAAGGGGTGGCTGCACTGTGGTTACACTGGTGACCATGAGACCGGGCACTGGGAGACACGCATGTTACAGTCACACTGCGCTCAGAGTGCGACAGCAGGCCTACACACCACGGGGCAGGGGCGCTAAGCTCCCAGTGAGGCTCTGTGGGAAAACGTTGCTAGGTTAGGCAACTTAAACTACACGATGCTCTGGATGCGCCTTTCGGTGGCTCCCTCACTTGTGTCCGAGTGCGTTTTGTTTTATGTTTACTTGGCGTTGTAAGAGGAGAAGCGCTGGTTGAGGGGGTTCTCCGGAGACTTGGCCCACTCTTTCTTCAGCTGCTGCTTCAGCTGCGACATTCGCATGTTGGGGTTCTCCATTTTCAGGCGCGGCAGGTTCAACTCCTCGTAGGCGGTGAACGCGGCCTTCATGCGCCTCTCTGGGTGACGGTCCAACTCTTCCGCTGTACTGTTGTGCAGAAGGGGCACCGGTTTACACTATGTCCACATCAGGCAAGTTGGATGGGGGTAACAGACTAGTAAAGAGGAGGTGGCATACCTGCTTAACTAAGTCACATAACAGATATGTGCCACCCTGATGAACTTGATCAGTACTGGAATAAACACACTGCAGGTGGCATCAACAAAGAGGAAACCCGGCAGTCTACCTGAGCACTGCAATGGCGTCCTCAATGGTTCTTGCCTCGACGGTGCCTTCTTCAGGAACAATACGATTCACATTCTCTTCCAAAGGTATCTCCAGGTGACTTTTCTCTGCAAATACAGCACAGATAGCAGAAACACAACAAACGTGCTTTTATGCCACCAGTGTAACTGAAGGCAAATATTTTCCTTTTCAAAGGAAATTTATTTTAAAAGGAGAAAACTTTTTTCCCCCCTCACACACACACACACACACACACACACACACACACACACACACACACACACACACACACACACACACAACTCCAACAGAAAAGACACTACAACCCATCCAGCTAAGAGGGTTGTCTTCCTTGCTTAATCCCTGGTAAGATCGAATGAATATGACAGGCATTAAAAAAATGGTCCGCACTGAACCGTTTGCATGGGCCAATCTAAGAGGCTTAGAGAATTTGTGCTGGCATGGGAAGCCATGTGGAATCTTGTTCAATCTAGAGAACGTTTCCACCAACATTCCCGACACTATCCCGGACCCTGGGCACTGCAGGTATCTTCCCTAATGTTCCCGCCTGGTTGCTGTAGGGCCGAAATTGGGTTTGTTACGTTGTCACATCCGTTCTTCACTGGTACAAAAACCAAATTAACAGTAAGAACATCTGCGCAACAGTGCTGGTCTCTGCAGCCCTGACCTCTTGCTCCATATGCCGGTCCTATTAGGTGGTGGTAGTACAGGGCAAAGGGGTGGTGGTCATCTATTAGTCAGGCCATAAAGCTGTATTCTGGAGGGTCTGCCATGGCTGATGTGGCTCCAGATCCAAAAGAATTGCTAATTGGAACAGAGGCATAAACTATCCACCTTACTAAGGAAGTTAGGGGAGCTCGCTCGGTTCCCTGGAGATCACCTTTCAGCCGTAACCAGCAATGGCCCCATCCATTTAATAAATGACAACCATCCGTTCAGGTTTCAAATGAGACCATTAAGTCACCACCATTATAGTTTTTACAACCACTGCCTACATTTTATTAGAACCTGACTTTATTGATTTTTGAACACAGGGACAATTGCGCCCATGACCCCCCCTGGATTTAATCTGGGAAGAAAAAAAAAGAAATGCAAGCATGAAATATATAACTGTTACCCATCTTTGCCTTTTGGGACCCGTTTATGACAGTGGTGTGCCCAACTGCCGACCTATATTCAACACATGTGCCGGAGCAAAATTTGGTTTAAAACTGGCATTTCTGAAGCGGATGCCCTTCACCTACAGTTTCCCAGGAACCCTCCATGCAATCCTAAATTTATTTGCATTTAAATGTAATTTATTAGCACTTTGATAGGGAATAAATTGCTTGGGTAAACTGAGTCTGAGGCCAATAGATCAGTTAAGACTGTAAGCGAAACTATGGGGAATAGAGCCCTTAATGAAAATGTCACAAAAAACACAGTCAGTTTAAGGAATTCGAACATTTCTCATATAAAAAAAAATCTTGACATTTAATGATAACAGTCAAACTTTTTTTCTCTTAATAGCCTGTCTAGTTTTAATCAACCATGGCTTTAAAGTGAAGGTCCTTCCTGAAATCACATTTGATCTCTGTTTTTTTGTTTAGTGTTTTTTTTTTTTCCCACGGCGTTGACTTTATGGAAGGAAATACACAGGCAAGGCATACGCTCTGCAAAAGTCACGGAAATGCCAGGTCACCTGAGTGCCGCAGCGGAATGGGACCCTTGAGACAGCGGGGGGCGCGTTAACATCAGAAGGAAGCGCGAGGCGTCTCAGCCCAGAGGACGGGCCTCACGGCTTTGTTAACGCCTGACTTTTCCCGTCGCCTTCGGTGCCTCCATTTGTATGTTTTGGGGTTGTATCTTGCATCCTTTTGATGTTTCTCTTTCCCACCTGCACCTTTGAAGGAAGGCAGACAACATTTTTCGACTTACATGTACACCTGTGTCAGCGTTTGAAGCTTTCTGTTCAGCACCTGATGACATAAGATGTAAATCGTCCATAAACAACAATGTTTGCATTTAACTGGAAACCGATACCGGTTAAATGGAAATTGATTACTCTCCATATACTGGACTTTATGTTCCATGGGTATAACACTCAATGAGCTGTAGTTTTGAGCTGTAGCTACGGTGAACATAACTGGTGAATGGTCATTAACATTATAAGCATCTTCAAATATTCCCATTTTATTTATCAAGCAAAAAAAGGAAATGTTTGTCATTCTACATCTTCACAACCTCTGGAGAACTGACCTTGTAGGCAAAGATTAGAGTGTAGAAACAAAACCACACTCCTGTCATGGGAGGAAGTGCACACAGTCCAGATGTCCAATCCAGACATAAGACATGCTACAAGCTTTTTTAACAGCCCCATTACAGCGTCAGACTTCACTACTTAAATGTAACATCTGCGATCAGGTCTTCATTAACAAGCAGCATTACACTAATGCTGTGAGAACGTTGTGGGTTTAGATAGGCTGGTTCTGCCTCCAGATAGCAGCTTCACAGAGTTTCTACAGTAACTAACACCCACATCCCAGAGTCCTGGTTCTGCACGCAGTGGCATTACTGTGCAAGAACACTGAACTAATTACATTTCTCCCTGCAAAGAATAAGCTCAGAAGCTATTGTTCACATATAAAGACTGACAGACACACACACACATATACACATAAAACCCCTACAAACCCACAAAAGGCGCGCTGCATTGAGAAAAGCCATTACAAGAGAAGGATTACTTCATTAGGTGTAATTTAATTTTCAAATTATTTTAGAAATCTCCTATCCAGTGAATTGTCAATTTACAGAAAGAGGGGTTTCTCTAAGATACAGTAAAGTGCATGTTCTTACACTGTGCAATGCTAGTCACATGCCACAAATTCGCATGCATGTGTAAAACAATACGCTGCAACCATCATGCCGCATGCAATGCGTAGCATGCCACATACAACACGCGACCCATGACACACTACAGGCCTTGAGCAATACATTATATTTTAGTCGGGAAAAACTTACCTGCCGTCACCTATAGAGACAGAGATGGTCTGGAGCTACAGTTAATCTTACATAGCACAGAGAGGTGACGCTACATGCCCATGGGGAATAGAGGTTTACTGATTATTTCACTTACTCATTTCCAGCTGCTTGTCCTAGGCAGGGTCACAAGGGCATCTGGAGCCTATCACAGGTGAGTTTTCGAAAAGACGTCACCACCTTGTGCAATTCCTGTGAGAAACAGGAGACACAAATATTCTGAAAAACCAGATCTCCATGTCCATAAACTCAAACAGAATGTTCTTGCCACCAAGAAGCTCTGACAAGAGAAAAGTGAGGCATAAGGCCAGCGGAATGATTTCTAAAGTAGGATGCTTTTTATCCGGCTCACCATTAGAGATAACTGCGGGACGCTGTTTCCGAAGGCCTGGTGGGACTCACCTGTCTGCCCCCAGGGTCCCGTCACCGAGCCCGTATGCCTGGCATGGATGCTACAAGTCTTTAGCCCCCTGCTGGCGGCGCCCCCCCCCCAGGGAGCAGGTCCTGTGCACAGAATAAACTTCTTTGCAGTGCGCTGACTTCCTTTCATCCTTTGACATCCTGGTCAAGCAGTTTGAAAAGGGGATAAGAGTGTGTTGAAAATAAAACACCTGGTGAGACCAAACACCTGGTGAGACCAGACAGCTGTGCACATGTCTCTCCTTTTCTTCTTTCCTTTGAGTTACACATGCTCTCTGCCTGTCAGGGGAGCTAAACAAGAGAAATAAACAAAGAAGATTTTTTTCTGTCATATAAACTCTAGAGTAGGTGTACCTTATAATGAACGTTACAGCAAATACCGCAGTTCTGGCTTTCATACCACCCTTTACACTGAGCTTTCCGTGACATGGACCCAGCCAAACAGTGAAATTTAACACCCTTTTTTCATTATGCAAAATTGCACAATACTAAAAGGAACAGCTAGAATTTTTAAAAGAAAACACTAATAAAACATTTTTTATATGTAAGTTATTATGTCAGCTACGCTTCAACTTGATCCTGTGTAATTTTTATTGACAGGAGGGACTTCAGTCATTACGTGTCCTGCCGTGACACAGGGCACTAGTGCAAACAGCGCACGCCTGCTGGACCCCGTGCACGAAGGGTGCAAGTAATCGATGACAGACTGCCAGGGTGTGTGGAGAGACGCACGCCACGTTTCGGCAGCTGACGAAACGCTCCTGTTGTTGCTGGTTGGAACAAAGGGAGGGGGGGGGGCACACAAGCGAATTTGCGGAACGGAAGCGAAAGAAGCGCAGCGACGATTTTGAAGGAATCAGGTTACGCTTCTTTGTGCAGCTGACGCTCGCCGTCTCTGATCCCCCCCGCGCTGCTGGGCCGCGCGCCACTCACGTCAGCACGAGCTTTCGGCGCTTCACGCGACGGGCAGCTTGACGCTTGACAGCCTCTCCGTTCTCACGTGAGACACGTGCGGTAAAATTAAAGACCGGTTCATCCCAACGCAGTGGCGGACAGCGATGCGGCGGACTTGCAGAAAGCCTTGTTACCGCGAAACACAAAGGGGGCAGCGCCCTGGGGACAGTTCGATCCAGGCACGGAGCCATTCCTGTCACTCCACACCACAGTATATTAACCCGAAGCTGACAACTACCAAGTGTCAAATAATGCTGCCAGGCTCAAAATTTTCAAGATTATTATTTATTGGAATACGCGTCTCAGCAGGTGCGCAGAAAAGGCACCCTTTCCCCTTCCTCATTTCCATTTCGCTCCAGTAGGAATATTTTCAGAGCATATGTTTCCTTTGTTAATATTTGTGTTATTCTATACTAGATTGAACCATGTCTCAATAATGTTTTATTACGTGTCACATATGACATGCGTCCTGTTCTTTCTACTTTAAATGCTGTGGTATAAAAAAAAAGAAAAATCAGAATCAAGTAAAAAAAAATGGTGTTTGTGCAGAACTGGTAAGTGTCGATACCCACAAGGCACCACACCAACAATGCTTAGATTGAAAGTTTACTTAGATGACATTTTTCCATTCCAGGAAAAGTCAAAGGTGAGGGCAGTGGTCAGCTTTAGCTATCTGTTAGAGACTAAAAGCAACCAGTAATACTTTATCCCACACCTGACTTCATAAAAGACACAGCAATGTGGAAGTACAGTAGCACCCCTGTATCCACTGATCCAGTACAGCAATGTTGAAGTACAGTAGCACCCCTGTATCCGCTGATCCGGCATAGCAATATCAAAGTACAGTAGCACCCCTGTATCCACTGATCCGGTACAGCAATATCAAAGTACAGTACCATCCCTGTATCCGCTGATCCGGTACAGCAATATCGAAGTACAGTAGCATCCCTGTATCCGTTGGTCCGTTACAGCAATATCGAAGTACAGTAGCATCCCTGTATCCGTTGGTCCGTTACAGCAATATCGAAGTACAGTAGCACCCCTGTATTCGCTGATCCGGTACAGCAATGTCGAAGTACAGTAGCACCCCTGTATTCGCTGATCCGGTACAATAATGTCAAAGTACAGTAGCACTCCTGTATCCGCTGATCCGGTACAGCAGTATCAAAATACAGTAGCACTCCTGTATTCGCTGATCCAGTACAGCAATGTCGAAGTACAGTAGCACCCCTGTATTCGCTGATCCGGTACAATAATGTCAAAGTACAGTAGCACTCCTGTATCCGCTGATCCGGTACAGCAATGTCAAAGTACAGTAGCATCCCTGTATCAGCTGATCCGGTACAGCAATATCGAAGTACAGTAGCATCCCTGTATCCGTTGATCAGGTACAGCAATATCGAAGTACAGTAGCACCCCTGTATTCACTGATCCAGTACAGCCATGTCGAAGTACAATAGCATCCCTGTATCTGCTGATCCGGTACAGCAATGTCAAAGTACAGTAGCATCCCTGTATCAGCTGATCCGGTACAGCAATATCAAAGTACAGTAGCATCCCTGTATCCGTTGGTCCGGTACAGCAATATCAAAGTACAGTAGCATCCCTGTATTCGCTGATCCGGTGTCTGCTGATGCACTTAACCGCAGTCAGTTGCGGAAAAAAAAATTGCAACCCTTATTCCAAAAAAGTTGGTACAATTTGCAAAACTTAAGTAAAAACTAAATGCAATGATTTACAAATCCTTCATGACACATATTCAGTGGAATACAACACAGAGACAACACATGTAAAGTTGAAAGTGATCAACAGTATTGTATTTTGTAAATAAATTCTGAATTTGATGGTTGCAACACGTTTCAAAAAATGTTGAGACAGGTGCAAGAAAACCATGAAAATGTCAAAAAAACGTATTGAAACAATTTTTACAGGTAAACAGGTTAATTGGTAAGAGGAAATCGTCATGAAAGAGGCATTTTTGAAAGGCTCAATTGTTCAGGATGGGGAGGGGTTCACCACTTTGCACACATGAGAATGTAGCCAATCAGTGTAAGAATAATGTTGCTCAATGTGCAACTGTGTGAAATTTAAGCCTATCAGCATCTACGGTCCATAACATTATAAAAGGATTCAAAGAATCTGGTAACGTCTGTGTGCGTGAAGGTCAAGGATGAAAGCCAATACTGAATGCATGTTATCTTTGATCCCTGAAGCAGCACCGCGTTTCAAACCAACATCAGACAGTAAAAGATATAACAACATGGGCTCGGGAATACTTCAGGAAACCTTTGTGGGTAAACACAGTTAGCAGTTACATCTCTAAATGCAAGTTCAAAATCCAGCATCTGTGACGGTATGGGGATGTGTTAGTAGCCATGCCATGGGCCACTTCCACATATATGAGGGCACCATTAATGCTGAGAGGTACATACAGATTTTGGGACAACATATACTGCCATCCAGACGATGTCTCTTTCAGGGACATCAGTGTTTATTTGAGCAGTACTGTACGGGCAACCGTAAACGTGATGAAGAGGGCACGCTGAGCGATGCCAGTACTAATTCATTTCCTTTGTTTTTTTAATGCCGGAAGCTGATGGCCCACAGAGTGCATGTGGAAAACTGTAGCATGGAGTAGACGATAATGAGGACAAATTTTGGTAATGAAAAAGTGATAAAGTTACACTATATTTACAAGTGAGTAAATACAACTCAGCACATCTACCAGGAAGTTGCTTTCATACTCATTTTAATTCCCGGACTAGAGACTTCCTCTTGACATCTTGGCTTTTCATTGGTCTTCAGCCCAGTAATGGGTGTTCCTGAAGGCCAATGGGCATTCTCCAACTCAAAGTCAGTCCTGCCAGAGTTCAAAGACACACACAGACACAGAAACATAAAGCAAATACACCCGGGGACATAACAAAGGGTTATATAAGGCATCTGCTGTTTTCTGTGGTTGCAGCCAATCGCAGTAGAGCTTAGAATGTAACACCTGTACTTGAATAACTCCAGCAGTACCTGCAACTGAAATTCATTGCAACGGAAGCTAAGCCCTCCACACGAGTACACAAACAAGCAGCAGAAAGCAAGAACATCTTTTTTCCCCTCTTGCTAATGGGGAATAGTAAAAGGTATCCTTATATGGGGAAAAATGGCACATGTAGAAAGAGTGCACCTTATACACAACGAAACACAATTGCACAGCTGGTCTTGTATTGGGGCAAACCTAAGGTGAATATGTTAACCTGCCTGGTGTATTTACTGTTTTTTTTTAGTTTATGTTGTGCCCAATAGGACTGTGAAAAACAGGAAAATACCTAACTTTAAAACACAGAGCTGCCAGGTGAGGTCCAGGCATGCCTGTTAGTCAGACCCCTAGACATGTTTGGCAACACATCACACACAAAGGTAACTGTAGCAAACCAACAGCAAGGCCATATGTCACGGTGGTACAAACTGACCCACCTTACCTTCCAAGAGCCGGTACAAGACGGAAACCTGATCTGGAGTCAGCGTTGACGTCTCCTCTCATTCCTGCATGCGACAACAAGTAGCAGGAAAAAAGTTACATAAAGAACAGAGGAGAAACGAGAGGTGCCAATAAATAGAACTGTGAATCATCTTTAAGGCCCTCATTAGTTTTGATCCATTAATTCCACAAGAGCCCAGACTGCTGTTGTCCCCCACGCACGAGTCTTTCCAGACTGAATGCTAATTTGCCCCCCGAGGAGAGCCATTTGATGGGTGTGATCATTCTGAGCTGGGGCTCAGGAGGGTACGACCGGGGGGGGCGGGAGGAGTCGGGGAATCAAGCACTCATTCATTCATATTTCATCGCAATCGTGTGCCCTTACGATTCCCCAGACTGGCATTAATTTCTGCAAAGCAAAAATGATCGTGGTGAGTTGGGAATGACGGGAAATAAAAACGCCTGAAGACAAACCCAATGTCTAAGCCATAAACATTTTATATGTCTGTGTCCTTGTGCTGTTTAAGACAAGCTGCTCTCACTCGGTCACCTACAAAAAAAAAAAATGGACTGGAATAATTACAGGCCCAAACGCTATTTGATGTTCACAAGTCTAATCTGCACAAGGTGATTATAGGTTGGAAGCTTCGGGCACGTGATTGTCTGACCATCTGATTCTGTCGCCCATGCACTCAGACCGTCCTCGGCTTTGCAGTCTGTCGATCGATAGCTAGCACGTTTCTACCTCTTTATCTTTTAAAATTCCACAGAACAAAACCTGGATCAAATCCAGAGACGCTGACCTTCTCCCTCCAACTCAGACTCAGCGTGCTCCATCCTCCACGCCCGCCCGAACGTGTTACACTCCTTTGAAGCAATCTCCCGTATGCATTTTCACCTTCGCAAATGTTCGTGACCCTGAAGGCGTAGAAGATGGTCCACACGCAACACAGACAGTCCTCTGGCAGAGCTAATGGGTTCTAGTGGTGAGGCGGTGTTAGACACTATAGAACAAAGCTGTTAGTCACGGATAAGGTGAACTGCAAGTGACAGAACAACGCAGAATAGGATTTCAACAGAAGCGGCTCATGACTTGATAACGACGACGCTCATTTGACTGGAGTAAGACAGAGCTGACCAGTTGCCGAAAAGTAGAGCTGTGTAGGCTTGACCTATATCTAAACAGCAAACTCATAACAATACTACAGATTTAAGAATCATTTAAGGCATAACAACCGCACAACCATAACAATTAAAATCCCATTATAACCTAGGAAAATAGTGTTACTAATTAAAAATTAACTTCATTAACCATTATGTTAAAACACATAAATTTTTGAGGTCTTTAATGAGTTTTGTATTCCTCCTTGAACACAGGAAATGACGGGATCCTCACAATAATCTTTACCACCAAGGAGCTGTGCTAATGAAGCCATCACTGCGCTAATAAAAGCCCGGCACGTCTGCGTTGTGAGATGACTCAGTCATCTGCAGAGCGGGCATTTATAAGCAGCTATTCCATCATGCACATTCTGCGTTCATGGGACGCCTCCATGAAGGACAGGCGGACGGTTAGGGCCGTGTGACCCTGTGACCCCACATGACCTCCTCAAATGTAGTCCTTCTCCTACTCTAGACGTGCAGAATGTAGTGTGTGATGAGCAGTAGGCCTGTGGAGAGCAGTTCAGGGTCATGGGTCACGGCTTTGTGTGATGTGTCTGTGAAATGGAGGGGGGGGCTGTTCTTTGTCTGTGAATGGCAGTAGGAGGATAAGATGAAGGGTTTGATTTGTGTACAATGTGTCTGTAAACAGGAGGAACGGCATGATAGTATCTCTGTGCACCGTATCCAATACATTCTTAATAGGAATAAACCCAAGATGGAGAGGATTAGCGTGACATGGCAGTGTGTGGTGAACTGAGTTTTAGAATACATCCCACCTTAGGCACTGATGAACAGGCTGAAATCGAGGAGCAAAAGCAGTGGGGAGGTAAGTAAACACAGCATGAGGACAGCACCTTGACCTGGCCAGCATTTCTCACCTGTGAGCTCTCTCTCTCACTCTTTCAGTCTTGTTTCCTTGTTTTTCCTCCCTTCTGTTCCTCTCCGTCTCCAGCTCTGACTTCATTACAAACACAGCAGTGCAATGCCCTGTGCCTTTGCTTTCTGGAATATTCTTTGGAAAAGCCCATAGTCACATCTTATGGGCCAATGCACACGCCAGCTTCCTCAAACAGGTCAAACACCTGGTTCCCTCTGTGATCCAAACTGCCAATTATTATTATCATACTGATAATTATACTAACTGATCAACATGTGACCTGCCACTTTTGCAAGCACTGGAATAATTAAAAAAACAATTATCACAATAAGACATTATTGCCATCAGCATCATGATGGTCTTTGTCATCATCATCATCAGCAGCAGCAAAATAATTGTTGCAGCTCATCAGTGCCTCCTATGGGCAGAAGGCAGAATGCACCATTAATCCACCTTAAAATACTACATCACAAGACAAATCCAACAGTGACCAAATTCAAGAACAATTTCAGTGGTGATTTGTTTCCTTATTTGTCCCTAAAATATTATGAAATTGGGTGCAGCTAAGTATAGTGTCACAACAGTTTTTGGAGTGGGGGGGGCATTTTGCCAAGTCAGACAAACCCCTGCTGGGAAGCAAATCGTCTACTGCACCTTTCAATAGTTATGACGCACTGTCACAATCGGCATGCAGCCCTCACACCAAGACAGTCTTCACACTTACACGCAGCAACTTAAATCACACAAAGTGCTGGGGAGGAAGTGCAGAACATGCTGGAACAGTGGGCGGATCTCTCTAAGCAACACATCCCTCTGACATGTTCAGCCTTTACAACAACAAGCACATTAAGTATATACATACATACAAGTCCCAATCTGATAGCTAGACAACTGTGACTGATTTAGTACACATTCCAATGCAAACTTAACTATTATTTCGAATGCACATTAAACTTTCCAGGTTTCTAACACTAATCACCGATCTGATGTACTTTTGTAGCATAAAACGCAAACAAATGTAGGATCTCACACCATTGTTACACCAAAGTTACAGCTGTCACAGTGGACTGGATCTCAGAGTTAAATAGACATTTGGTATAGCAGCCTCAGAGAACTGGATCTCAGATTAGCCTGAATGCTTGGTATAATAGTCCAAGTGGACTGCACCTCAGAGTTACACGTTTGGTATAGCAGCCTCCGTGGACTGGATTACAGAGTAACATGAAGGTAAAGGTTTGGGTGTTTTCCAGTGTTACATTTTGCATATAAACATGCCCTCCCCCCTCATTTCAAGAACTCAGACCTTCCAGAAACAAACGCCTTCGAGTCTGGCCACGTGGGACGGAAGAGATTTGAGATGTCACGATGTTCACACCCCTAATCCAGTTTCCTTGAACCCACTTCACAACTCACACACTCAGCAGTTGCGTTAGAACATGCTAATTAAAAATAATAACTGAAACGAGTGCCTTTTAGGCAGTAATTCACATAGTTTCATATGTGCAATATTTTCACCGTATCTAATCAACGCCCTCTCACATACACATTTTTAGATCAAGGGAAAAAAATGTTTATGACGCAAATGACAAATTATCATTCAGAATAAAATGAAAACATGGGTTGTGCCACAGATAGCCCTGTTTATGAAGAATCTATTCAGGCTGTCATTTCTCTAATAAGCACCAAACTGGGACTTCTTTAGCCAGTGCGATAAAACCTGCTCGAATTTACAGGCAAATATACTGCAGCCATACGGTCAAAAATCCAAAGGAGTATTACTGTAGGTTGGTACCAGACGCAGAAGTGTGGAACTGGATTAAAATCATGGCTGTACTCCACGATGCGCGGACACCGGTGGCTAATCTCGCACCCATGACACGAAGGGTATCCAGCAAACACTTGTGAGAAATTATGTACAGTGTGGTGACATGGTTCTAACACTCTGCCCCCCCCCACTCCATCGCTTTCCCCTCATTCTGTCCTCTCTCCATCTCTCCCCTCATTCTGTCCTCTCTCCGTCTCTCTTGAGTTCTGCCTCTCTCAGCCCCTATGTTGCCCTACTTTTTCCTCTCCTCCTCCCTGTCTCTCTCTCTCATTCTGTCCCTCTCTGTCCCCTCTCTCGTCCCCTCCCTTTCTCCTTTCTCTCTCTCACCCCATCTCTCGCCCCACTGTCTCTCTCCTTTCTCTCTCTCACCCCGTCAAACTGTGTCTCTCTCCCCCCTTCCCTTCCACTCTCCTTTTTCTTTCTCAGCCTGTCTCTTGTCCAACTCTCTTTCCCCCTCTCCCCTCCCCTCCCTCTCTTTTCTCTCTCTCACCCCATGTCTCGCCCCACTCTCTCTCCCTCTCTCTTGAGTTTTACCCCTCTCTCTCCCCCCTCTCTCTGGGGACATCCCTTCACACTCTGATCATGTAAAGTGGATTTATCCCCTTTCTCTCCTCAGGCAGGGAAATTCATTCCCTCCTCCTCTCGTTCACTAGAGTGCATTAATCCGTTCTTGTGTTTGTATATTCCTTCTCAGAGTTCACTCCTTTTACCTCCTACAACAGATAAGTATTCATGCCCACTTTGTCCTCACACAGAGAATAATTACTGTCTCTTCTTATGAATGAGCTCTGTCCTCAAGTAAACTGGGTTTACTCTAGCAGCCTAGTCTTCCATCTTTGTGAGTACAGTGCATTTCCTTTTATTCCCTGAGTACAGTGACTTTACACCTCATTCTGTGAGTAAACAGTGTTTAACCCTTCAGTTTTTGTAAGTACAATGAGTTTACTCCCTTCTATTTTTGAGTACACTTGCTTTATATCTTCCTTCTCTGTGAGTACAGTAGGTTTACCTCATCCTTCTTCTGCAAGAGCGAGATTCATCCTTTCTCTCTCATCATGGAAACAGTTTATGCCTTGTCTTTCCAAGCTGTTTATCACTTAGCTTCCTACCCCACCCATAGTGGGTTTCACCCCCCCCCACACCTTCGTAAAGAGTACACGGGCTTATCCCTGTGCTCTCTGTGATGGCTTTCAACACTTCAGTCACACAATGTTCCTTTTCTTCTAACTCCTCTATTACAGGGATTCATTATGTATGAAGTAGAAAGGGTTAATCTGATCTTGAACAGACTTTTTATCACTTGTCATTGTGTAAAGTGACTTGGCATTTTCTCATTTGCATAGTTTCTTAATTCCTTCTGTCTTGTCTTAAATAGGACATGTCTTTCTCTCTTTCGTTAAAGTGGGCCTGCATCTCTTTCGTTCCTTGAGCTGAGCAGGTTTATCCCCCACCTTGCCATCTCTACAGCTGTACCCTATCCAGGCCCACGGAGCCCAGTTCCTCTCCTGAGGCTGTGCACGAGTCTGTGAGCTTGAGATAAATGCACACTTAGGAGACACGTAACCAGGCACTGCAATAAGCCCTGCTCCCAGCCTGCCGGGCATGAGCAGGACTGGGTCAGCCCGGTGCGGTGCTATGGTCTGCGTGTCCATGGAGACGAGGGAGGCCCTGCCTGGCCTGGACCAGCACATGTTGCTGCCTGCCTGCTTGCAGACAGGGTGCAGCAAGTACTGACTTTACATGGGGAGAACAGAGGATCTCAGCCAAATTGTGTCCTGCTAGTGAAATGTCAGGCATGACAGCCCAGGTGTAATGTGCAGCACAGACCAACTGACACTCACACACATTGACACACACACACACCAAAATAAGTGTACTCTCTCAATCGAAGAGCCTGGGCATGCCAGGTTCAGCTAAACTGTAAACAGCTGCAACAGGCCCAGGTATTCCCCCTTACAGCCTTGCAGCTTGTAAGTGAACATACGAGAACCACAGACCGTGAAGCGAAACGCACGTCTGAAGAAAAATAATTTCACGTGGCGTTACCACAGTTGTGCACGTGTGCAAGGAAACGGGCGCGTGTGTCGTGTCCAAAAGAAGGTCTGCGGCCCACCTGGATGTTCAGAACCACAGCAGGGGGAGAGCTCCAGAGCGTGGAAGCAGGTTAACAGGCCTGCAAGGAGCCAGCACCGGAAGCTGTTTAGGCAGCCCTTCTCCCTCCCCCCCCCCCCATCTCATGATGAGCAGCAAGAAGTCTGAGATGAAAAAGAATGGGGGGGGTGTGCTGTCAACAGCAGGGAAGACGTTACACTCCCTATTACTCAGCTCAACAGCTCTAAGTGCTGCTGATGAATTTTCTGAGGCAGACTGCCCCCCTCCCCCACCACGTGTTTATTTCTTGTTTCTTTGGTGGCGGGGCTTTTACCCTGTTTACAGAAGATGTAAGCTCACCAGCAAGTCTCTTCTGGAAGATTTTTTTTTACATTCTGATCTCACTGCGCTTCTCCAAAATATAAGATCAGCAAGAGGCTGATTTTGAGGTTTTATAACTACGATATAACGCCCCACCAGCATATGTCTCCCAGTCATCCCGCAGCTCCCAGTCTGACTTGTGACGTCTCAGCACCACTGCTGAAGTTCCTGCATTCTTGCAGGCCTCAGACAGGCATCGCATGTTTTTGACAGGACCTGTTTACTCTTCAGTATGAGACAGGTCAGCGTGTTTTCTGATCTGGAGTCCAGACAGGATCGGGGCAGGTAAACCTGGTTTGTTTCCAGAAAACTTTGCTGTACTCTTGGTGTATAAAGCTAACTCATATTTATAAAGACTGTTTTCCCTGGATTTATTAAACTACATGTTTATTCACAGCTCTTCTTCACCACTGTGATGCCCTCCTGACTGATTTCAAAGAGCTTCTTAAAAATAAGACAGAAAGCAAAAATGAGCGCAAAGCAGGATTTTGTGTAAATCACGCCACGTTATCTCTGCTAAGCTGACACAGACCCAAACTTTAAGCAATGGCGCATTTTTAAACACAAAGAAATGATTACTGTGTGATGGTAGGGGAAAAGTAATTAGAACCTTCTGGAGACACGTATAATCACATGAATAAAACAAACTGAAATAAGGTAAGCGATCGCTCAGCGCGAAGCCTAACAAATAATACATTTTAAAAATTCAGATGCTTATCAGGAGAAAGACACTGATTTAAGGGAATGACTGCCAGGCACATTTGAGCAGATGGCCCAGTGAGGGTGACGTAGCAGCGTACAGCAGCTCTTGCCTTCCTCTGGGCTGTATATTTAGGATGCTAAGTGCAGCATGTACAAGGCAAGTTCTGGGAAGATGGCTTTGACACACCAACTCTTCCAGTGGGGCCTTTCGTCAAATGTTGCGTAAAAAGGCAGAGTCTACATAAATCCCAGCACATTTAATGTACAAACGTGAGAAAGCTTGGCTCGTGCTCCTTTTAATCCCTTCCAGTTCCCTTAGACACCAGAAGTAAAGTCACTCAACCCGGCACAGGGCCATTTGTTGACCGTGTGCCTACACTTGCTGGCTTCACAGACGAACCAGCCCCTACTGGCCCTAAGCCTGATCTCATTGGTCCTGAGTTTACCTGCCTCACAGTTCACAGATCCCCTATTGGGCCTGAGCCTGTCCTCATTGGCTCCAAGCTCACACGTCTCACAGATGACCCACCCATTACCAGTCTTAAGCCAGACTTAATTGGACATAAGGTGACACGCCTACCAGAAGCCCCACCCACAAACTGGCGTTTAATCTGTTCATCTGGCTCTGATTCTGCCATCATTGGCACTTCTTCATATTATCAACCTCCTTTCATTTTTCTACTCTGTGAGGTAGTGCTCTGATTCCATTGGAAAGTGTGTGTGTTTGTGTGTGTGGGGGGGTGTGTGTGTGTGTGTGGGGGGGGGGGGGCGCACAGGGGCAGGTTAATTTAATACATGGCAGAAATCTGGTTCTGTTTCAAAGAAAATAATTCCTTTGAATTAACTGAAATAAAATAACTTCCTAAAATAACTCTGACACATTCAATATCTGAGCAGAGAGATGTTAAAATCATTACAGTTTAATCATTCCTCTCATCTGAAAGTTTTCATCAAAAAACATCTACAGTTCAGAGGTTGGAGTTATTCCGAGATGTGATATTCTGTTTCCTGATAGTATTACTACCCCACCCCAGTTAATGACACATGCATCTTGTTTACCGTACAGAACTGGATATCCGCAAAATATATGAAAGCAAATTCAAGACGGGCGTTTTCAGCAGAACAAAAAGATATTTCCCAATGCAAAGCGTAATTATTTTTCAACGTTATCGGAATCTGTGGAGTGCAAATCCAATTCCAGGCTGGATCCCTTCCGTGCAGTTTCGCGCCCAGGGCAATTGTCTCTGAAATTGCATTATGATAACCTGTCACAGCTGTAATTCACAAAGTTATTAGTTGTGGAAACGACAGAGAAATGGAGTGTTTTAACGGGACACGTTTGGAGATTCTTTAATGGAGCGAGGCGCGCGTCCCCTCTGCCTTCCGTTGCGTCACCGACACCTGGGCGTCACCTGCCTGGGACCGGCTGCGTGCCTCGATGCAGTATTTACACATCTGCATCCTCCGTAGCACACAACCACAGGGGCCTGGAGAAAGCAGGCGCGTTGCTGCCATGGACTGACAGCTCGGCATGCGATCTCACTACGCCTGGTACCACGTACAGTCCGATGTGCACCAAAAGAGCCAGCGGACACCCAGACAAACATATAGTGTGTGTCCAGCTTCCTGACCCATCCCCCTGGCTTTTTAACCCAGCACACACGTGCGCGCACACTCACACACTGTTATTAGTATAATAAGTAGCTATGGAATTTACATAACTATAAATAAAAATTTCCATTTGTAGCAGTGCAATTTTGAACTTGACAAAACCTTTTGAAAAGAGGAGAAAGATAATTGGTCAAAACAACCTTTTTTCAGTGAAGTGCTTCTGTGTGACAACGTAAGTTAATTACGAAACGCAGCAATGTTCTGTCCTGATCGTCTGTTTAACATAAACGTGAGATGTTTGCTTCAGCAAACACTAGCGGCTCGGAGTTATTTCAGATGTGTTTATGTAGCCGAACCTCAAAATTAAAATGTCAGCGGAGATGTTTTCGGGTCACCGGCCGTTGTTTCGTGGAGCTAAACTGCGTGCGAAGTGCGGCTGAACAGACACTGCGAAGATATAAATAATTTGTTTTCCCAGACAAGGTCGCTTCTGATCTGTGTCTACTGTGTTTTTTTTCAGCACCGCAAGTCAAGTTGTGTGCGACAGTTCTGTTTTCCTGAGACATGTCGTATCGCCTCTGCCTATTAAAATCTCTGCTTTGGCTCAGAGAGCAGAAAATCAGCTTCAGCTAGAATGTGAAAGTGATCAGGGGGAACGAGGGGCTATTAGTTAAGCTCGACTCAGCACTGGGCTCACGACGTCTCCAAGCAGCGGGAGGGCAGAGACATGGGTCACGGGGAGAGAACAGTCCGGATGCACAGCAGGAAGGCGCGTGCTGGTGCAGACACGCTGCACGAGGTTTGTAGGTGGCGCATCATTTGTGTGTGTGCATGTATAGGACAGGGTGTTTTGGAAAGCATTGTGTGTGTGCGTGTGCATGTGTGTGTGTGTGTGCGCGTGCATGTATAGAACAAGGTGTTTTGGAAAGCATTGTGTGTGTGTGCATGCATAGAACAGGGTGTTTTGGAAAGCATTGTGTGTGTGTGCATGTATAGAGCAGAGTGTTTTGGAAAGCAGTGTGTGTGTGTCTGTGCATGTGTGAGTGCATGTATAGAACGGTGTTTTGGAAAGTGTGTGTGTAGGTATAGAACAGAATGTTTTGGAAAGCATTGTGTGTGTTTGTGCATGTGTGTGTGTGCTCAGGTATAGAACACAATGTTTTGGAAAAAAATTTGTGTGTATGTGTGTGTGTTTATAAGTCTCATTAAATCTGTGTATGTGAAGACAAACCATATAAAGAGAGGTGTGGAGAAAGCACTGACTTTCTGCACAAAAAACCACTTAAGGCTGAATATATAAAACAAAGAAACCGTGCTACACAGAGGAAGACAAAAATAGCTATATTAACCTGTAAGGTGGTATGCAAAGAAGACCTAAAACCATTAGTTGACAGCATAAAGTAAAATCACTCTGCATTACCTTCCAACAACTACTGTTTCATTCTCACAGTCAGACAAAATGGCTCCGCTGCAGAGAATTAATGCTGGAGGCGTCTTCACGGCAATGCTGGAAACACCATTGTAATATTTTTCAAATATGCTGAGAGTAAAATTAACACCGTCTACCTAAACAAGCAGCTCTCATGCGAGCAGGTGAGAGTGGGGTGATTCTATGGCCAGGTGCTCCTCTTTTCATTGGCTACGCTAATTCCTCTTGGATTGTTCTTTGACCTGCTGCTCTCTGTTCCTGAAACAAGACACTGTTGATTAAATCCCTTCATTCAGAAAAATAGGGAAAAAAAGCCTTTTTAAAAAATCATTACACACCCCTTAGAAGATTAAAAACATTTTCCCAATTTGTTTCATATGCGCAGAACTGTCAACAGTGGGAGACAGACAGCAGGACCCTTTTGTCTGGCCAATCAAAAACCTGCGTCCCTCTGGGTTTCTCTGCCCCAGCCTTCCCTCTGGGACTCCTGCCTGTCGATTTTCGGGGAGAGAAATTAACAATGCGCCTCGCTTAGTCTCTCTCTGCACACGCGACAGGGGAGGACTGGACAACCCACCTGTGCCCCATTAAATTATCATAAGCGGCAATCTCCGAGTCCCATTTGAAGGACAAATGGTTTTCGGCCAAGCCAGGTATGCGTGATGAAAAAGCACAAATAGATATTTAGCCCAGTGTACACGTAAAAGGGGTGATAATGCCCCTGTTTGTCCAAATAAGCAACTTTTACACTAGTGTATCATTGAACTACATGCACTTTAAAAAATAACCAGCGCTGAGTGACCAGGTAGGTAATTAGACAATGCAGGATTTGAGTGTCTGACTCTTACAGTCAAAAGAAGCATACCAATAGGTAGGACCAAAATGGCAAAACAAGACCTGAGCTGTAGGTGAACACACAAGAAATAGGAGTGGGACAGCTAAATGACCAGTAAATGGACTTCAAAGGCTCAAAGAGGTGTTGATGCAGGTAACGGTTAACAGTAAAGACAACAAAGTGGACAGAGTAATGGCACCTTTAAATGGTAACTGAAGATATTAAAAAACAATAACCAAACACTTGCAAATGAGTTTCATCACTGCCTCAAACAGGAGCACTGCTTCTGCAGACTGTCATCGATCATTCATCCCTTCAAATCAGTTCCCAGCCCACCTGAGCCATGTCTTTGGAATGTGTGCAAAAAAACTGGAGCACCCAGAAGAAACCTGAGAAGAATGGGGAGAACTTTCACAACTGAGACACAAAGTTCCAGAACCAAACTCATGACCCAAATACACGTGGAAGAAAATTACGTTACATGGAGTATGTGGGCATTCTTTATCTAGATCACAAATTCCTACTGTCAGACCATATTCATGAGTCCTTTAACCTGGCTTTTATAAATAATATCATTAATCTTTACTTAACTTTTGTGCTCACAAAGGAAAACAGGGTTACTGTCCTGTCAAGAATACTATTTGACAATAAAATGAAGTAAACTGAACCAAATGTAAATGTTGTGTGAAAGACAGTGCTGATGGATCTGCAACCATTAGCTATGCCCAGGCAGCTCTCTCAGATGAAGGAAGGGAGGTTAAACTGCCCAAACTGTGTACTTCAGGCCCCTTGTGTATCATTGCGCTCTATTAAAACACTTGTCCAAAAGAAAAGATGGCTGCTCTAATGTGAAAAGCACAGACTGCCGGTTTGGTATATACATGCATGAGTTTTATGCCTCAGACGTTCATAAGGACCTGTAAATGACACCCTGTTGTATTTTTTAGGAGGAACCTACTATGGCCCTGAAAAGAATAACCTCATTTCTCCAACAAGTAAAATAATGAAACATCCATGCAAAGCCTAAGTGACTTTGGATTAGAAAATGTCTGCAAAGTAATTAAAGTATGTAACACAATAACAGAAGAGGTTAACAGTACACTTTTCAAAGTCATCTTATTTAGAATCAATAGCCTTGGGGACAGGATAGACATTGTGAATTGTTGTTCACTAGAATATCAGATATTTAATCTTCTCACACACACACACCTCCAACCTTTGAGCAGACCTACTGGGCAAATGTGTGAGACCAGTGAAACAGTCAGCAATAAAACGACATGGAAACGCCACCGGGCGTGGCAGAAACCAAGCGCGTCGCTGAAACCGTGCGTGTCGACTGAGCGGCGTCAGCTGGTGCGCGAGGTGACTTTTAATTACCGTCGGGGTTCAAAGGCAGAAAACCGGGCTTTAATCTGCATAGTAAAGCACCCACGGATTCTGCGCCAGCACCGCACACGCGCATGCACGCTCAGTGTCAACACATGCACAACGAACGCGCAAAAGCGCGGAGAACATCTGACAGCGCAAAACGCGTGCACGCGCAAACCGCATCCGCAACCTGACAGCCTGAAATGACAGGCTGACATGGCACTGCTGAAGAAATCATACGATTATAAGCAGTCGCCATTATATCGCCAACACTGTACTAGTACAAATATCTTCAAAACAATCGCTTTTAAATAGTGGTTGTTGGGATAATGTAAACATTAACATGTAAGTATTACAAATGCATAGAAAATTGCGTCCTCTTGTGAGTCAGCGCAGACTATCCAAGCAGAACGAGACAGATCTTAAAACCAAAAAAAGTAACCTCATGTAGTCAGTCTCACACCAGCACAGAAAACCAGAGAAAACATCTCAAAGATTTATCAAATTAAGCAACTTGACTACAAATTACAGCTGGTTATACAGAGAGGGAGAAAAGGCCCGTCTTTCAAATCGCACATAAGGCAAATTAAATAAACAGAATTAACGACGTCTTTCCAGGGACTTAAAGCTACTCAGCATCGGCGCGCCACCAGATGCGCGATAAATATTCCCAATTAAAGTCAAACTTGATTAAAATCCTTCTGCAAGATAACGAGCGAGGTGCCGCTTCGCTGTCAGTCACCGGTCTGCTCGCGAGCAAACCCAGCACGCGCCCACTCACACTGCCTTGTTCTAAACACGTGTTAACACACACTCAAAACTGTTCAACAATCCTGGGGGCTTAAAGAACACTGTCGCCTTATTATACTCTTACGTGTGCGTCACCTGCCGTGTAGTTCTTCCTTTTCTCTTTGTATGCATTTTTTTGCGCTATTTCACGTGCTTTACCGACAGATGCTGAAGACGCACGCAAGAAGTTGTGACCATCAAATTACTTCAGTTCCCTAATTTTCTTCTCATTATGACGAGGGTGTAACGTGTCCTTTTGTGCAAACGCGATAAGCAATAATATTATTAGCTAACCATGTTAAACTTATACACATTCGTATTTGCTAGCACTTTATTCAAAGCGTATCACTTTATGCGTAATTTTACAGTTGTGCTCCGTTAAGCAGCCGCGTGCCTGTAACCATAGCTGCCCCATTCTCATTTTTTCAGGCTCAAGACCAGGACAATCATCCTATTCTGGCTAGATCCTCGGGTCTGCATGAACATCGGGCGGAAGAGTTATAGAGAGATTGCGCCGAGTTGGACATAATGACAGAGTCGCCTGCACTGCACTTGGGCATGGAGTATCCCTTCAGCAACTGACATGCTGCCTTAAGCCCCCTGACGACGGCCTCGCTTTCAAGGCTGCCAGGCAGCTCGCTTCCGTCCTCCCACTGCACCGGAATTTTCTATTCTGCGTGAGTTCTCCCGGTTATATAGAGTGGTGCATTTCGCTGTGAGTGGATTTGACGGTGCGTAATATTAGACCTGCTTACAACCCTTTGTGATTAAAAAACAGGAAACAGTATTTGACAAAACATGATGGAAATTCTCATGGGCTGGACCGTGCCCTTGGTTACCTGAGTCTAGTCTGCCACCAGCAGCTGCCCTTTGCAATTGCTTGCATCATGCAGCCCTCTCATTGGTTAGCCTTTGCCCTGGGAAGCTACAGTAGATCGGAGATATGCTTTTAATTGCTAAAGTGTCAGTGTGATCGGGTCACAACCTTTAAAAGCTAAAATGTCAAGGAGACATTTGATTAAAATGTGTTTCAGATCATTCTTCCTGGACTATGAAATCAGCCATTATCATTCTAGTTTGACAGCAGTTTAACAGCATCGCTCCACAATGGAACCAATAAAGAAACGGAAGACATAGACATGATATTGACACATTGTCCTCACATTATACCCAATCCCTGTCTCTCTCTCATACACACACAACTGTATGTACATGACTAAATAAAATGATATAAAATGAAATACCTGAAAATCTACAAAACCCTAAGCTGCCAAAGTAAAATTTATAAATGACTCATTTGCTAACTAAATTTCTGTTAAACCTCTTCCATGTAATCAATCCAAATTCACTTAATTATCATGGTTCATCAAACAGAAACATGGGGGAAATTGCCCATTCAGTAACACTGAATGCCTTCTTTCTATTAAGAAGCTCACATGTAATTTCCACTGTAATTCATAACTTGTCATTTGGAACAGGTACCTACTGCCTGACTCCAATTAGCAAGACTGCAAGTATGACAAACACAGTGAGATGGAAAGGGGTCTTTAAAAGCAGGTCAGAGATAAGATGAGAGGTGTGTAAAATAGATAAAGTACTCCAACACACACCCGCGCGCACGCACACACAGATATATATTTGCTTCCAACCTGTCACCATCATAAAAGCATATATGTGATTACAGCTTCATTACAAGATTGTAACTACATTTTTTAACAACAGCAGCAGATTCACAGGAACACACACACACACAGACACGCAAAGTAAAGAAACCTTACAAAGGTATGCACGCATTCCAAAAACAAAACTGTTATAACTATACACATTTTTTTTAATGATGAGGCTGTTAAAACCACAAAACACACATTCCAATAATGCCCCCCCCCTCTCTCTCTCTCACGCACACCTGCCTTCAGGCTGAGGTGTGAGGGCAAAGCTTTGCATTCAGTGCCCACATCCCAGTGGACTGGACAAATCAATAGGCTTTCCTTCTCTGCGCACGTCTTTTAAAATCCTCCATATAACATGCTCAGCATGAACAACCTTTCACCCTTTTTTAAATCACGTGCGCAGGAAAGACACATTCGCAGCCCACGTGTTGTGTTATTTACCATCAGGATTCATTAGGGTGGAACGGGGCTTTGGGTCCCAGCCTCTCCAAGACACCAAGGTGAAGCAGAGGCAGATGTGCAAAAACAAAAACTGGCAGAAATCGATAAGTGCACAGCACCACAGCACCCCGCACACCCACACGCGCTGAGCGTGTGCGGAATTGCAGCGCACGCGGATGTCAGCTAAAGCGTTACACAGGCAGTTTGAGTCCTACGGGCGCAGTTCAAATTAAGGTTTTCAGTATCATTCGTGAGTTCGAGAGGCTCCAGGTCCACAAACGAAAAAAAAAAATCGGTATATTCGGTATAAGTTGTGTGCAATCTTCTTACGTCTCATTCCAAAAAACTGGATATCAGTGGGGAAAACCTTAACATGTACCGTGAAAAGAGAACATGAACAAAGGCAACTTGTGATTTTTTTGTCTTTGTGATTTACAATGATGTACGACAGCTGTTGTTTTCCCCTCACTCAAAATAAGCGAGGGAAGAACAATAGGCGTTAATTATATAGTTGCGTAACCTTATACGAATCCCAATAACACCTTTTTTGCAAACCCTTGATCTAATCTATGTTTTCGCGCAGCAGACTAATGCAAACTCGCTGGCCAGCTTCGTACTCTCTTCTGGGTTACAAACACGTTACACCCGCCCTCATACTGAGCCCAGCACATGGTGAGGAAGACAGCAGACGCGGGCTGTCAGCGAGCCGCGTCCTAGTGCAGCGCTGCCTCATTCCGACTCCCCTTCACACCATTCAGTTTACACCTCCGTGTAAGAGCCTGTCAGACTCACTGCCGTGAATCTTGATTTTACGGTTACTGTATGCTGCACTGTGTAAAGTTATGCATTTTGGTTAAAAAAAAAAAAAGAGTACAATTCTGGCCTTGTGTAAATAACCGTTTTCAATAACTAAAGTCTGCCGGTGAAGCTATGGAAAGGACTGGTTCTACAAAACTATCTACTTAGGGCATTGCACTTCTAGCTGATAACCATCTGTTGGTTAACTGCGTGCTTTGGTCCAGTACGTGTAACTAGTAACACTACATAAAACATACATCTTTGATCACCGTGAGCCCAACTGGTAACAATGAGTTAAACTGACTGTCTGGCAAGCAATGGGAAGGCGAACTGATTGGGCCACTCGAGAGCCCATAGAGGTGACTGTGGCAAAGCAGCAAAACACGAAGACGGGCTGCATGCCCTCCGATCTGTCTCCGACTTCCGTGGAGCCCCGTTAGCGATCCCGCGTGGCAGAGGAATGCGCAACAAAGCCTGTGCCCTGCGCATCTCGGAGCGCGGCGCAGGAATCGCTTAATGAGAACACCACGTTCTTAACCGAAAGCACCTCTTCGCGTAATGCTGCGAGGTTTAATTGTCTCTCCCTGACAAAAGCCCGTTAAACGGAGACATTCACAGGCGCGTTCCGTTTTATTCTCTCTCTCACAAATTGTTCACAAGCTGTAATTTTGGATCAATTACGCAGGTAAAAATGCATCTCATTCACGTCGGGGCTGAACAAAAAGGGGCTGAACAGAAGCAGGAAAAGCAGTCGCTCTGGTCTTACATGGCAAACATGCCATTCTCTAGGTTCTTTGCAGCTCTCCCGTAACTATAACTGGTTGGCGGGGAAGATGGCTTCCTTTTACAGTAAACTAAAGACAAAAAAATTAGTTGTTTTCATTTAAAAGGTATAGGTAACTCCAGACTGGCCTAACAAAACAGTTGGAATGTGCATTCCAAAACACTGTGTATTGTTTCTGGCTTGTAATGTGCAGAACATGCAACATTTATGCACCTGATACTATTTTGCCCTGCAAATTTATACACATATGCAGCATATATTTGGTACATCATGTGCAAATAGGAGGTAACCACAGAGCACCTAGGTTGAATGATTTTTACTCAAGATTAGGGAAGAGTCCCAACTGGCGAGATCTGAGGCAGAACATATGATGGGAGAGAAGAGAAAGGGACAGAGTGAGAGACTGACACTGAGAGAAGGTGCAAGGACTGGCGCTCATTCTAGGAACTGTGAAGGTGGATAATTAAAAGCCTACTATAATTTCCACCAAGGTTGAGTTCCAGAGGCCTGAAATCACTCACTGCCAGGTAGACAAGGTGTTGGCCAAGGGGAAGGAGGGGGGCTGCCAGGCCAGTGCCATATCTGGACCTGAGGACTGCCAGTTGGCAGGTGGTATCAGGGGGTGCATTCAAGGAGAGAATGAGGACAGGAATTTAAAGGAGAGCTTACCTGATGGCAGGGTGCTGTTCAGAAAGACAGGTAGGATGGTAGGGTACCCGAGAGGAGGGGGCAGCTGGTCCAGTCCAGGCCTTTTCCATGACTGATGGAGACAAGGTGCAGGTGCAGGAGAACAATTGAGGTGGAGGTTCTGACTTTAAATGCACATTTTTAAGCTAGACAGCCTACTTACAGCTCCTAGACATCAAAGGAAACACAGAGAGGCAGAGCTAACAAAATATCCACAAAGGGGTTTCATGAAAATTAGTCTTCCTGGAGACAAAGTGAAAACAGGTGTCTATTGTACAAAGTGTGATGGTGAAGACCTTTCCAGAGAGCCCTGAATTTGTATGCTGTGGAGTGTCTGAGTGAGTGGGTTTCTGGGAAAATATAGGCACAGGTTTGAAATACTGAACTGAACCCCTTTCAGTTCAGCCTCCTACAACCCATGAATAAAGAGACGAATGCAGCAACTGGTATGAATGGTTACTAATCCACAGAGACACTTTGTGAAAGGCTCGTGTTTCTGTAGTCTGGGCTGAGACGGTCCATCGTTCCTTAACCCTGGACATGTCCATGGCAGTGGTGTGGAGCCTGAAGGCGCTCACCTGTTTCTGAAGCAGGGGAAGGTCCGAGTGGTGTCACTCACTCCCCTCCGTTTAAGCATGATTATTTCCCATGTTGGGCTTGCCTTGTGGGAGCGGACCAGGTGGGTGTAACTCCCGGAGATGGAGCTAACGATGTCGGAGGACCTCCAGTCTCGACTCATGTTCAGCTGAGACAGTTAAATAAAGATTTATATGGGAACAGTTTTGCTCAATCCTGCGTGGGTGTGCACCCTGTCACACTGGTTCACCCAGCAATGTCCTTAAGGTGAAGAAAACATCTCAAATGCCCCCCCTACACACACACACACACACCAAATGCCTGTTGCCCACCTTCCCTTAAATCACGCCATTAACATTTGGTAAACACCTGAGCATTGCTATAGGAGCAGGAAAACAAATGGCACTTGCTAAGAACATTCTGTGAACCACAATCCTGCAGATAAGCACTTCTGGTAGCGTGGCACGCTGTCTGTGTCTAATTTAATTGCCTACAGCTCAAAAACACTCATGAAAAAACAGAGAGGTGTCCTGCTCACCTGTATATCAGCCGGCGCAATTACACATGATGTGTTCACCATTTTCAGTTGTCAGTTGGAAGTGGTACATCTTATTCTACCCTGTTCAAGTTGTTTCCCTTTGCCAGTATCCAGTAGGATCATGTTAAAGACATATGGCACGTTACATCATATGAGAACAACCAACAAACTGTTTATTCACCATATCAAATGAATATAGAAGAAGAAAAGGAGACCCACCAAATATGTACCTGTACTGTTCCATTTTCTGAATATTTCCCTTATATCCAGCAGGGGGTGGCAGAGAATGGTAGCTGTGGTTAAGTTGTGCTATTTAAATTGTCAACCAGCTGCAACACAAACTTTCTTTGCAACACGCCTATCCCTGTGAGCTGTGTAACATACTCCATGGTATGAACTGGACCTCCAGAAAAAAACTGCTGTCAACAGCCACCTGCCCCTCCCCTCCCCACAGAAGTGGGACGTGGGGCAGGAGTTGCACTTACTGCTACTGACTTTTTTGTGATCCACAGGAACACCTGAAATTGGAAGTGACGGAATGCATGCACAAATAGGCATGTTTGTGTTTCCTCGTTGCCAAGGAAACGGAGCAGGAGTAACAGCTGACGTGCAAGGCTCAGGGGGTGATCGATCCTGCTGCTTGTTAATGGTGGGATCATGGACGGGGGCCTAACAGCTTGTGTGAGGGGCCAAATCTTGCTCATTCAGATAAAGACAGATCAGACAGCCGCTGACAGTGGATGGACCTTCTCCAAAGTGCCACACATGTTTCTGTCAGCTGCTCTTTCTGCTCTCCATATCAGGATGCTGAATTACGTGCCCCGCCCACTGACAGTCATAAAGCGTGGAATCAGATCATACAAATTTAATGTTAAGCTCCATTGTTTACCCTTATGTCACAAGTGTGCATTTTTAAAAGCACCCAGCAGTGTGGCATGTGTTTTGAAAACTAATGATACAGCTTCTCTCTGTTTCCTGTTAGGTCCAACAGACAGGAGAAAGAAAGACAGGGTATAACTGATACATGATGAAACATGGTGAAAATGGCCACCATGACACTGTGATGTACCGACAAATAGGACTGAGGACATACTGAAGGTTCACTAACTTTGGAGTGAAAAAAAACAACAACAAAAAACTCAATTTCCCATAATCCTCCTTCATACTGTCAGATATATAAGCATGAGCATCAGCGTTGACTGTAGGGTCAATGTCTCACAAAGTGTAAGATTCCAACAGGCAAAAGCATGAATGTGATCCTTATACAGACGCTACGGTTGTTAGTGCGCAAGACGAAAAAACAAGGGCAAGTGGAAGAGGCATAGAAGATTAGCAGTCAGACTGTCTTTAGCAGTCACACCATATCATCCTTATCCGTGAAGGGTGACGTTTCACATCTGGAATCCCACACATGGTCCAAGCTGCCGTACAGTTACAAACCAACGGCAGCTGGAGGCATGACTTTTGATAAAGCCGGACACGCCCTCCTCTAATCCACTCTGAAGCAGCAAAATTTCCCTTGCAGTCAGGTCGAAGATCGTCGAGGGACCACCACACTCCCGTGCCGTCGTGACAACGAGGTCCGTTTCAAAAGAACATGATGCTGATGGCAGGAGGAGAAGCAGAGGAAGACTGGCTTCCCTTCCAGTTCATGATCAACACCACTGATTCCCACACATGCCAGTAGATCCTTAACTGGACGAACACAGCTCCGCGTGCTCTCTGCTCTGTATTATGATAGCATTTTAAGCGCAGAAAAAAAAATAGCATTTGTGTGGTTTTATTAATGGAGAAAAGAGGTACATTATCACCCAGCACAGCTGGTTATCATCAGTAGGAAAGCCAGAGACTGCCTAGGGCAAAGCACAGGCCACTCTCTCCACAACAGCGATAAGCAGAGAGCAGAAATGATCATCGTGTAATTTCATTACTGTGCTTACTGAACCGCTGAAATTATCTTGCCCGATATGGCCCAAAAATTGATCTAAACTATTTGCAGCTTTCGTGCCGTATTTATTTTTTACATTGTGAAGATTTGCATGCTAGAGTTTTTTTTTCCATGAGAATTTACCTTTCTCCTGTCCACAACATTTTGAAAATAAAGCATTCCGACATGCTCGCTGAGCAGAGAAACAACTGCTGCGGTGAAGTAGAGACGGGCTCATATGTGTGAAACAGTCAGACATGTTTACTGCATGTGGACACACATCTGAGTGTTTTATATGTTTGAATGTATTATCTATCTTTACTTTTTAGAGTTTATTATACCTCATCGGATACCAAAGTTCATCACATCCCATTTGCTGCTTGGGAGCAGAAGTCCATCCATTCCTTCATTCATTACCCAACTGCTTGTCCTGTTCAGGGATATGGGTGACCTGGATCTTATCCCAGGCAGCCTGGAGTGCAAGATGAAGACCACCATAGACAGAGTGCCACCCACTGCAGGGGAGCAGAAGTGACACAGCAAAATCAACAGGGAGGATTTGGGTTGGGGATACAGTTGGGGACAGGGTTAGAGTTGGGATTAGGAGGCACAAAGGAACCCTAACCCTATCTACAATCCATCTCCTGGCCCGAACCCTAATCCTATCTCTATCCCGTGTCCTGCCCGAACCCTAATCCTATCTCTATCCCGTGTCCTGCCCGAACCCTAATCCTATCTCTATCCCGTGTCCTGCCCGAA
>JABJVR010000001.1:1584951-1619919 GCA_025773905.1 Chitala chitala
CCCTAATCCTATCTCTATCCCGTGTCCTGCCCAAACCCTAATCCTATCTCTATCCCGTGTCCTGCCCAAACCCTAACTCCCTTGTATTTTTCATTGGTGCCTTTCTTATTTTTGCTCCTGCCCTTCAAACGTTTCTTAGTCCACCACTGTATGTGTGAACATTTGTTAATGTGTTTAATTGAAAGTTATTTCCGTATGCTTGACAATTGCAGTACCGGCCATTTTGATGCATAAAACTGCAGTTTCAGTTAATGCCTTAATGATATGGGAGTCTGTCAGCTCTTGGACCATTTTAATGCAGTGACAAATCCTCACAGACCTGAATTTTGAGAACACATTTGTGATTCCAGTTAGTAGGAACCCCCCCCACCCCCCCAGAATCAAATTAACATCAACACCCTTTAAAATCAGTCAAAAAAATAACACTTGAGGTTATGCAAAAAATGGAACTAAGGCAAGCCTTATGTATGCATTTTTGGTGTGTTTAACATTTAAATTAAATTTAAACATATTCGATGTTAATTAGCAGTGGAATTTTAATATTTTGATGTATTACAGTGTGTTGGCAGCCCAAAGGAAAAAATGCAGACAAACATTAAATATTCATTAGATAATTAAGTCCATAGGTGTCTGCATGGTGCTGCAAGGACTTCTGGGAAACAGGAAGCCATTCAGCGGCAGGGTGCCACTCCATACACGCAGATGCCAAATCAGCCTTTGAAAGAGGCTCTAACAGTGCTACAGCTCTAATACACCATGCTCACATCCTGTTGACAACACTCATGGTTGCAAATTAGTTCCCATTCATACATTTTTGCATGATGCTGTCATAAAACCGTATGGGGGGAGGAAAATTGTTTTGTGCCATAACAGGTCTGCAAAAGTGAAAAGAGAAGGTCAGTCACGTATGTGTTGAATATTGGGACCGTACAAAGTATCACCAGACAGCCCGCATGTCCTTGTAGCTGATGAAAACATTTGTAGGCCAGTGCAGGGCTTTCACAGAAGTTGCCTCTATTTCATTCTTAAAGCAGCAAGGTCGCTGTGACCAGACCAGCGACAGAGAGATGACAAGAAATTATTTTTAAAAATACTAATTACATTCCTTTACTGTACAGAGCACCTCAACAAAAGACTATTTCTGGGTGTGAGTCAAAGGATAACGAAAGATGGCACAATGTGACAAAGCTAATTTGATTGGCTGCTTTGAAGGATGCATTTGTCAGAACAGAGGGACAGTGGCTGCCTAGGTACTTCAGTGGAGAAGGTGGGGCTGGGTGTAATAACACCACGTGTGTATCTGCTAGAACAGAAAGCAGTCAACGAGCTGCCTGCACATAGCTTACAGACCCCAAGCCTCCATTAATTCTGTGTGGGTAAAGAGCGACAAACGTGTTCCTTCGATCACAGTCTTACCACCTATACTTTGATGAGGCGAGATCTGTACCTGTCCTCTGCACAGACTCCACACAACGATTCCGCTTCTTAAAGCGATTCAGGATGCCAGAGATGTTCTTCTCAGCCTGACCTGTCTTCCGCTGTGATCTTACCATCTCCACATGCCTTTCTAACAAACGTTCCGACAGGTTTTCAGCGCTTTATCTGAAAAACCTGTCTAAACATCGCCGCGCGGAAGAGATGTTCCTGGTGCACGTCCGAGGGGCCTCGCTATGTGCACGACGCAGGCTGCGTCTCACTCCGCAGCGAACATCCAACGACAGAGGAAGTGAGAGAGGATGGCAAAGAAGAGAAAAGAGGAGAACAGAGGGAAAGTGGGGAGAAAAGGCAGGGAGGAAAGAACAAGAGAAATGCACCATGGGATATGAACAAGAGCAGCAGACGAGTAGAGAAAGGAAGGAACGGAAAACAGGAATAAAACAACAGAGAAAACAACAGGAGGACAGATGGGAAAGCTGAGGAAGGCAAAGAACATATGCAGCTGTTGGACTGGAGGAAAAGACAGGTACAGTATATTCTCACCAGTATCACCCTGATTCGAGAGCAGATTGCCTGCCGGATGAGTGGCACATGGTCACTCCTGACAGTACCTATGGATCTATATCGCCCCCTAGTGGAGTTACCAGGTCAATGGAAATAAGAAGCCACTGGCGCCACATACCAGCACAGTAATCACACCTGAACAGATTACTTTCACAACCTTTAACCTTTTTTGGGCCTTACGCTGCCCTAGTTGCCTAGATTCATTTCTGCAGTGTTATTTCTAATGACCATGATAGGTTGCTGTGAAAGTCTGAAGACAAGGACTTATTTATCTCCACACCAGTGAACAGGTGTCTGACTGAACATATATATCAGCAAGCTGCTGATTAGCTAATTAGTGTGGTATAGATCACAACTCTGAGACAGCAACTTCAAACACGGGCCAACAAACAAACTACAGCCCTCCACCTTCTTCCTTTGCAAGTCAGCCCCCTCCAAGAAAGAATAGTGCAGACAGAATCTAGGAGCACTCACCACAACCAGGAAACATATCACAAAAGCATTTACCAATTAAACCACTGACAAAATATGCAGTGTGCCCTTCATTCTATGGTTGTAAACATATTGATAGCGTGTTTCAGAAATATAGAGAAAAATATTCAGACAAGAAGTGTCAGGAGTGTGTCAGACAGACAATCATTACAAAAAGAGATTCAGGAGTGTGTCAGGCAAATAATCTTTACATATGGACATTCTGGAGTGTGTCAAGCAGATAATCTTTATTCAATCTGATTTATGAGTGTGTCAGGCAGACAGTCAGTACATAAGGAGATTCAGGAGTGTGTCAGGCAGACAGTCAGTACATAAGGAGATTCAGGAGTGTGTCAGGCAGACAGTCAGTACATAAGGAGATTCAGGAGTGTGTCAGGCAGACAGTGTTCAGTCTTTATGTAATGACATTCAGGACCCTGTGTGAGATTGAGAGGTGCTCCTTCACACACGCCAGCCTGCAGCAGTGCATCACAATCAAGTGAGGCATGAGGCTGACATTTGGGGCAGGATGGGAAATTGGTATAAATCAGAAACAATCAGGATCCCCGGGAGGGAAAACCAGGAACCAATGATGCTATAGCGATACTCTCAGGGATTAAATGCTACAAGTTTCCTTACGCACAAATCGCTGCACACAAACTTTAGAACTCGATATTCTTTTTAATTTTAATTTTTCTTTGTAATTTTAATTGCAAGACACAAAATGTTTTATAATTCACGTAACTTTAAATGGATGTGCTAAATTTCTAATTTATATATTTTTAAAACTGTTAAAGTTTATAAGTGCAGTGTAATTAGTTATCAAATAAGGCTCTTTAATTCTAACGGAAAATAAGTTTCATCTATAACCTTGCCAATGCTGTAACATTTGTCAGATTTTGCTGAAATATCCATTAGCTGTTCACCATTTGCATTTGTTATTGTGTATATTTCACATATTATTATTATTATCAATGGCTACATCTGAACGAGTAAATATTTAACATACTCGTTTAATCTGGAAAACATCTTTAGGTCACAGCGCCATCTGCTGTTCTGTTGAAAAAACTATTCTTTATATTACTCGACTTAAAAAAAAAAACGGACAGACTGAAAAAATAAACACCGTTCTTTACACAGAACGACTGACAGAAAAGGTGAGACTGTTGTAGTTTGATCAGTAGGCTGATCAAAGAATTTTTCTTTGCCAATTAGACTGATGATTAAAGTTACAGAAGAGATGTCACAGTGTTGAGTCACAGCAAACATCAAGCCACCAGCAGGTACTTACCAAAAGGGGTTCCATGGAATCTGGAAGGTGATTCAAAGGCATCAACTGTCATCTTTACAAAGTGGTCCAGCTCATCCCATGCACGTCAATGTCCTGGGGGGCGCGCCTTTCGTTTCACACACAGAGCGCGGAACACAAACACTGGGGAGACGTGCTTTGTTCTGAAGTCCTGCTATACGGTCTGGTGAAAGTTAATGCTCCCTTTTCTAATGACTGCATTAGGGGCCTTTTTATTATTAATGTTCCACGTGTTGGAGACACAGCAGATGGGCTGGAGACTGGCTGTCAGCAGGAAAAGGAAAGAGCTTCTACAGGCAGCCCATCACTGGAGCAGACCTCTAGGGCTCCTTCCCCTCTCCTGATAGACACACAGCATCCAGAGAACGTTCTGCCGGCTTTGGGACAGAGTTCGAGAGGCTCCATCTGACGTGACACGCATCTCCACCCAGCTGTGAAGTGGAACCACCACGCGACCGTTCAACTCAGTTCACACTGAATCATAAAATCACCTACCTTCCACCAATGGTCTCATGCCTGAAACTGCAGTTCAAACTTCAGTCCTCTTCTGTGGCATTCTCTGGTCTGCCACAAATGCTGCACTGCTAAGACTGACTGTCTCGAGATACTCCCTCCGTTTTGGAAAGGATGGTTAAAACAATTATCACGTCTCGGTCATGGCATGCAATGGCGCCTCCTAGAGGCTTGTCAGATGGCAGGCTGGAGTTGGACTTTAACAAGTATCACAACAAGTGGATGTGGTGTCAGGTGAATAACCCCACCTAATAGGTATTTGAACGCCAGCATCTAATGTCTGCCACAAGAGGTCAGTGTTAAATCAATGAAAATGAAATCGCTTCAGAAATCGTAAGATTATCTGACACCCTGTAGGATGCAGCCAAAACTTAATCGTGCGTTACAATCTATGGAGGCTGAAGGGTTAATTTTATGCTCTGGGCTATATAACTAGACAAATAATGTAAGTAAGTTTTATAGCTAAAGTAGTCAATTCTGGTTGAATAGATCAGCAAAATCAACTCGACTCAGGCTGAAGAAGCTACGTGGATGAGTATTGAAACGTTTTTATCTAGAACAAAGGAGTCCAGCTAACACGATTCAACTTGCAGACAGCACCACCTGGATGATTAAGAATCTTCATTAACATCTTGGAACAAACTTAAGAGTAAACCAACACAGCAGAAGGTGTTGGTTTCACGTGCATTCTGTGAAACGACAGAAGCGCTCACTTTCTGTACACCTCTCGTGTGTATGGGGCATTTTTGTTTTCACATCGCGGCAGCCACTCTGTAACACCTTAATTCCCTCTGAAACATTCCAACCGCACTCACAGTCCACAAGAGGGCAGTATTAGCAAAAACATTATATATCATGAAAAGAGGTTTGACGATATGCCATTTATTGTGTAGTAATTAATCAAACATCACATAAATGTGAGTTTTAACAAAACAGTTCAAAACAAAAATAACATCAAGAAGAGGTCATGCCAAACACCATCTACAGTTCTGCGCTCCCTAACCTGCTCCTACAGCACTCTACATATGCTGTCCTACACAAGCCAGTTTTACACATAGCACCGTACACGGTGTCCCACATAAACAGCTCTTACACACAACACTGTATACATTGTCCTACACAAAGTGCTGTTACACCCAACACTCTCTATAAAATGTCCAGCAAATCTATATGCTCCACACATGTTCCTACTATACAGCTGTACACAAGGTGTGTCAACCTCTGGACAGGCACTTCACTAAGCCACACTTCTTCCACACACGGTGGTCTGTGCAGTGAAAGTCGATAAGCACAAGTGAGATTGTTACTAGGCTGACCACGGGCTCAGGACGTGACACGCACTGCGCCGCTAGAGTTTTGAGCCGTTATTCTTGTGGACTGACCCTCTCACATTTTAACCTGAACACTGTGCTGATGTGGGTTCGGTTCTCTGAGATATTATCGAGATGATCTACACACGCTACACCTGCTGACGCTACACCTGCTGACGTGCGTCCCACAAGTTAGACCAGTCTGGCGCAAGTTAAGCAGGCACACGTGGGGACGGCGTCACGTGACAGTCACAGGTCTTCACCAAGTGCACACGTGAGAGAGGGCGAAAAAGAGCGCAACAGACCAGGCGTCTGAGGCTCCAGGGGCGGCCTTCACGGTCAGGCCCCAGACATCGTGTCACCGAGGCAAAGATGAGCAGATATGGCGGAGACGTGAAGGAAGCGTGGAGCTCACAAAAATAAAGGAGAACCAGGGCATGCAGGAGACCTGTGCAAAGATAAGACTGTTACACAAACACAATTTACACCCTTAATATTCCAGTACCCCCTTAACCTACGCACATACAGAACAGCATCAGCACCAGACATACACGTTACCTTTGTATGAGTTCTGTTCTGCCTGTTTCCTTTGGAATCCTCAGAGAAAAAAATTATTGGGTAAATATCTGGGGGAAAAAAAGTGCAAAGGTGTACTTTTACAGTGAGGGGTTCCCTTGCTGGTACGCCGTTATCTGTATTCCAAACGAGACGTGATCATGCACTCACCTGAGTGTCCCTGTGTTGCTGCTCCGCCTTGGTGATGTTCCTCACAGGTTTGGACCAAGACACCATATCGTCCAGCACACAAGATTTCGGAATGGATACACTCTCGTGAGCTGAGAACACACCCACGGCAGACCCGGGTCTGTAAGTGTAAAGCACAGTAAATGGAAAAAAACCCCAAATGGTATTGGGGGGCTTTATCTTATTGTGGACTTAGAATAAGCAAGACAGGCGCAGTGTTATGGAGGGGTACCTCTAAAATGGAGCACCCAAGGGCCTGCTGGGCTTTCTAATCCAGTCCTGCTCTAACCCATGTTCCAACAGCAGGCAGTGTGTCTTTGATTGACAGCACGCATGTACACACACATGCATCACATCTGCATGTGGCCATGCTTGCCATGCTTGTGGCCATGCTTGTGGACGCAAGTGACTTTTTATTCAGGACACCCAGGATTGCAAACAATAACAAGAATCCACTGTGAAACGTCATTGTGTTCGAGCAATCGGTCCACGCTACCAGCTGCTACGCTGAGCTGCCAAAACAAACCACTCTTTAGAGTCCCCCTCTCCTCCAAGCAACCTATTAAGGAGAGAAACACATAGAGGGAGCGATGCAGAAAGGGAGAGAAGGGAGATTAAGGAAGGAGGGAGAGAAACATACAAACTGTAGAAGGAAGATATATCGGAGTCCAGAGCGGTTGTGACAGCCATAGACGGTATCGGCCCTGTTTGTTTGCACATCACACCCCCCCACCCCAAACACACACGCACACCACACACACACTGAAAAGCCGTCTGAGTTGTTGGGGGGGGGGGGGGGTAGCGGCTTCGGACTCACTTCTTTCATCACCTGACATGGCTCCAGATGTTACAGCGTGATAACACCCCCCTGCCCCCGTCTACCATTACGTCTGCAGAGAAAAGAGAGATCAAATACGCTATGATGGTTGTGGCCATCAATAATATAAAAAAAAGATGCCAGTTTATCCACCACAGAACAGCAAATAGCCCCGGCACACTTCCTGGGCACACTTATTTCTCTCTGTCATAATCGGTTTACTCCATAACTGCCTTTCCGACAGCATCATTAGCGAACGATAATGACATTATTCGACGCGGGGCCGCGGTATCAGTTGCTTGTTCCTGCTCACAGCCATTTCGAAAACCCAAGATGTACAATTTTCACCCGATATCACTAGTTTGAGATCGCAATTACAGTTATTACCGAGTGCCGTCACTGCTAACAAACATCATTAACATTTTTTTTCTGGGGTGGGAAGAGTCAAACTAATCTCAAAACGACAGAACAGATCTAATATTCATTCTCATTTGGAGTAATGATTTTCATTTTTTCCCCTGTTCCTCAGTGATAGGGTTCTGCCAGTCTAATATAAACACCTTTATGTGCAGAACACAAGGCTGGCAGTACTCCGTGGCTCCGCCGTGCCTCTGCCTTCATCAACAACTTGTAGTCATATGGCAACCTAGCAGAATTATTCATTTTTGTCTTTGCAAACATAACAAGAAGTTTCCAGAGTTACACGAGACACTATGCACAGCTAGAAATAAACAGGAAGCGTGAAAGAAATAGCCAAAGATAAGTGAAGCGCTTTATTATCCGAAACATGGAAGCAGTAACTCTTGGAATAGCACAGCTGGGAGAATGCAGCAACAGCTGGAATGATCAGGGCTGACACCTTCCAGCAAACGAGTCCTTGCTGCAAACAACTCCTTGCTTCAAACGAGTCCTTGCTGCAAACGAGTCCTTGCTTCAAACGAGTCCTTGCTGCAAACGAGTCCTTGCAGTAAATTAATCCTCAAAATTTTGGTCCATTTCAGAATTCTACAGTTACTGACTGCCTGGATTAAATTACCAGTAGTCTTTAAACAAAACAAACTTCCTTTATTGTGACAGAGACAGAGATTCGGTAAATGAGTCAAACTCGCAAGACTTGTTTTACTGTAAGTGGGCACGCAGGCCTTCGCATTTCACCAGGTCCTGACCCTAACCAAATGTGGCTTTCGGTTGAATGAGCGCTCATATGTAAGTCAGGGAGTCATACACAGGATGCCACACGACGATGACACTTACAGCAGGGAGAGTGTGACAGTAAGTGCTGAGCGCTCAGTGCAGATTCTGACCATGAGCAAGTCATGACTGCAAGCAGAGCAGTATGAGAGACCGTCATCTGCACAGGCATGGGGGAGGAGGTAGCAGGGGGTGTTACACCCGGCATGACAAACAGGGCTTCTTATGTACACAAGAGATAAGCGCAGAAAAACTGCAGCCTGACAGGCCTGAATAATGGCCAAATTAGACAGAAGGCACGTATTGTGGTCTTTAAAGGCATGTTTGTGAGAGGCTGAATACTTTACAGAGTTTAATTATGGCAAATACGGTTCTGGCTGTTTTGGATTACTGCGCTCGTTTGTGTTTTTAATCGGGTGGTTTTTTATTTTTATTTTTTATGAAAACTCAGCCAGGGCTGGGAGTGAGGGGGAATCCTACGGTGTCAAAGCTTATCTGTCATCCTCATGACGACCATGTCCGCCCGCCCCCGGAGAACGGAGAGAACGAGAGCCGATGAGTGGGAGCGGGGTAGATAAAGGGGGTGGAGGGGGAGAACAACATCTCCGAGTCAAGATCTCTCACGTAGCGATGCAGCTGACAGCACGCAGTGGTGGACCTTGGAGATGCATCATTGAGAGGTGCAGGATCCCCCATCCTGTCCACAGCCCCGATCACAATGCAGTGTGCGACTGGTGGGGGGGGGGGGGTGCAGAATGCTGACGGCCAAGGCTTCTGCTTCTACAAGCTTCTCTACAGCAAGACGAGCAAGAAGCAGGGAGACCGAACAGGCTAAGCAACCAGCACACATCCCACATCCACACGGCTGAATGAGAGCTCAACTGTCATGCCGTGGGGTGAGACACACCTGCTCAACAGCTTTGTTCAGTTTTCAGAAGAGAAAGAGAAGCTTACCCTTCTCTCCTTTCCTCACAGTCAAACAAACATTTGCAAGAACGCTGCCATCCGACTCCGAATTTGCTTATCAGACAGATGCTTTTTAATTAACTTCCTATAATAAGCAAATGACATCTCTTTCAGCTCATAATGTTTGGCTTGCGATTCTAAGACCTCTGACATACATAACAGGACCTCTGTGGAATACCTGGGGTTCGGACACTTTTATGCATTTTTGAAGCACTAAGATGGCGATAAAAAAAAAAAAAAAAAACTCAAGCAAACCTGTTCTCATACTCCACGAAATATCTTGTGTTCCAATCACATCTAACATGAGATTCAGCGTTTTTCTGCTCGTAAATGTATCTCGGAACATCGAATCAGGCTTTATCAGAAGGTGGAGGAAGATTAAAATGTTTGCGTCAAAGGATAGCATCGGTCCCAATGTAGAATGCGTCCCCTACAGGTTATTCGTTTTAACGAAATAAAAAAATTTAAGAACTTGTCTAGTGTTCAAGGGGACACCTCTTTTGCCAAACAAATCTCCAAGCAGTTTTAAACACATGGAAAGGTAGCACACCTGGCCCTGGGGTCAGGCGTCCCAGACTGAGGTTAAGGATCCCTTTTTTGGAGGTTGCACGCAACAGACAATACAAGTTGCAATAGTGAATTAATTAGTTTTCATTCTGAATCATACCCACAGTCTTTCCTGTGACTCAGCCAGTGTCGTCTAACTGTTTGGGTCTCTCCTCTATGGTTTACTTAAAGCCTGTCGGCTACACTACCTGCCACCCAACTCTCAGTTCCCAAAACAGCCTCTCATTACACCCTGTTTGAACTCAGACGCATCTTGCAGAAAGCATTCTCTTGCATTTTCCCCTCTTGAGTGGAACTTTCTGAACTTTACACCCAAAGTATCAGGTGATGGTATCGCCGTTCCTTCCTCCTATCCTCTCGTCAGCAAAAACACTATCTCTTCTATTCCAGAAGTCACCATCTCATACCTTTACACACACATGCAGACACAATTTTTAGTCCATCCGTCCACCTACTTTTCACACCACTTATTCCACAGAGGGCTGTGGAGAGGCCCTTGTCCCAAGGAGGTTAGGGCACAAGACAGAGTACAGTCCAAATGGGGCATCAATTTATCACAAGGCACAATCACAGACACACTCACACAACCATTCACACACCATGAGCAATTGCGAAATGCCATTCGGCGTACAACATGTTTTTGGACTTGGAGAGGAAACCAGTGTACCTGGAGAAAACCCCCAAGGCATGAGGAGAACATGCAAACTCCATGCACAAAGGGAAGAGGCAGGATTTGAACCCGTAATCCTGAAGGTGCGATGCCACTGTGGTAACCCCTGAGCAAAATTTCAACTTCTTCAACTGGGTCGAAAAAAGGCAACTGTTCGTGCGGAGGTTTCCCTCCGAGTTGAGCTCAACTATATGCCAAACCATAAAAATGTTTCCTTTGGGCCTGAAAGTGAAAAAAGAAAAAAAAAGAGATGAAACTGCACAAATAATTACTGCAATGCTGCCTATTGCAATGCTTGTTTGCATTTACTGCACTGGCATACTGTATAATACTCACCTTCTTTAATCTACTTTATTTAACTGGTGGTTTTTTTACACACCTCTAACACCTTCAGAGGGCCCCACTTAATTAAACTCATCTACAGGCCTCCACTGCCCCACACCCCCAAACACTGATGTCTACATGAGATACATACCAAACTTCACAGCAACTCCACTAGAAGCCATAACATTGGACGCATTCAGTGCTGTGGATCAGATCTTTGTTCTGGAGGACACTCAAGGAATCTGGCACATGACCCCCCCCCCCCTTCCACGCCCACCTGCCAGTCTCTCAGTACCTGTTCACCTGTAATTTGCCCCTTCTTGGTCTTCCTTCTCTTATGACAACGTATCACTCAATGTGGAAGACGCAGTTGGCTCCAGAACCCGGAAGCAGAGAGACACCAGAGGAACTAGAGAAGACGAAGAAAGGTGTGCTCTAGTGATCCCCGCTCATCATGAAGATCAGCCGCGTAGCGACTTTAAACACGAGCTCTCCATGTCCTGCTGCCTTTACTTACAAAAGTGAAAGATACCTGACAGATACACTTCAGGCAGGGAACCTAAGAACAACAGGTTATGCCTACAGGGTAGCAGAGGGTCATCCAGGAGCTTAAGAAGAAATTGTTTTAGCAAACCGAATGCAAAAGCTCCTCTGGTATTCTTAAATCACAAAGAAATAAAAATACAAGTTTACATAAATTCCAAAAAGAGGAGGAGATCATCAGCAGGACCAGTCGGTTTTCTTCTTTGACCCAGGAGCACGTTTACTGGTGAAACACACACCATGCTGAAACGCCCAGTGTACACACACACGCACGAACACGCACAGGTCATGTTACATGGTGTCATACAGCGTGGTCTCACGCTCCAGTAATGGTGAGACAGCAGCACAAACATGGCTGCCTCCCCACGCAACATCTCACCTGTCCCATCTAGGCCTTGGAAAAGGCCTTCGCCATTCACCCTTTACACTTCTCCTTTGCATGTGTAATAAACAATCTTTACAATACAACCTTGTCAAAAGCCCAGCACTAGTCATTCATTCTTCTTTTCTACTGCTTCATCCTGTTAAGGGTTGTGGGAAGCCCAGAGCCCATCCCAGGGGATGCAGGGCGCAGCACAGGGGACACCTGGGTGGGGCGCCAAGCCATGGCAGAGCACGCACACACACGACAGGCAATTTGGACACACACCAATCAACCCAACCCACATGTCTTTGGACTGTGGGAGGAAACCAGAGAACGCGGAGGAAACTCACCAAGCACAGGGAGAACATGCAAACTCCACGCACACAGACTCAAGGTGGGAAACGAACCCCATGCCTGGAGGTGCGAGGCGACGGCGCTAACCACCACACCACCGTGCCGCCTAGTCCAGGACTATTTACGCACAATTACTCACTTCTGTATCAGTCCCTGCATCAGTAATGCAAGCTGTTCTGTTATGCTAACAGGAACCCCACATTATGCTGTCCCTGCTCCAGCACTAAACCGGTACTATGCAACCAATACAGCAGCACAGTAATATGGCATTTCATCTCCAACCCTACTCTATTATTGCTAAGGGAACACAGTGAAGTGACTACAACGGAGGCCCGGTGGGGAGGACGCCACCATTTCAGGGCACGGCTACTGCGATGAAGCGCATACCTGTTCCCAGATCGGGGTGGGCATTTTAGGTGGCGCACAACGGGAGCTTCCATGCGGCACGGACAGCAAAAAGAAAAGTTCTTTATCATTTAAGGTACGGCACGGAGCCTTTTAAAAACAGCAGGAGAATGGAAGAATAAAAAATATGAAACGCCTGCCATTTGTCGCCTTTTAATTCGGAGGCTCCGTAAAGTCTCGGGGTTAACAAAACCTGCCGAACTACAGAGGGGCCATGCATCAGGCTGCCAGGCGACACGTGCGAGTCTGTGACACCAGGCTCTGGCCGGAGCTCATTGTTTACACCTCTGAAGGGGGTCAAAGGTCATGCAGCCGGCATTTATTTTCCACTGTTAGCCTCAGTTCTATTCTTATCCATCTGATAGTCAGAACAAAGGAGGCAGTCAGACAGAATTAAAACGATATAAATTGAGAGCAGTGATGAGACCGACCTGATAAGAAAGAAGGCCAGTGTGTATATGAACATGCGTCTTGGGTATTTGGTGCGCTAGGGGCCCCTGGGCTTGGAGGGTGATGTGTGTATTCAACTCCATACCCACTCCTCTTATGCTAATACAGCCAATTTCCTCTTTTATTTCATTTCTGGAACTGAAATCTGCGATGTGTGATAAGGTTTCCACGGCAACTGCCTCCTCTCCAGGCAGATGCTGGTTGCCATGTGATGGAGATGTGTAACTCCACGGGAGCAACAGAGAATGAATAATTTAGAAGTCCAGAGACCCGGAGATAGGAGGCAAAACAGAGAGATAAGGCAGCGCCTGCACCCTCCCTCTGTGTGCTCACAGTTTCACCCTTCATTGACAGATGACCCCCCAAGGTCAAGGCCATGATTAGTAATTTAGCTAGAAGTCAAAGGCAACAGACTTTTGTGTGTGTGTGTGTGTGCATACACCAGGTGTGGGGCCACTATTAAGACTGAATTTTAAATAAAATGTAGATTTAATTTCTTTTAATTAGTGTGCAATACTTAAAGGCAAACAAAAGTAGATAAGCTATGCCAGTTAAAAAGTTACTGCAAACACACCTTTCAGGCCCACTGAATATGCTTGTGCTGCATTAATACCCTGTAGGGGGCGCTGTGACTCCTTCCTGTTTGTTTCCAGTTGCCACGTTAGCGCTCCCAAGTTGTGCTACAGGAAGAGTCAGCGCGCACGCACACACACACACACACACACACACACACACAAACTTGTATGTTGAGTGGTGGCAAAATATTAAACAAAAAAGTCATTCACAAAGGAGCTACACAAAACACCCTCACCGACAATGCCAACCAAGCATGAGGACTCCACAGCCCTGGCGCCTGGCGCAGTAAAGATCCTGCCATGCCGCGACGCCACGGAACCCACCCAGCGATGAGCACGCCGTCTGCACTGGTGCCTGCGGGCATTCCTGTGTTTGTGGGGAAAAGATGTTTTTAAGATATTCAAAAATGTGCAAGTCCCCGGAAAACCACAAAACATACTTTTAATGCCCAAAGTAACCCATGGAAATATGTGTGCTGTTGTCTTCTAGTGGGAGCGTGAGAGTGCTTTTGGTTCTTTTGCACTTGCTGATATAATAAAAGATAATGATGACACAGACCTACAGTACTCTCAATTAGTCATGAAACACGTGACACCTGTGTCTAAAGTTTATAACTGCAACAATGGCGAAAAGATGCAAAAAGAACGGCTCTTGCATTTCCACCTTTTCTCTGCTCCGCTTGTGGTCTCCTCTTGCCTGCATGCTTTCGACTGCTGTGAAAACATGCAAAGGTATTTATTTGAATATCAGGTGAAAAAAATACAGGCAGAATTCTAGCCCACCACAAGCACAAAATAACATCTTATAAATCTAAGACACCACTAACCACTACACTGCAAAGCACATGTGAGTGCTTGACAAGGAAGCTGTATAAACTTTGTGAATTACTTAAATTAAATGAAGGTACCTAAGAAACGCTCATTGGACAGCACACCCGTGAGATCCAGTTCTCACGTCGCACCTCCGGTGGGCAGAGCTTATCTTGGCATCAGGAAAGAGTCTACATAAATATTTTTATGTCAATAAAATAAGAGTCTAATTTACATTATTCTAAAATAAGCCGACAGGCGTGTTAGAATACCCCACATTCCACGCTCCTGTTACTCATATGATCTGTTCGCGAGGCAGGACAACTTGCGATGTCCCTGTCAAGGCAGACCCCTCCCACGCGGACCCTCTCACGTGCGTTTTCTCCAGTGACTGCGTGGGGCCATTCTCCTACACGCCTCAGGTTTGGAAAACACGCAAACATGAAAATGTGAAATTCTGTATGGCAGGGTATTCAATTCTTTTAAACATCATTCAAATTTAAATAAGGCTAATATATAATCACATGACACAGAGCTTGCCTATAATTATTACTGTCATTATGCTTTTTATTTTCTCATTTTCTTAAGCCAACCTAAGACTGTTAGTAGGTATAAATATACAACATGTCATACATTTTTTGAAATTTACATAATATTCTGCGAGATAAAACACAATTTAATATGTATTTGGACAAACTTGCGTTTATCGATTTACGACTGAGTGCTATGTCGGACCTCAACAGCAGATGGCAGTAGATACATGTCGCTCAAATGGCGCAACATTTGATGTGGCGTAAGATAAGTCACAGAAAACAGAATAAATAGAAACGGAGATACCAGAGATGATGGTACAAATAGAATAATATTGTCCCAGTCTAAAATAGCATTACGATAACCCAGCAGATTAATAACAAGGCACTAAACATAATTTGCGACGTCAGAATTTTATCTCTGAACAAAGAAATTACAAGTTGTATCTTGTTTAAAAAACAGTAGGCTAAATTTAGCAAAGCCCATTATTTGATATGGTTGACTATTATTAATGATTGTGATAGAGATATCTGAAAAAAATCATAAAACATTTACATGGTTCAGGAACAACGCTGATTGGACCGTTATTTATTTATTTATTTATTGTCGTAGTCACAGAAACATTAATTATGTTAGTAATTAAATAAAGACAATTATGAAAACCATAAAAATAGAAAAATCGTAATTGCGTGAATTATAATTCTGTAAACGTTACAATGCGCGCGCGGTGTGTTTTCGTCAACGTATCATAAATAATTTAATCAGCTCTAACGTTTTCAATAACAATGAAATACAACAATTCAAAATATATATTAATTAAAACACATCACCATACTGTACACTGAACCACAAAAATAATTCGAAAACAAGCATAACGTACAAATCTTGGAAAGCCCAACACACCTATTCAGTCAGCCGATGTAGACTTTATCATAATTAGTATACAGGCACTGAAAGACCAGGCAACACACTCTTTTACAGAGTTTATTTTTAAATGTTGATGGCTACAAAGAAAACATTTGAAGTCATTTTGTACGTCTAATGTTTGTTTTTTGTTTCTTTCTCCACAACCTTCTTGTGTTAGATAAATTGTCACGTTAGTCAATTAAGTGATGAATGCAAATAACGAAAAAAGGTCTCAAACGTAAAATTCATGTGCACATAATTTTTAAAAGTAAAAGCAACATTGCAGCTTTGATCGTTTTGTGTTATACTTTTCAGACTACACGTTTAAGTAGTTTTGCATTTCTTTGTCTGCAGCAAATGAATATTTGTGTGTGTGTGGAAATATTTGTTTTTTTTTTTCTTTTCAGCATAAATCTATAGATTGATCTGATACGTTGTTCCTTTGGGTGGCCTGTTCCCAGTACTGAGACTCTTGTGATAAGGGGCGCAGTCTGCGGTCAGCGGAGCTCTCCGAGGTGAAGCACCTCAGCAAATTTCTGCGCTCGAACCGAAACTCGCGCGCCACCTTAATCGTATTAACGCATTCATTAAATCCGACAAAAATTTGACTGCGGTGCATTTCAAACTGCGAGATGTTGCAACTGTGAGTAGCACGGTTCGGCAGCAAATTTTCAAAATTACAGTCAAATATGAAAGGAGAAAATCGACTTCTTTTTGATTCACTGCTGCTGATTAATAATATTTCACTGGGCGAGAAGAGCAGCACGGAACTGCATTTCACTCAAAAGGGAAGCAATCTCGGTCAGCGAAGTAGAACAATAATTAGACTGGAGATTAAATAAAAATAATTAGAAAAAGTTCATCTAGTTTTGATGTATTAATTATTCAGTCCCCGCTTTATTCCAAGTCTAATTATCTGCTTCACTGAAAACGCCAAGATTCCTGTGACTCATAAAAATTACATTCGTGTAATTATGTCAGCAATTTGGGAAGTAGTGGCTAAGCAGGAAGTCAGCTTGATTCATAGTGTAAAGTAAGTAACTTCTAACTACTTATAACTTTGAGCTAATACGGCCCTTTTAAAACCCGCAGCAGAAAAATAAAACGGCATCTGAGATTATCACCAGCCCTATATAGGCTTTCTCCTTTGCGATTTTTCCCCGTCGTCTTCCTCTTCAAACCTCCGCACCTCTATTGACAGTGAAAACAAGAAGAGTTTTATCCATGGCTGGTCAGTAGATAATCATTTGCATATAAATGGAAATATTTATTGTCAGAAAAAGAGAAGTGAGATGAATGAGAATACTTCTCTTTCTTCACAAAACTCTCAGGGCCAACACTGATATCTGTACATTACTAATCAAGCAGTTTAAAATAAGCAGAAAAAAATATTTAAAGAATGGCGCTTCGGTGTGCTGACTCGTGGTTAAAATATATTAGCGATAGGAAGCTTGCAATCGACTGGCGAATAAACAGCCCAGCCATAAACACGAGATCCTGTCAAAATGATACGTATTTTCCCTAATCAAACACACACGCGCGCGCGCTTATAGCAAAATCAACGTTATACATATTCAGATATTTTTAGCAACAGATATTTTTTAGTTTTTAATAACCTTTATATAGCCTATTTAAAGTTTCGATATGAAAGTTTTCCGTGTCTAAGAAAGTAGTGGGAAAGTACACTAATTTCATTGTTAGCGCGTTTTCCTTTATTACATGCATGCTGAAAACGACCGAATATTGCATAATAAATTATTTTCTTTAGAAAGTGATTTTTTTTCCCACCAGTGAAATACACAAATCCCATACACGATGCCTAGACGTCTAACGGGTGTAGAGATTTACATACGGCTATACGGCTGGTTATTCCTGAAGGCACTTCGTCCATATACTTCATGTATTGAGTTTACTGTAGCGTTTTGAAATATTTCGGACATTGGCCGTGCAAAGTAAAATCACCCACATAGGCTGCCGGTACCATTTCAACTGACACTGTTCTGCTTTTCGGATGAAGAGGCAAACATTTCAGTGGCACAATAAAATATATTTTCGGTTTATTCCTGTTTAGTCGCCACAAATAATTTTCAGTTGCATTACTTAACTACCTGAGTATATAGAGAACATATAGGACAAGCGTACTCTGCGTCATGTACGCCTTTACCAAACAATTTTTAGTCCCTCACGCAGTTTCTCATGACAGAAAAACCTTCACAAGCACCATTATTCCAAAATATTTTAAAGCTTTCTTTCTACATTAGTACTACATCTGCAAGGCACCGGCCGTGATGAAGCATAGCCAAAGTAACGAGTTATAGACGAGCGAGGCTTTTCCCCGAAAACCTCCAAAGGTGGAGGCGACAGGCTTCTATCATGTGCACCTGCCAGAACACACCCCCACCCTAGAATCGGCACTAAAATCCGCCCCTCCCCCCCCCGTTAGGTGTCGGCGTGAAGATGAAACGACCTTCACACATTGAAGGTTATTAAGGGTCCAAGGGTGAACTGACAGCACGGTGCTACGATCAGGATCTGGGCTCCCCGGTTCTGATCCTCACCTTGAGTGGATTCGCGGCTGATGGACCGTAAATGAAACGTGACGGGGTGAGAGGGTTCTGGTACTGGCCAAGCAAAGAGAAGGGTAGGGTTACACTTGATGGGCTAATGTGCAGAAATTTTTAATGTGCCATAGGAGTTTCTGCTACCGCTTCACTCAGACTCGTGATCACCAGTAGCCCACGACATTCTGAGATCGAGAGAGAGGCCGACACTTTAAGAACTGGATATGAAACCATAACTGAACAAGATCTTTCAATCTGAATGAAATAAATCAACACTTTATTGTATTTATTTCACGTGAATAAACAGAATTTATAATCTTGCTCAATGTCTTTCTGAAGGATGCTAAAAAAAAAAGCTCTTCCACAGTAGAATCTAAACACTAACATCCAGAATTTTATGTGACACGTTTGTCTGTATTAAAAAAAGTCTTGGCATTATACAGAAAAATAAATATGGTCCAAGACTTGAGATTTATAAGTATTTTTATTTCACTTCAATAAAGTACCAAGGCCTTGGCCAAGAGGGAGACAAAGGAGCTACTAAACTGGTACCCATCAGCAATAGATCTTTAACCTCAATGGGCCTTCCCCTTTCACACTGCTAAGGAGAAAGGTGAAGGTGTAAAGAGGAGAATGGGGTACAAATACGCAGATGATTTCCTGTCAGTTTCCTTGTACTCCCTGTCATTGTGCCGTATTGCACTGAGGGATTTTCCTCAGTCTCCAGTTTTACAAACAGTGTAACAGACGATAAAACGTTCAGGTAACATTTTCAACTTCGGCGTCACAGTCAGAGGAGCTGAATTTGCTAGCCACCCATTTTGACGCAGCACGGACAAACAGAGGCGGCGAAATGTGAAAGGACAGTGGCGCTGGTCTCAGAGGGTCCCAGGTCAGGCCAGTGTCCGAGAGGCGCTCCTGGTGTTAATTTTCATTATGACACGCATTTTGTCACTGCCATACAGTTGACAACGTTTAAAACTAGGCAGAGAGCTAGAGAAACCAAAAACAAAGCAAGGAGAGCAACGAAAAGGCGAGCCAGCTGTGTGAAACGGGCAAGGCGTTGCCGGTCCAGTCGCACCTCAGGCCTGATGGGAACTGACTGACTGTTATTGGAGGGATCATTTCCAGCAGCACCGTGTATTTTGGGACAGGCTGGTCTTGATTTGTCAGCAGCGAGAAACACCAGGGTGATCGGAAGTGGGGGCAGCTTAGGAAAGTCAACACGTCTGCCTCCAACAGAGCCAGAGCAAGGGGGGAGTGGTGGGTTAGAAAGACAGAGGGGCTGTCTGTAAACAGTCTGTCCCTTTGAGCCCTCACACCCTTGCTCTCAGCCCATAGCTGTGGATGTTCCCCACTTCCTGAACACATACTTCTGGCATTATGTTTTTATGCTTTGTTACCGCGTCAAACTTTTGCAGACCTGGGATTCTCATCGTCAGGACGAATCCTTGGCAGCCAAACACGCTGTCGCACATTTATTCTCAATTAATGTTTTATGTGTAGCTTGGCTGGACAAGTGATAACGTAGGCGCAGACATTAACTTAAAATCTGCTGTTTGTTCTCTGTGGGGAGAAATTGGAGTTTCCACGTTCCACACAGCTGAACTGACGACTGTGTGGGCACGCCGATCTCGAGGAGAAGCGAAAGCTGAGTCCGTCAATGATCATGGAATTTAAAGCTGGTCAGGAAGAGCTTTCTGACAACAGCCACCATCGCTGTTTGGATCTCCTCGAAAGAGGAAATGTAACCAGGAACGCATATCGAGGCCTCGCTGAGATGTGCTTACACATACGACTAACTGATCTGAAGTTTAAACCGCACAGTTGGCCGGCAGATCAATCTACCCATCAGAGGTCTGCAGAAAGTCATGACGAGGAGCGAGGAGAGTACCCCACGAAGCGGTATAACCGGAGAAACAGTCAACCATGGCGATTCTTCTCTTGCACAAGTCTGAAGTCTCTCAGGCTAAATGCTCAGCAGCAAAAAGAGGATGACTTCATAATTGGCTATCGCACAATGACTTTTTCTAATGGTTTTAATGTCGAGTGACTATGGGATGGATACATCTGCCCAGTGATTCCAGATAAGCATGTATAAGATTACTGTTTTCAACTTTTTTGGTCTTTTTTTCCACTTATAGAACACAGAAGCAGAGATAACAGCTGGAAAGAAGCCAAACGAACATGTCCAACGTCCACGGCTGTCACCAGTGATGTTTTACTTAAAATTTTTATATCCTATTTCCATTTGTAAATTTATTTTCATCTTGATTTTAGTTTAAATCTTTGCTGTACTTTGTCCATCCATCCATCCATTCGCTAAACCACCCGGATAATACAAACATTAGACCATTAGAAGCAAGAGTGGGAGAAATAGTTCATGCTGACACTCATTCTAAAACTACTTTTAGTTGCAATGCAGACAAACAGCAGACGAGTATTTGTGCATTAGTGCAACGGTGCACGATTCAGACTATGCACGGGGTGAATCTGCTGTTTGATCTTCTGGTCAGTATTGTGTTCGCTGTGGTGTGTCCTACCAACGTGCGTGGGAGACATGAGTTTGTGGCTGGGGTGGTGTGGAACCCCAGAGCACAACTCCGGCTCTTAGAGAGTCTGCATGAGGAGCCGCTGATAAGACAGCGCGCTACCTCGTTTGCATCCGCACATGTTCACATGACAGGCTTGTGAAGAGGACCATGAATCCAGAAGGCCGCATAGCCAAACCAAGGACAGTAGTGTTCAGCCAGGTCTCAGTAAAACAAAGTCAGACACGCTCTCCTCTCTTGCAGAGGATCAACTTGGTAGCATGGCTCTTCTGCCACTTATTAGATTCATTATCTACATCACAGACTTTGCTCTCTGTGACTTTGCACTCGAAACGTCTCCAACCTCACTTTTCCTTTGATGATACACTGCGAGAAAAATTAAAACCACTTTGTTTTCGATGTTAAGTATTTTCACAATAACTACGGGTGAGGTTTTCATTTTATATTTAACTAAACAGCTTTTCACATTTTCCCACTTTCTTTTTTTTAATTTAATAACCTTACTTGTTACTATGTCCACAAAATTTGCAACTGTTTACTCAACTTACTCAACTGTTTAACCACTAACTAACCAGCAGAGACGCGCAACCCTTTGATGACTCTGATGAGAAAAATCAGCTTAGCTGCAGAGGTGCTCTATGCTCTAACTGCACATCCTCGAAACTAAAAAAAAAAAAATCCTCCTTCATTTAGGTTTTTTTCTGAGAAAAACTGACAAAATACACAATAACACAGTGACAATTAAAATCAGTACCTGCATGTGTACTTGGCAGGTGTGAAAGCCCCACACTTATTCCCAGCCCCAACTGTGAGTCATTTGACCATCATTATGAGCCCCTAGGACTTCTGATACACAAGGGAGGTGCCACTGTAAAACCTGGAGAGGTGCTCGCTCAGAGAGGCACTCCTCAGCCTGCCAACAGCAGGCCGCCAGAATGGCTCCTGGGCTCCAAAGCTAAACTTGGCCTTGGCCTCCACCCCAGCAGAAACTGAAAACCCTGGCCAGAGCGTAGTGTGGAAACTGGAGGGGGGGTCGTAGCCCACTGAGATCAGGGGTGTATTTCAAACCCATCATTGTCAGAGAAGGGGGTGCTCAACCAGGGGTCTGGACCCTCCCAAATTGTAATTCAAGAATCTTCCACTTCACCGCAAGAATGGAGTCATGCAGAAACATGTAATGCAACAGGGGTCATTATCTTGGTGTGTCAGAGTGTGTCACAATGCTCTAAAGTTATGTATCATAACGGACCACTAGTTTACCAGCAGTTGCAAAGAAAACTGTTTAGCAAGCTCAAATGCTAGCTTAATTATAGTCCTTAAACAGGTCAAGACTAACTCATGCCTATCCCACAATGCATTGCAAAAGGACATTTGTATAATACACAAATCCATATGACTGCATTTAGAAATGCCTGAAAGCTAAAGGACTGTTCAGTAAACTGCAGTGAGTGTCTTTTTCTCCCTCTGTTCTCAGACACTTATTGACCGACCCTTACAACACTGAAAACAGCTGTTTCATGTGTTTTTTTACACAGTGTCTTAAACATAAAATACATGTCAAGACAACACTTTGGTGTTATAATGTGCCTAATTTTATAAGTGTTGCAAAAAAAAAAAAGTTGTGGTGTGATGTCGAAATATTTGAAAAGACATCTGTTTTTTTGATCTTTCACTGCTTGTCATTATCTTCCACTTTGGGAAACAAGATCGCCCTCAGTTTATTGCGAGATAGGCTGAACATTTTGTCACGAGCAAGACTCTTTGACCATTCGAGAGATACAGCCAACCTCTGCACAACATCAGGCTCAAACCTTTTAATCCCTCAGTTGTAGCAGAGAAATGGGTCTGTAAGCATGTGTGCGTGTGTGTGTAGAAGCCCCCACACATGCCTCCCGATGCTTCCTGTCACAAAAAAACAATTCAAACTCCTTATGCCGGTGACATTTTGATTCATGAATCACAAGAAAGAGAAAAAATGTAAATGACTGGCTTTGCTCTTTATTTTGTGCATATATCATTGATATTAGTTTCCTTGTAGAGACTTTCCAACCCCCCAAACCATCACAAAAAATTTGCCTCCTAGAATCTAACATGCTTCTATGTATCCTCTTTACAGAGAATTGTGAATCATCAATAATATTCAGAAATTGAAGTAAAGGAATTTTTATAAATCTTAGATTAAGCCAAAATCATGGATATTCATTTACACAGATATCGTGCAACAACTCAACGGAAAGGTCACAAACAGCATGACAATTGAGTGATATATTTATCAAAACTACTTACTTTATCAAGATTCCTTATTTTACCAGTGAAACCTAACAAAGCACCTGACTGGCAAAGTGACGCCGTCATAAAAGATGAGATTTTTTGTCAAAATAATAAAAATTACAAATAAATCTACATATGATTTAGTAACCGCTTAAGGTTCTATAAGGTTTATGTTGAGGTCTAAATATGCTAAAATTATATTGCTTACTGCAAAAATTCAATTAATTTTTATTTTAATTACAACGTAATGTGTGCTGAAAAAAAGCATCAGTGAAAACGGTCAGATAACAAAATGCAATAAAACCTCAGTAGTGATGGACTACACTGATATAAATCAGCATGTTTCATTTTTATGGCCATGGAGAATGAGTCTGTGGGGGTCTTCGCTTTGATTAAAAATAAAATACTCAAGTTCTATGCTCTGAAGCTGACCTGAGATACGTCAAAATGCCCCATAAGCAATGAAATTTAAGATAACACCGACCATCTCCTATTAATTTGTTTTATTGCTAATAAGACTATGATTCTTTCAATATTTAAATTGCCCTCTCAAACCTTTGATCATTTGCAATTCCTAGGTTTTGTTAGCAAACACAGTGTTTGAAAATGATCCGTTATTCAGTTTTTACAGACCAATTTAAGGACAACATATTTCTCATTAGAGCGCAGTTTAGTTAGAGATTAATACTGCTTTCATGGGAAAAATTAATTACTGTTTTCAAATACTCCATACCCAAAACTGTACATTCAAAATTCAAAAATTATACTCGCTCAAACACACTTTCTATGTGCTTCAGGGGTTGTATGTAAGTGTCTATTTAATGATTGCATAGGCATTATTCAATAAGTCTACACACACACACACACACACACACACGAACAATCTCGTGCATATTTACACATAAATGCTTCTGAAAGTCCACGAGGTAATGCTTGGGTAATATAAGTGTGTCGATATGAGTGTGTATGCGTTAACCTGCGTAGGCATGAGGGCTCACGAGAGTGTGAAAGGCAGGCAATTCTTCTGCAGAGCAGAAACACTGGGAGGCGCTACTGAGCATGTGATGACCATAGCCACAGATCAAATTGTCACTCCCTGTCATGTTTCGTGCCTTTTACGGTAAAATAAGCGATACCATTCACCCAAACATTGAGAAAAAAAACCAAAAACCAAACAAGAAAAAAAAACCAAACAAGAAAAAGGCAGGAGCCCATGCTCAGGAAGAACCGATAAGCTGTCTTAAATTCTATGCAAACGAACTTTAAAGCTACCAGTGCACATTTCAAGGCTGCCCTTTCAAATATAATAAACGTTTCTATTGTTAGGGCTGGCATAATAACACCATTTAAGGCATTGCAAACATGAAACCAAAGAAACATAAGCGATGGGTAAGCAATGGGTACATGTGCACAGACTAACTTCTGACAATCCACTGTTGCCTTACACTTCGTAAGATCAGAGAGATGTAATCAGTAATCAGTCAGCGATGGCCTGATGTGATTAATGCCTCTACTTTGTGTTTTTTTATGTCATGTTAAGGGACACTCTGACTTTGTAATTGTTTTACTTTTCACCCCTGCACATTTCAAGTTGGCGCATCCACTGTACCCTCGGCATGTCCTCTACACCCTCGGCAAGTTCCGCCATGCCCTCGGCGTCATGGAAGTGCGGGGCATGGCGAGGAGGCCCGATGCCTGTCAGCAGTCTTCACATCAAAGACCGTACGAGCACGTTTTGTCTGAGGCTTCTGCAAATGAACGCAGCTCCCTGCTCGTGGCTCAAAATGTCCCTCCTCGACACGCAACGGCGGGTGACACAGACGGGAATGAACTGGATGACAGTAAGAAGGCACACAGTCTTTCGCTATGCATCAGAGTTTCAAGGTCCTAGAGGAAGACAAACAATGACAGTGGGCTTCTGAGCAAGTCATAAGGCTGAAACACAGACAGGGCAGGGGGCACTTCACTGTTCTGGTACCTTAAATTAACAATAAAGTACTCAGTAATTTTTTCAGGGAGGCAAAATATGCCAAATACGAAACAATGAAATAGATTATGTTCCATCTCGGTCTTACTGCTTTGCCTGTCTGTCTTTCTGTCTCTCTGCATGTCTGTCAGTCTGTAAGGCTGTCCCTTTGACACTCCGCTCTTCGGACTGTCTTTCTCTCTGCCTCGCCTGTCTGTGCGTCTGTCAGACTGCCCGCCTGCATGTCACCTCACCATTCCGCGCATCACTTTCTTGTATATCAGCGCCTGCACGAAACTCATCTGTGAATCGACAGCGCGAATTGTGCAAGGGATTTTTATTCTAATAAGCATGTGCCGTCTGGTTTAAATAGGACAGAGATATTTCAAAAACCTGACCGGCAATGTTCAAAAAAAAAGTGTAAAGAATTTTAGCTGCAACAGATCAGAGCTTGAGAATTATGTTAACAAGCGTCCTTCCTACGGACATCTGCAAAATCCCAATAAATGGCTGCAGTGTTTGACTTCATCCCAAACGCTCTCCAGGCCAGACAAAAGTATCCCGCTGTTCAGAGGCCCAAAGCCTGTCATCTCTGTAGCAGAATGACACTCCAATGCAAAGAAGACAGGGGAGGGGGAGTTGTCACAGGACTTGAGCTAACCCTCTAAATATATAGAGCAGCGGTCCGCTAACACGCACAAGGAGCGCGTAGCATGTCTTTTACACACGGATCCCTGCAGACGCTGGCAGCAGCTCAATAGGGATCAGGTCTGAGCCAAAGAAGGCGGCAGGTTGGTTAACGCCGTCCACACAGAGACAAAGGGGTTCCCAAGAAGCGCTGTACGTGCCTCTGCAGAAGATTAAAGGGATTAATTAGTGGCTCATTCACCTCGGCGCTTCCTCAGAGTGACACGGATTCTCGCGTCGCGTTAAAGACCTTGACCCCCATCCCGAGGAGAGGGGTGCCGTCACCGAGGCGGAGTGGCACGTCAGTTTGCGAAAGCCAGTGGAGCTCCGATGAGGGGGACATCTGTCAGACTGAGAGATGAATACAGCCTGACGCTTTCAGCAAAAGTCCCGCCAACTCGCCTCGCGCCGTTCACATCGCAGTCTGACTTTGGCTTTCTTAAAACTTGTTCACTTTTAATTCACTTTTACCTTTTTCCCTCTTTTAGAGTTTTCACTTGTACAAATTAAGAACTTCCGAATAGCCTAAATAGCTATCTGTGCACCATTTTATAGCTGACAAAACCAGCATCTTCCGGGTTTACTTTCAAACCGACTGGAACAACCAGATTGACTCAGCAACTGCAGACAAGTTGACGTGACTAAAAAAGGGCTCAACCACACTTACGTTGACTTGACATTACTGACATTCACGCTGGGTTTTAGAGCACCAGTGTCGGCATTAAGCAACGATATTTCCAAAATGGGGCTCTTTTTCACAGAATCTGTTGTGCAATTTCACAGTTGGCTAGGGAGAAAAAAATGTGATGGATCATCCTTCCATCCTAAAAATAAAAAAATGCAACATGCCTGATAGAATCTGGTCGACATACTGAGTACGCACTAAAACGTTAAAATGTAATTTTCTCCAACTGCATTTTAGACTGCAAAAGGAGTCATGCTAAAAGTCAGAAAGTCACTTTAATGGATCACTTTCTTTTTGCATGACTTCTTTACTATTCGTAACCACAATTTTTTTCTTTCATACATCAAAACAAAGGCACACGGAGCACGAAAGCACAAACGAGTTGCAACATAAGAGTATATTTTCAACACAGCAACAGTACTACTCAGATTTGGGCCGAGATAAGAACAACAATAACTCTGAGATCCACAAAGTGTATGAATGAGGCCAGCAAGTCAGTGCTCCAAATTTCTGTGGCCAGACATGACGACACCTCAGTACAGCTGATGACACAAACTGACAGAAATGAGAGATGAGATCTTGCAGCTCGGTCGAGGGTATGGAAACGGTCACATCTCACACGCACCGTTCTGTACCAAAAAAAAAAAAAAACAAAAAAAATTAATCCTCCTGTTCTGTGTGCTGCTATTCTGGCATCACCAAGATGAAAACACGGCAACCGCACTGCTAACGATCCCGGACGAAACGGTGATGGCATCTCCCGGCCTCATTAGGAATTTTACGATAATTTCGAATCTTATAATGCTCTGAATCATGGTTGTACTGTCACAGAGTGCAAGAGAACAATTAGAGGTCGCAAGGAACTGATGTCAGTGGAGGAACGTCGACATGTGAAAATGTTACTTCCGCCTTGTTTGGCATTTCGAAAATAATGCTCTGTAGATATTTTGGCAGAGATCAAAGCTGCCTAATGGAAACGTACAGCATCACAAATAATTAATCTTTTACCATCATGTCTTATTATACTGTAATATCATTAGTAGTTTACAAATCACTTAAGTTTTTTCACTGTTGTTAAATGTGTGGTTACTTTTTATTTTTTAATAAAAAAATCAGCTGAGTGCTTCTTGACTGTACATGAGAGAAAGTAACAAACATGTACATTGCTCAGAGAATTCTTGTATCTGTATCAGACTAAACAGCTATTATTTATTGGGTTTTCATTGTTTATGTAAATGTATGCCTTTGTGTTCACTTCTTTCTTTCCCATGACTATAAAATGGGAACAATGGAAATAACACACATTTTGAAGTTTGTACAACAAGCAAGTAAAGTGGTCCTTGCTTCTGTCATGTAAAAGAGTCAGCCCTCAGCTCCAGCCCTCAGCTCCAGCATGGAAAATGGCATGAAACCGTCTGCGTCACATCTGCTAAATTGCACATTGTCAAGCACAACAATGACAAAGCCACAGGCCACACACAATACCATTCACCACTGCTCTGCAAACTAGTGAAAAACAAAAAAAATTTCACACCTTGTGCCCACAGAAGAAGGAGAAGAAAACACGACCTATCAGCCAAATGCTGCGCAGGACCCAGACAGTGTATTCCTTCATTTACTATTATTATTATCACATGGGTTTTTGACTGGAATATTTCAGTCAACTCATCCCACTCAAGCACTCAGACAGGGAAGGCACCTTGCCCCACCCCTGAGCTTGAATCACATGGTACGGTCCACCAGATGCTTTCACATCATCCGCCACACACTTGAAGCACAGCCCAGACCATGGAGCTAATCTGAGAGGGGATGCAGGAAGGCTCTGGCCCATGTTAAAATTTAAGATGCTCAAAACACTTTCTCCAGTAATTTCCTGGAGTACAATGAGAAACTGTACATTTTACCATTGCGCATTACAATTTCTTAATTGTATTTTTTTTCATTTAGCTTAATTAACGACTGCTCTTTTGTGGTGTATACTTTCATAAATACAGATGAACACCAGAGCCTCCTCTGGTTTCTATGGATCCAACCATGGCCCATGACAGTCCTTTTCTTAAAGCCCTGCACATGGATAAACTGAACACTCATTAACAAAGAAGCCCAACACCACTCGATCAAACGGCAACATAAAATGAGGACCACGGCACTCTGAAAAAACGACAGCAGTACAACAACGTGTACAGTCCAAAGTTTCCCCAAGACGCACTGCAAAGTGCACAGGCTGTATGTAAAGACAGAGCAAGACTGTGTTCCTTTAAAGCAAAAGGTCTTACCTTTAGTTTTGTTTAACCTCCACCAAACACCGTTGTGATGTGCAGCCTGCCTTGAAGAAAGCACGTCGGATAATCAACTGAGCACATCAGACATGAGGCACACAAAGAAAACAAGAACTTAGACAAGCAGATTCTCGCCATTGATAAAGTCATTCAAAATCGAGAGCAATTGAACATTATGTCCTGCCCGGCATTTTAGCAGAATTACAGGCAATGATGAGGCCGTGAAGTTCGAAAAAGAGAAAGCGAGAGATTTTAGAGTCTGCATAATAGAGGAACACCTGTGACTGTGTGACTTTTTAAACATGATGGGCAAAGCTGTTTACTTGTGCCACCTTGGCCAGTGTGCCATGCAGCTGTGATAGGGCACCAGTTCTGCCCAGGCGTCCACTTGAATCCCAGAGGTGCAACACGGGGATGCCACGCTCTAGCAACCTGCCACACGTACTTCTGGGCTCTACCCATAAGCACTATGTAGTCTGAGACAAGGTTAAGTAGGTCAAAGCTGACTTCCTGTTTGCAGCTGCAAACACCTGGTGTTTGCAGCTGCCGAAAAACAGCGAAGGGCAGTCCAGCTCACCCAAGTGACCTCTTCACATTGGTCACTGCATTTTGTCTGGGTGGTAGGAAAACAGCAAGGCAATTCTCTTTTATACATAGAATAATGTAATAGTTACATGCAGTATGCAATGAATGATTTCCTGAGACTTCAGCCTTGAACAAAATGCTGTCTTACTGGATAATTTCCCATCTCATATGACTGGCTCCCGAGGTCAACAGAAGGTGGATTTTTGAACATCAAAGTTGAAGCGATTGCAAGACGTTGCTCAATAAACAAAATTATGAACCTATTGCTGTCTCGCGTACGCCTGAAACCTCGCAGAAACGTTTAACAACCTACACACAGAGGAAAAACCAGAGGGCACAAATATTCTCTAGGCATCTCCAAAACTACACACGTTTTGAGTACATTGACAAAACTATGGATGTTTGCTCACATTTGTGAATTAAAGGATATTCCCATTCATGTTTATTTAATAAAACATGCATATTATTGTGAAGTCATTGATCCAGAAGACCCCCAACCCAGGAATTCAGAAAGAACTACTTTGTGATTTAAAAAGTTGAAATCAGTAGAGCTTACCTGAGGTTTAAACATGGAAGCTTCTGGTGTCATTACACATCTCTGCATGACACAGAGTTCTGCACACTAAATCTATGGGTGTCACATTTAAAACTAAAGTTCACGTTTTGTCAGGATACAGAACAATGACAAATTACGAGTCAATTTTGTATTTCTGCACATTATGAATTCTAAGAATATAACCCTGACCACCTAGAAAAAAAAGCACAGTCTACTATTTTTAACTGTGGGGCAAAGAGTGTGGGCAACTTGCAGTGATCACAACAGGTGAGGTGCTTTATGTAAATCACCTTAAAAGCAGTTCTTGGAATGAAAACTAACCAGCAGCAGACAGGAGGCCCAGGAACGTGGTAAGAGTGGGCTGACAGTTCAGAACATTGCCAAGACTCCACAATGATCAAAGAAGGAACATGTCCTCAAGTTAAGTCACACACAACAAGAGGCGTGAGGCAGAGGGCTGCAGGCCAACAGGGGCAGCAATGCAAAGTGGTTCTGAGAATAAGAAGCAGGCTCTGTCCCCAACAACTAGCACCAGGCCTCGAGTCAGACATCCCCCACACTGGAGAGGCCAAGTAGGGGAAAGCAAGTCAAAGTGAAACACTTGAGTGTTGGCGAGTCTTCAGCTTTGTGAACGCTGGATGTTTCGTGTTTCAGATATGAATAATTTCTCTACCCTTTTCTCTTTTCTTAAAACTGGTTCTCTAAGAATCACACCGCGACCAGTACGAGGAATGCTTGATTTTCCTGGTATGAGTGACTGACACCACAACAGAAATTTTTGAATAAGATTTAAAAACAAAAAACCTTAAGAAGTTGAATTTTTTTCCAGCCACATGTCAAAATTACTAGCCAGTTACACAAATGTAAATGCATAGAGGTGGATATGTATACTTATTTTAATGCTCATGTTTGTATAAAATAAATGGAGGTTTTTGGTTCCTTTCCTCCATTGTCACTTGGCTTTATCTTCAACCATCCACCTGCTGTTGATTCTTTATCAGCTCTATAACTTTTTCCTCTAAAGCGCTTTGAGGCAACTTGGTGTCTTTTAGGGTGAACTGAGACTATAAAAGTGTAGTTTTTTTTTGTCAGCAGAAACCCAGAAACAGACAAAGCAATAAAAAAAAATGGAAACACTGTAAATAAAAATATAAGTCCCGGAAGTTCTTCTTGCTCCTTTTTAAAACGTTCTTCAGCGAGCAGGAAATGAATGTGGTCAAATGCGCTCAAAGCACCTCTGCCTCAAAGGCGGACATAACCATCGCTTTGATGCGTAGGGAAATCGCTATATTATCGTTTTTATTTGTGAGACCATTAAGGAGCCATTAGTCACTACAGGTTATAAGACTTGTCCCTCAGGGCTGCAGGGGGCTGCTCTGTGAAGGAAATTAACATCTGCAGACGTTTGTCAGTCTGTTTCATTGGACACGTGTTTCCAGCGGTGCCGAATTCAATATCAACATATCTGAATATTGAACTTCAAATACAAATTTTAAAGTAGAATATGACTACAAAACTGCCTTTCGTGTATTTACTGTCTACTAAGAGAGCATGATGTAAGCCCAGAGAGTATAATTTGAGGTATGCAGACACAAGAATCACAGGGGAAACCCAGATGCACATCGTCACTTGAACTGCAGTGAAAGGTGCACAATGATAAAGTGTATAAGCCAACTATTAACATAAAACTACAGCAGACTATGCAGTGTATACTGGCAAAAAGTAGATAATGTGTTACATACAGGCCAAGAGTGTGTGGTGTGCTGAGAAGCCAGGACTGAGAGTCACACACTGACAGAGACGGTACATAATTAGTCATTCATATACACAGTCACTGAAACTGGAAAACTTCGAAACACACACACACACACACACACACACACACACACACACACAACACCATGCTTTTACAAAACAACACACTGAAGTGCAATTTTATGAAGCAGTCAGCTGCATTCTGGCACATTATGAATTTCCTTACACAAACATATTTCCCATCCGCAATCTGACTTCAATCCCTCGCTTAAAAATTTGAGATTTACCAACTGATCTGAAACAATCAATCAAAAAGTACTTCATTCCTGAAAAGCTACGCTGTTATATATTTAGCAGAGTGCACCAGGACCATGCTCCCGGCTACCTGAAAAACGGTAAAGCACAAATTATACAACAGACTACCTTTGGTTAGATTGGGATCTTCTCCCTATTCTGTCGTCAGAAAGATGAATGGCTTTGCCACAAACGAATGTTGAATACGGCCATATTCTTACACACCTTGTTTCATAGCTGTGCAGTGCAGCAAAGTCCTACCTGACAACAGCATTTATCTTCAGACCGTTTGATAAATTAATTGTGGTTTTATCTGGTGGAAACCTATTCGCCGCAAAACCGATCGCGCAGAGAGAAACAATACGAAAATACAACAAATGAAAAGCCAGACCCTGGGGAAAAACGTCACCGTTTATATAATCATAAATTTTTTAAAAGTTAAGAACGAGCAGGACCACTTCAGTCCAGAATTTACATGTAAACTCACCACGGCCAAGAAATTTAAAAAAAAAACGTGTATTACACATTAATGAAATGTTTGTTTATATAATTGCTGCTTTCCAGTGCATAAAGGAAGGATGGGGGCGTAAAAATAACAAGAGAAGAGACTCAGACGTCTCATTAACCATCAGGCCTTAAAAAAACCCTGACATGATGATCAGTCATTTTGCCTTTTTTGCCAAAAAAGTCTAAGATGCATGACAGAAGGCAAAACATGCTGACAAGATGTTCTGATGCACAGTGGGCAGATCAGATAACCCCAATCACAGCACAGGGGGTACAGTGTGGCGTGTAAACAAGCTCCGCGTCGCTGTACATCAGCCCCTAAACAACAACAATGAATTACACGGGCCCGCAGTGCCACTGCAGGAGCAGGTATACACAGAAACACAGTACGTGCAGGACGTCACACATCCCTGTGCACGGATAACATCTGTCAACCAACGTCAAAACCAGAAAGTACTTTTTTCAAAAAACTGACGTGCACTTTTTTTTTCCCGATTAAAGGTCAACTGTTGTGTGGAATTTGTAACCAGTCCAGCGATGAGCATGTTTGTGCATCTGAGATTAGCGGTGCCACTTCCAGTACTTGGGGTTACCTCTCTTCGTGAGCTCCGTCCGCACGACCCCCACCTTGCTGGGACAGCGGTTCTTCTTGCAGTCCCTCACGAGTCTGCTTCGACGTTTATAACCTTACTTAAAAAAAAATCATGAACATCAGACCTTCATAGATTCAGGTAATTTAAGCTCAAACACACCAACCTGCCAATATGTCCATGTTTCCCGCCCTAACATTCACGGTGCCTTTTCTCGCTACGCCGTCGATTCCCAACGTTATTAGGGCCGCGACCCCAATGTGATCACCCCATATGCAAATGAGGTCATAACAAAATACGTGAAAATAGATTTCAGAAATTATTTTCTACATATAAATTGAAAATAATACAAATATTAATAAAGTCAACCACAACAAGGGGCTACGATGTTCTGTCGTGTTCAGATCAATATTAAAAATGTATCTGAAATAGGACGGAATTATCAAAATTTTTAAACAGCTGGGGTCACAACAAAGTTCTGATATCAAGATGGGGTCGTGACTGAGCCAAAAAAGGTCATCGTCATAATGACAGACTGAAAAGACCCAGTGTGTACTCTGTACAGTGCCTAGGCTCGCGTGAACAAGCGATAGGTGGACTTGCAGAAAACATGAGAAGTCAAAGGTAAAAAACTCATTTTATGCGCATATTACATTTTTTAAGGCCATATTAATTTATAAACTCACTGTACTCAATTTTCTCATTTGAAAAGTATGTAACAGATTCTGAAACAAAAAAGCAGTGAGAAAATTCATTACAAAAAAAATGTGTAAAATGTAAATGTATAAAATGTTTATTGTGCACTTCATTTTGGTTTTTGAAGTTTTAGTAATAAATTACACACTTCCACTAGAACCATATCTTTTTAATTTTGCAAACATAATTCATTGCTCGGCGCATGAACTAAAAACATTAATTAATTTGTGTATGATAAATTACACATTTTCACAGCCCGACACAAGTGTAATTTTCCTTTAAACTTTGCACTGTCTGCACAAGTTTAATTAAGTGAAGACCGGCAGTCAAATCATTTTATCATGGACTGTAAGCATTTGACAGATTTTAGGAGAGCTGTGTGCTTTTCAATTCCTTCATTTTAGCACAGAGAATATTTTGTAATTGGCAGGAGTCATTGCTGGAGGAGGTCTGCCTTTCATTTAATTTTCAATTGACCCCCCAAAAAGGAAGTGTGGGAGCCTGGTCCTGAGATAAATACGGCTCCAGGAAGTGTAATATTCTCCCGTTTCTCCATAGCAACTTGTCTGAAATCTTATCAGTATGCATTTACTGTGTGCCATTACTCCTGCCAGGTGGACACTTCCAGTGGTTTTTTTTCCTTTGCGCCCTCCAGCTGGAAAGGTATTTCTCACCTTAGTTCAACTGTCACCGCCACTTTGAACAGCGAAAATCTGTCTTTCGTGCTTCTCAGCTCTGCTCTCCCACACACTGTCTATATACCCAGCTCCAGAATGTAAAGGATAATCTTTCTTTCATCTAATTATATTTAACTTCCTCACTGTAAAAACAAGGACACCATATGGTCTTCATAATCTGAGCATAGTCACCCATGTTCTCAGATATATGTCCCTGATTATCCCAACTGTCATACAGTGACCCATGTTCTCAGGTATACTGTCCCGATTATCCCCACTGTCATACAGTGACCCATGTTCTCAGCTATACTGTCCCCTGATTATCCCCACTGTCATACAGTGACCCAGGTGCTCAGGTATACTGTCCCCTGATTACCCCTAATGTCATATAGTGACCCATGTGTTCAGTTATACTGTCCCCTGATTATCCCCACTGTCATACAGTGACCCATGTTCTCAGGTATACTGTCCCCTGATTATCCCCAC
>JABJVR010000001.1:1620019-1634105 GCA_025773905.1 Chitala chitala
AGGTATACTGTCCCCTGATTATCCCCACTGTCATACAGTGACCCATGTTCTCAGGTATACTGTCCCCTGATTATCCCTAATGTCATACGGTGACCCATATTTCCAGATCTTCTATCCTCATGTTATCCCCAGTGGGTAGAGGTGTCATGCGTTGACTGTCACTTAATAAGTCTATTGGAAAACAAAGAAGCAATAAAGCACATTTACCAAACTATCAATAAAGTACATTGACATTACACAGGAATGTCAATACCACAAACGTTAAAGCCTTACTTCTCAAAATTAAAAAAAAAACCTTCAAACGATACACTCATCCTTCCTAAACACTAAGTAATCCCTTCAACTTGATTCACTCAAAGTCTTACAGTTAGTACGGCATGCGATATTTCCAAGCTTTCAGTAAAGGTCAGTGATGTGTCCCGGCATCACTGTAAATGAGGAAGTTTCGTTTTGAAACTGATGTAAAGAAGAGAGTGGAACTTTCAAACTATCGTTGAATATATGGAAAGTGCAGGTTTTAGGCCGTGGAGAGCACTGGCTACAGTCGGGAACAAGCGTGAGCTGCTACGCGCCTCCACGCCACTCTAGAAGTTAAAGTGGCACTCAAAAACTGCAAAAATGACATTACGCCAAGGTTCTGTCACTCGCCGCTCCTCGCCGTCATGCTTGTCCGCGAGCAGCAGACAAAAGATCAAGGGGTTCTCTGGAAAGTCCAGTGCCACAGGGTCCGGGCCCAGAAAATCGCTTAACGCGGCCAATCTAAGGCATGTCGGGCCAATGCGCTGACAACCTGAGAGGCTCGGAGGCCTCTTCCCCGTCACGTTCCCTATTAACGCGGCATCCTCAGCACTCACAAGTCATTTGGAAATGAATAGAAGCCGCTCCGCGCGGCGGTAATTACCAGCCGCATGAAGGGCGCTTCTTGCGAAAAGAGGACACAAAAATGATGTCTTCCCATTTACAGAGTGATTGAAAGCTTCAGATAAAAATGAATTAGTTCGGCTGATTGAAGGGCCCTTTCTGTAACTATTCCTCTTGTCCTCCTACTCAACACCTCGATAAAAACGTTTTTCTTTCTTTCCCCGACACGGCCGCCAGGGAACACATAAGCTATTGTCTGGGCCATTGGTGTAGAGGTTTCTCCTTTCTTGCCTTTCGTGTGTAATAGCACGCAATTAGCACCAACGCTGCGCCCTGTGGCTGCTGCCTGGCTCCTATCCTACCCACACTGCACTGGGCATCCCACTGAGGTTTCAGGTGAGAGCACATCTGCACTTTTCAGTATACACGTAAGGACACAGATTTATTCACAATGTTGGACACAGACAATTGAAATGCCACATACAAAGGGTGGGGGGGAGTTCTGCTAAGAACTTGCAATCTGTTTTTGCTGTGTCTGCATGTTAGAAACCAACTTAGCAAAAATGCACCTTGCCTATGGTTTCAGCGCTTAGCCTGTCTGTGCGATGGAATGATAACTATGTCTGCCAAGAAAATGAGCTCTGAGCCCCTCTGAGCCCATGCGCTTTACAGGCATTTTCCTTCACATTTTCTGATGCAAAACTGTGTTTTCAATGCTTTTTCCGTCCAACACAGCGTGTTTTCATTCATGTTTTAATAGCAGTGCATGTGTTCACAAATTCTGTTGGCTTACAGTTTGGTCGCACACTGTATAACTGCATAATTACGGTACGTTTTGTAATGAATTCATTTTGCCAGCTCTATATACAAGTTATTTAGAAAAAAAAAACGTCTAACTTGCCATGCATTAATAAATTCCATACATGAATGTGAATTTCATTCTCCATGGACCTAAACGAGCTGTTTACAGAACTCCCGGTCCACTCTGGGCACTGCTCATTTGAATAGGTTCATTATCAGTAATTACCTGGTTTCCAGGACATTAATAACAATATCATCTTGGCAAAACACAGTGGTTGTTACTCAAGTAAGAAATCTGAAACTGTAGGAAAGGAAACACAAATGATTACCTTTCAAATGGCACACCAAAGTGTAAACAATTACCATATTTTTTGTAATAAAGTACCAGTATCTTTCTTCAGGACCCACTACAGAACACACCTAACAGATCTTACACCGCAAAATCTAATTAGTTGATTTTAGTCAGAAAAAGCATGGAAACTGATTGCCTTAAAGACTCTAAGGCACATTGTTTATTCAGGTAAAGTGGATTCAGAATGTCATGTTGAATCTGCTTGAATTAATTAAGTAACTGAGTAAAGTCAACTAGTTAGATTTTACGGTGTACAGTACAAACAGTACCGGGTGTTTCACACACAGCAAGTGATTAATAACATACTGAGAAATGCCCATGTAACGTTCACATTGTTTGGATAATCTGACAGGCCGCTGACAAACACAAAGTGTAAGATTAGGTAATTTTCTCCACCTGCTAACTGCAAATGACATAGCTGGCCCTTTTGAAATGGGAGCGGTGTGACCAAGGTGTTTTGGTTTTGCATAATGGATCTTTAAACTATGAAGGACTGAGATGCACAAATAGTGCTAATGCTAACACCAAGGTGGTGAGAATTCTAGAATGGCGGAGCAAATTCTGGAATGGAACCTGGTCAGTACGGAATGCTCCAATCCAAAATGCACACGCTTTCACATTAAAGCGTGTGTAAATTTCAGCAATTAGTGGCAGAACTGGGGAACCCCCCCCCCCCCCCCCCACAACCAAAGGTCATTATAAATGCAACTTGGTGACAGACTCACTGTAAAAGCACAGCAGATCAGACAATCAGAAGGCTGTGCACAGCATGTGTAAAGGGTAGCTAATTCTGCGACTCTGAAGAACAAGTCAGATCCATCCGTTAACGCAGAAGCGAGGCGGTAAGAAGTAAATAAACAGCCTTAAATCCTTCAACTTCAGAGCTTTACTCTTTTGTGCTAAACTAGAATACGGAGATTGGACAGCGTTCCTGTTAGCGTCACAACCCGAAATTCTGTGAACTGAGTGGAGATAACTTTTTTCTTTAACCTGAGGGGAAGACACGCTTGTTTTCTTTACTTTGATAAGGACTACGCAACTGATTTTAACACAGCGTGGTATGTTGTTCAGATTAATGAAAATGTGTGTGATGTATGGGTTCTGTCTAGACCACGGTTTGTACTTTCCCCAAGAGGATGTGGATTGTTGCGTAGGGATGGATGTGTTATTACGTACCTGTCATCTTTATTTTCATTATGAACCCCATGTACAGTTTCCTTGGCATCTGACGAAACTCGGCAAAAGAAAACTTTTGTCGTGCTAGATTTCTGTACCCAGCAGCAACCGGTGTCCATCTGAAATGCCACAAGGGGACAGAACCTGTGTGGGGAAAAAAAGCACTAGCTACCATGATTGCTTTCAAATATCAGAATTCACTGATTGCAATGCAACACACCTTTCACGAAAGGTAAAAAATTAACATGAGATGTACATGTAATTGCGCACGCACGCACGCACGCACACACACACACACACACACACACACACACACACACAAGTAACGTGGTGAACGAACAATGTTAATTCACACCAAACACGTGGAACTTCCTTGGACTGACTGTCCAACTGAACTCTTTTCCCAAAACGTTGAGCATAACGGAGGCCCATTTTATGCAACCACTTTCCATCGATGAGAATGTATGGGGGCAGAAACACTGAAGTAATTAAACAGGAAACCTCATTACTGGGGAGTCAAATAAAGTGAACTAATGCAGCACCAGTGATATAAAAGATATCATAAAGCTGAGCAATTAAACTTTCAACCAATAATGAATCTGCGTGAGCATACGGGAAATTAATGTCCTGTATGCTAAATGGTAGATAATGAGGCTGCTGCCTCAGTTTTGTAGAAATCTTCTTAACACACGTATGCTGTAATAATGTACAAAACAAAACCAATATGTTTAAACTAAACGGATGCATTGCAAAAAATATATGAAAATAACATAGTAAAAGCTGAGATACTTGGAAATATTAAAAGCTGAGACACTTTGCAGTATTAAAGCATTTGATTGGACAGCTTTTGTTCTTAATTCGTGCTCCTACCATCTTTTATTTTATAAATGTTTGAGCCTTAATTATTCTAGCAGTAAGTGTTCACATCTGAACTGGCTACAAGCATGATTATGGGTCTGTGTTCTGTGTGGATGACAATCAGAACATTCATATACTTAGTGAGATGAAAATGACCTAAATTCTTACTATTAGTGAAAGATTTCAGCCGTAATTATAGACGTATAATTAAAAATCGTTGAATATCCTTTTTTCTGAAGAAACCTTCCAAGAGGGACTTTAATCTTGGGGCTTACCGTGAAACGCACACCACGTCTTGAGAAGCAATCCCAACACGCGCATCGAGGCCGGTGCAGACAATCCCCGGGTTTATGCCGTGTGACACGATCCGCTGTCGTCATTGAACCATCGTCATTGCGAGGCGGACGGGCGTCTGGAAACGAGATCCGGGTGGACATTTAAATGCACCCTTCCACAAAAGACAAGTCACGCTGCCGGGGAAATTGGGACTGTCGCCACGGGACACGTTCGCTTAGCATCACACGCACACAATGAGAGTAAAATCTGGGACAGGTCCTCAAGTCATTTACCTTCGCGGCTGTGGGAACTGATTTTTTTCTCTGATCTGCTTCTGTCCTTCTGCTGTGAAGCAATTGAGAAGAAGAAAGTGAGGGGCAGGAGTGTGAGGAAGGCTTTGGGAATCACGATTAGGGGGAATTAGCAAAGAGAACTTGCAGAGACGTGGCGTTCTGGAGAGCGCTGATAAGTTTTAGCTTTACATGTTGGAGACAAGTACCCCTGTTCCTAACTACAAAAACACAGCGACATTATAATGTGGTGACTGGCATGTTAATCACTGACTAATTACCTAAATTAACACTTCATCTGCTTTCAGAGTAAGATTATAAAATGGTATCCAGTTTCTTTAGCATTGAACTTTGAAGTTGCTCTGTGCCCTTTGACCTTTGAAAAGAACCACCTCGCAATAGCCTTTCAGGGCATAGAGAGTTGCCCTAGGCCTGGTGGAAACAGTCTCGTTGAATTTCCAAAGACAGTTTGGGAAAATTGGATAGCATAAATGTGTCCCTTTATTCCTCAGTTTTTACTGCCATGTGCTTTGCACAGAATAGAGAGCTTTCACAAAGTGAGCAGAAGTGCCAGAATGCCTTGCATCTCTGGCCAACCTTCTTCATTGGGCACCTTACACGAAGTCGCTGATGGCCCACAAGAACATGAGGATGGAACTATTTCTGAACACTGTTCATTATAACACAGACAAATCTAGAAAATAACGATTTTTTAATTGCACAATTAAATGCCGTTAATGCTTTAGTTCTTCACCAAATCTTTATTAAACACTGTGCTCCCACTACATATATGACAAAAATACATAATGCATATACCACACATGGGCTGTGCTACAATGCTCCATTTACAACATGCACCAAATAAAAGCAATAAATATTTATATACTGAAAACCAACAGAGTTCGCACCGATCTTGCAGTCTGCAGCCGTTACTGTTATTCCTCGGCTACCCGTGGTTTGCGGTCACACTTTGACCGTGAATTAAATAAAGCTGTTTTTGAAACCGTGAACGAGGACAGGTGTGTGAACTCACAAGTAGGAAGTGCCCTCCTGTTGGCCTTACGGTCATCAGAAATCCAGAAATCGCAGCATTTTGTGCCTGAACGCCTTCCTAATCGAAGCGGAATGTGAACGATTTAAAAGACAGTACACAGAATAATTGGGACAAACAAAATGGAGCGTGCTAATTTTCCACGTTTTTTTTCAACTGCGGGACTATTGCACTGCTGATCAATGCACCCCAAACCCCACATCCTTGCCTATGCAACAAACCCCCCCAATCCCCAGAGCTGCCCGATGTAGCCCCGCTCCAACACGTCCCATCATCAGCCGTCTCATCTGTCAGAACAGGGTGGTACTGACTGGCAGACGGCGTCCCACCGTAGCGTGTGCCATGTGATTAACGTGTGCTACTGCAGACAGGTAAACACTGCTCTGTTTACATGGCTTTGCCATGTTGTTGCGTACACTGAGCCAAGCTAAGCCTGACAAACCATTTCCTTTGAACTTAGATTGTTTTATTTCCTTCTTTCTTCTTCCCTCTCTCTCTCTCTCTCTGGGATCCCAGTTTCAGTCTCCATGACTCTGTCGATCTCAAGCGTAGAACAGAAGATAAAATGATTTTGCAGGGCCAGCAGGTACACAGAGCAGGGCTCAGCCTTAAGACATGCAGACACTGCACGTTTTGAGACCAAGACGAAACAACACGCGAACCCAAGTTGACTGTTTTGGGCTCTCATCCAAATAAGCAGAAGCAAGAAGCATCACCGGGCAGGACTGTCGTGTATTCGTTATTTAAACCGAAAGCTCAAGTGAAAAGAAAGTCCTGTCAATCCCCTTAAGGTTACAGATGTGCCTCTCCTGCATAACTGATGCATAGTGAGAAACGTTAGAATATTAACAGAGGTGAACAACACCATTCGCTGGGTGTTACGGAGATGACTGTGTGTTACTGTGTGCAGAGTGCTGCCATTCTGGTACTGACAGATCAGTATTTGTCAGTGACAATGTGTCTGTTGACATTCATTACCGTATAACAGTGGCAAATTATGCAATTTGACCTTTTCGTTCTACGCGCTGAGGAATTTGTAAATCTTGAAAGATAATTAAGAAAGATGCAATGAGAACCGAAATCCGCACTTCAAGGACCATGCAGAGTTGAATTCATACACACAGCTGACAAAGCGTCACACTTAACAAATGCAGGACCTCTTGTCTTTCTGATGTCGGCTGTTAGGACCTTGTGTATCTCCCGACACCGAATGGTCGCGCACTTTACCTCACGTTTATAGGGGCGATACAAACGTGCATCTGGCATCCCATTGCGACTCTAATCTAAAGCACACCCATCTCCACAGACCCTGCTTCAAAGTGATTTCAGTAAATGTTAGTCATTAGATTATTAACAATCAGAGGTAATAAGTGCACATTGGGTAAGAGCCGCTGATTTAGGAGGTGTTAAATGTCTCAGTGAAATCCCCCAGACTCTAATTTAATTATCAGAACTGAAAATTCGACACGTGACTGCGGTGCTTTGAAGGTTTATGTATGGCAAACATATCAGGCGAAAATATTCTTTTATGCAAAGCTGGATCTGCTTTTGGGCCGGGATAATTACTTATCAGCATTACAGAGCCTCAAACGAGGCAAACCTTCTGCCGGCTTTCTGTTTGTGAGGATTTTTTACCCCTCTCTTCTCCCCATGAACAGATTTGGGTGTTTCATCTCAACAGGAAACAGAGGCTTCTCTCTGTAGCACAATGTTCGAGCTGTGGAGTGACCAGGTCGTGGGAAAAGAAACGTTTTACAAGTGACCCCCCCCAACAAGCATGCTGGACCCCTGTTGGTACAGTCATGTATATTTCAAATAAGAATGAAATGACGTAAAAAGCAATTATGTGGGAGTCTGGATGTCTCTAATGCAAAATATGTTTGTAAAACAGACAAGAAAAAAAAACAGTAAACCCCCTCACCAATGAGAAAGGATTCACGAACCTGCCCCCCACGAATAAAGAATTTAACCATAGAAGTGTAATAAATTCTATGCCTATTAATGACAATGACATGACTTCCCAATCACCTGTGCACTGACAAGCACAAGATAATTCAATAACTCACTGAACAGCACCAGAGAATTATGGAAAATGAGGACCACTCACCTCAGATGTATTTATAAACCGCATCTCCCAGCTGTGCTGAGGTGGTACGATGAGCATCCCAGGAAGCCAGGCTCCACTTCCTGTTCGGGAAGACGCCAAGGGCACCTGCGATGGGTCACCTTGGAAACGAGCTGGCAAAACAGCAGAAGTCGTTCTGCATAAGATCAAACAGGATTGCGTTTTTCCTCCTGAACAAAGAAACACTTGCTGGCATAACCTGACTGTTGTTTTTTTATCTGTAAGAGAGTATGGCACATATGTAATCTAATCACAGACCATACCCACCCCCCCAGCTGTGTTACAGTATGGGGGCACAGTACAAAGATAGGGACAGATAAGCCATATTGATCAGATCACACAGTGGCACTCTTGGCTTTTTTCACCACCTTAAAGAAATAATCTCATTCGGTATGGGTCAGACCGAACACAACAAAAGCAGGGTGCTACATTTAATCGTTTAATTGTTTTCTGCTTGTGAGACGGTGTGCGATAACCGATAGCACCTGATATGAAACCGTGGCCCAGAGCGGGGAAATGTTTTTACGCAGATGAGTGAAAAAACAAACAAACGTGACGGTGAGCAAGAATTCAGTGTGCGCCTCGTGTCAGGGAATATGATATGGCATAATTGGGGGCCCTGGTGAAGTAGTCAGTGAAGACGCTTCTTCAAGGAGCTGATTGTGCTGACGCGGGCTCAAGATAGATTCCTGTGATCAAATGACTGAATAGGCCTACTGGTAATCAGGACATTCTGTCAAACACCAGAGCGGCCGGCCAACCTTTGGGGTAGATATAATGTATTGTTATTATATAGACCGATTCTGGATTGTACAGGTGGGCCAGGGCTGAAAATGCCAGGGCTGATATTTTTGTCCCAGTCCAGCCCTACGTGGTTACAATGTGAAGAAGCTACAAGACCAAGAAAGTTAAGTTTATCACTAAAATTACAGTTTAAAGTAATCATTTCTGAAACTGAAGCTAAAGTCACATGATCTCTGGTACAGAACATGTAAAACGTGATCCTCACTACAAAAATTGAAGTACAGCATACCTGGAAACATGAGGGTGCTCTGTGAGGAAAAAAATCAGACAAAAGTCTGATTTCAGTGTTCAGGATATCGGGACAAAAAAAGTTTCTCTCCTAACAGGTTGAGGTCAGTGTAGCCCAACCGTTTGTGTGGAAATGCTATTGGTAGCTCAAAGTATCGGAGAACCAATCAAGATTAAGGATAATTTTGAGTCCTACCCTTCACCTTAAGACCAAGGTCTACACCTAAATCTTACAGGTCCAGGATCAGTATCTCAAAAATATAATCCTATTTCACCCAAGACCAAGACCTAACCCCTATTCTCTTGAGACCAGGATGTATCGCCAATGTCACCAAGAATATGGTCTCCTGTCCTGCAACACCAGAATCCTCCCCAATCTTTTCCACGTCCAGTTGGGCCCATCCAGAATCCAGTTTTATATTAGACAGTAAAATGAAAAATTTGAAGCTTTTGTTTGTTTGTAACAGATGCAAATACATTCACAGGGAGGATTAGCCCCCGTCTCCATCTTTCTGCAGATAAAGGAAGAAAGAGCGGATTTTAATGCAAAAGATTTCTCCTTCCCGCCATATGACAACTCTAATGCATCACCTCATAGACAGTCTTTAATCTGTTTCAAACAAACCATACTTTGAACTGCTGGTGAGGCAAGATATACAAGCATCTGTGTGAGCGCGCACGCACGCGTGTGTGTGTGTGTGTGTGTGTGTGTGTGTGTGTGTGTGTGTGTGTGTGTGTGTGTGTGTGTGTATCTGTGTGTGTGCGCTCTTTCTGTGATTAATGTTTACCGTTGGGTTCCGATGAAAATGGATGCGGCGTAAAGATTTCTCTCTCTCCCGAAAGTCTCCCCCGAGTAAATCCACGGCATTTCATTTCATCACGTTTGGCAGAACACAGCTCTGGATTAGCCTCCTGCACCAGTCACCAGCTCTGCCACTATGATTTTCAGCAATGTCCAGTGTAACCACCGTCTGGGCCCCAACACCTACACAACGTGTTCAGTACCCCATTGCTACAACCAGAACACATGGTCATGTCAACCACATCCTCATCCTGAACTGCAAAAGGCTTGTATCTGTTTTCCGGGAGGCCATACAGTGCATACAGGGCCGACAGTAGTCCATGTGCACTTTCCCTGACGTTTATTTATTGATTTGGGATCGTGTGTGTGCTGAAGTCCTCCGCGATCATCAAAGGGTCCTGGAATGTGGGTGTGTTAGAAAAAAAAATTACAAATAATACCTCAGGCCTGTTTATCTTTCTGGCTTTTGGGATATTGAATAAAAAAAAAAAAAAAAAGCATTTGCACGTCAGCCATCGTTCAGGTATGAACACAATGGAGAAGACGGGGCCTTAAGACACTAATGCTCATCAGTCTACTTGAGCTCCGGCTTGGAGCGGAAGGTATCCGACATGCTCGTTCCTCTGAGGTAAAGACAACGCTCCCCCTACTCAATGATCTCAGAGGGCAAAGAAAGCCTCCTGTGACACGAATTCTAAGCGCATCACGTTGACAATAAGACCCTGCAAATAATAGAATAAACAGATAAGTATTTCATACCTCTCGCGTCTTCGGCAGCCGCACGGGAAGACGAGATCGTGGGTCGTTCCACAGAAACTAAGAGTCGACTGCTGCTGTCAGTTTACATATTTGTTGGGTAGAATTTGTTTCATTGTATCTTGACTAATCTCACCCTTTTACGGTGACTTTTATCCACCATTTTTTTCACTTTGAGACTGCTTAGTTACACATTATGTACAAACACCTGACAAGCATTCGTGTAACAATTTGCTGGCTTTCTGACTACTGAGAAAAAGGCAATGAGTTCCTCAAGCAGAAGGGTGCTGTTGAGGCCTTCTCTGATGAGCAGGCGTGTGAACTTTGCATACAAAAGTGACCGAAGCGACGTTAAACCCTCTTTTTCGTCGCTGCGGGGTTTTCACTTTCCCACAACTGTTTTCTCACCGAAACGTTTTCTTTGCACGCACCTTGTCGTCGACAGCAAACTAAACGAGGAGCGACTCGGAGCAGCTCGATATCTTTATCGCCCAAGAATGGCTCACGCTTCCTAGAACGCGGCTCAAAAAACGCACGGTTTACGGATTGCTTTTACAAATGCCAAGTTATTGTTCTTGCTAGTCAAATTCTGCAAATGAAAAAGTCACAAGCCTTAATCTAGGACTCCTAACAGTTTACATGATGGAACAGAACAAACTGCAGCTGCAGAGATGTTTTTCAAACCAATCAGCTTGAAGACAGCTGAGGACCACCTGACTGCACCCTTAATTCCTCTCCAAGGGAACTGTGAATCACTCACCATTTAAGGCACGTTTTGGCTTCTTTGAGCATAAGAAGGCCAGAGAACCAACTCAGCCAAGCGATGGTGCTCAGCCAGGAGAACGACAGGGCGAAGCTGGCAAGATGGCACGACATTGGCGTCCTGTTGGCAGAACGTTTGGCAGGACTGCAAAGGGCCATCTCTTTGACACAACACACACATGTGAGCTTGGTATTGTCAGCCAACATCAGTGTTTCTCCAACCTGGGCCGCAAGCCATGTGGTCCACAGTGGTTACTTATAAAATAGCAGCTCAGGGGGCCAAGTGCTCCGAGGATCAGTGGTGACCGTTTTTGCGTCAACATGTGGATCGTTTGTATTGTGAAAGGGTTAATGTAACCATGTCAACACATGTAAACAGTCTCAGAATGCAGTGCCTGTTCCAGCTCCTCTCTCTGCTGAATCACAGCTGTGTGCATCTTCACAATTACAAGAATACAAAGTGTTAAAGCGAACAGCATCTGGGGGCCATTTCCCAGACGGTAACCTCTGTTCTCCGGTCCAAAAAAAAGCACTGTAACTAACCTTCAAAATCCTTTTTTAAGTGTGTTAAAGAGTTCTAATGACTCCACTGGAGATGCAAGTCCTGAGTAAGTTTCTCAGCAGAAAATTTCCTCTAAAGGGCATTTGACCCATCAGCGAGTCACTTCAATACTTCCTGTGTCAGATCAGCTGATCACACCATTTAGAACTGATGAGAACTTGCAATTTATGATATACATTAGATATCCCAACAAAACCCCATCTTTCTACTGAAATGACAATTGTTTACATCACATAAGGTTTCAAAAATAAGACTCGCGCGCAGGTTTATTCGTGCAGTGAAAACTAACCCTTACCTGCCCCATGGGGGGAACTCTGTCCTCTCAGACGGAAATGTGTCAGATGAGCATCAGAGGTCAGATGGACAAAAAAAGCAGCAGCACCTTTTTTAGGGGTGGGGGGACAGTGGAGCAGCCCCTCCTACCCCTACCCCCCCACCATTAATAAGATTGAGAAGCAACTGCTCAGTAGATCGTGCAGGTGGGGCGGTGAGCAGCCAACCCCAGTGCACTCTGGCAGTGCTGCGTGACAGAGAAGCCGGAGGAACGCACCGCGGATTGCTTCCGTGGCTCAGCGGCCGGCCCTGGCAGCGTTCCCTCAGGCACGTGAAGGACCCGCTGGCTGCTTCCAGGAAAGCTGGACGGCCCAAGACACGCAGGCGACCAGGGTGGCTGCTTCACTGGCTGAATGTTCAGTCAAGGCTAGGCCTAGCGTACCATCACAGAACAGAACAAGAGAGACAAATGCAGAGAGACGTTGTGTGTGTGAGATTTAAGGCCCCATGAAAGATCCTCACATTGAGCTATGTTTTAATGCTTGAGGGCCACTGCCAGTCCCGGGTTCTTGGAACAGTTCTAGGTGTCCACCCCTGCATGTATGTATCATGCATGTGAGTGTGTGTCTGTGTACTACAGAGCTTGCAGACGTCTGTTTGACAGTGCATGTATGCTTTCGAGTGACAGCTAAAGAGGGAGCGGGAAGTGAAAGTGTGCGTGCGTGTCTGAGTCAGTGACAGTGCTGCGTGTGTAAGAAATCCCATATCTGTTCTGCAGCTTGTGGCAAACCTCTCTCTGAAGCAGGCTCACGCACACCTATGTGTTCTTGGTGCACTGCATCGGTGCACGGCACACTTCAAAAGACATCGCCCGACGAGAGACCGAGCTTCGTGGCGGCTTCACAATTTTCTGCGAGGAAAACGGCAATGGAAGTCTCGTCGTCGACTTTGCGGCCTGAGAGAACACCCTGAAAGTCCGCTCAGTGACGTGACGGCGCCAGGAACACCAGCAACCGCCCCCCCCTCCGTGAGGCTCTCCCACACCATGTTTCCCATCCAGCTGGAGAATTTGCTGAGATTATTGAGATCGTTGTCGTGTTATGCCAGGATAAACACAATCCCATTTTCCACACCAGTGGATTCTGACAGGAGATCATGCGATCCACTGTCATTCTCAAAACCATCCAAACATACAGTGTGGATTTTATAACAAACCCCCCCCCCATCGCAGACACACAATAATTGTTCCATTTCAATATTTGAAGAGAAGCTTGCAGTGGAAGAGTAAAACTTTGTAAACTTTTATCTGCTAAGATGGCTGTTCTTCAGTGGCTCCTGATTAACTCGCTCTTAGTTAGAGCCCCAGTGTAGCCTAGAGAAGGAGAATGCAGGGGTGCATTTTGTACCCTGCAAAAAAACACAGCAGTAGTTACAGAAAATAAGGCAGCTGCGTTTATGGGAAAACAGAAAGAAATACATTAATGCTGAATAAGATGTGAACAGACATCAGCAGTGAGTTAATTCATGTGAAAATTTTGATTAGTGGTCTGGTGGCTCAATACGTAGAATATCAGGCTGGAACGTGAAAGTTTTTCAGCTCAAAGCCCAGTCCAGCCAGGTGTGTCCTTGAGCAAGACACTCAGCTCTAGCTCCCCGGGCACCGCATGTGGCTGGCTGCCCACTGCTCCCCTCAGGGGATGGGTTAAAAGCAGAGATGTAATTTTCCTTTGGGACTAATAAAGTGCTATAAAAAAAAATTAAAAGGTGAGTAAACTGAGGAGGGACTGTAGAGGAGTACTACCCAACAAGAGGTCTGCAGATCAACCTAACTAGCTGATGTTCATTAATATTATTAATGAAAATCTCTGGGTTACTTACGCCAACCCTGGCCCGAGTCAGTTCCAGTACAACGTTAAGAACAATAAAAAGCTAATGTGGACACCTGAGGCACCGCACAGGAAAGACAGGAAGTCTACCTTACTGCTTCCTGTGACACATGGCATGGTATCATTGTCATGGTATCACATTACACCTGTCTGTGGACTCGAGTTAAGCAGAAATGTGTCTTCACAAAAGCTGGGGGGGGGGGGGGGCAGAAAGGACCGGAGG
>JABJVR010000001.1:1634115-1656127 GCA_025773905.1 Chitala chitala
CTCCCACCCCCCCCCCCCGGCCCCCCCCCCCCCCCCCCCCCCCCACCGCCCGCCCCCCACCCCGGGGGCGGGGGGGCAGAAAGGACAGGAGGGAACTATTTAATCCTCAGTCATGTGCTGTAACTCTCAGCACTTTGCATGAAACATGTCACACCGTCACCAAACAGATAAACCGTTGTGGCACTGACGTGCTTTTCTGACAATGAAAACCACGACACACAACAACACCCTGACTATAAGGGAGGGCCAGGTGCATGGGAGGGAAGCGCCAGCTTCAGGTTTCAGTAGGGGGCAATGCTAAACTACAGAATGCCAGGAGTGCAAGGCAGCTGTGTGCAGCTCTGCGGAGGAAAACCGAGGGCGACCGCGGCCAGGCCAGCAGAGATCAATCGCTTGAAGGAAGTGACGAGCTTGGCACAACTCCTCCTACAATTAGTTAGCCTGGTCCACCGTTTCAACCTGTCGTCACTAATGTTTTACAACCAATAAACAAACACGTCAAAATTACATCAATTTTTTTCATATTAAAATACTGATTCAAGAGCACAAGGCTGCACGTATCAAACAGTGAGTGATTTTCGGTATAGTGAACCAACGGCACAAGTCCAGAGACTGAGGGGGGGGGTTGCACATGTTACCGTGGTAATTGATCATCAGCCTTGCGTCTGCAGACGCCTCAGGTAATGAAATCCAGCTGACTTTAATTAGACTGCTCACCTGGTTAGGGTTTAAATAGGGTCATTTGAGGGAATTTGGGGAGGATTAAGGAGATTGATCTATTTTGAAATCATGGGGGTGTTGGTGAAATAGTTTAAGTTTGATCTGTTATCCTTTAACTTCAATTCTCTGGTTCTTTTATATTTTATTTTGGCTTTAAAAACTACTGGCTTCCCTGAGCTTTGTTGGCTGGTGTTAACATTCCGGTGCTCAGCTAACTCTTTTAAGAGCAGTGCACTTTTCCCATAAATTAACAAGATCAGTTAGAATATTACATCATATCCTGTTTTGATCTTTTATTTTCTTATAGTTTTAAATTGAAGTGTACTATATTATCTCATGTTCATCCACTTCCCCTTGTCTGTAACTTATGGACACTAATAAGACACTAATTTCTTAACTGTGTTCTCTGAATACCCAGCCCAACGCTTCAGCATTCATCTATAAAGTAAATATTTGCGTCCTCCAGTTCACATGAAGCGCAGAGGAGCATTAGTACAGCGGCGGACGCGTCACACGCGTGACCCTGTAAAATTCATACGCACCTACCAATCTGCACTTTTAGGTGACGTGGTAACGAATCTGATGTGGCTTGGTGCCATCTGACGTGGGAAGAAGTAAAACAGTAACAGCACAGTCCTTCCTCTGTTGGGGTTGGTAGGGGTAGCAACACCCTAATGTCCAAACAGCAGAGGCGTGAGATCTTTAAATTGAACACCAGCATCCAACCAACACCCAACCCCCCCCTCAGTGAGGCTAGAAATATCTAGTCAGGGGTGAACAGAGCTTGGAAAGGAGATGGAACCCACCTCACAGAATAAAGCCACGCTCAATATTGCTTCTTGGACAACGATAATGGGTCTGCAAATTACTTAAATATTGGCTTTTTAAAATTGGCTTTTCCTTTAATTAAAACTATAACCATTAACCTTACAGCTACGCGACAGAGAGAACGTTAGCTTTCCACTGCTTAAGAACAGACCTGTGACTCCAGTTTAACTTGATTATGTAGACGAGATCAGTACGATGCATTTATCCTCTTCGTCCACAAAAGTTGTTTGTGCAAACGGCTGGTGTTCTGCCCGGCTTCTGTTCTGTTTAAAGAGCTTCCACAGTCCCAGCATGCACTGGGCTCTCACGGCGCAGCCGTCACTGGAGGCAAAGCCTTGTGGGGGACAAGGGGACGCAGGTTGGCTGTAACAACAGGACTATGTTTAGTTAAGCGTTAAGGGGAGAAATGGTAAATATGCTGTTCGCCCCCAGAATTAGCCCTATATCCCAGGGCTGACTAAAGAATCAGCGGGATCCTGAATTTTAGGGCAAAAGCCAGAACATCGCCGCTGAAACGCAGACAGGGGGACAGCTGCCAGAGGCCGTCGGCAGGTGGAGGTGTTCTGGACCAGGTCATCGCTGAGCGTGCCCAGTTTTAGCACAATGGGGACCAACTGCGTCTGAGTTTTCCAACAAATTGCTCACTATAAACCGTCAGCGTCCAGGTAGTCCCGGGCTTGATGAGATTTAGAGCGCAGTAAACGTTAGCTGTTCTACAAACATCAAGATGCAGTGGAGCAACAGGGGGCATGATAAAACGGAAAACAGAGGTGGCGTTAGCGGAGCCTCTGAGAGCAGGCAGGCCCTGCACTAGCATGTCCCATCCTGGCCTCCAGCCCAGGGCCCTTATCTGTTAGCAGGCAGGAGAACGGAGCGATTAGCATCTCATTTAACCCTATATCCAGCTCAATGGTTTTCAGTTCCAAACTAACTTATAAACACACACACACACACACACACACACACACACACACAGTCAGTAGACGGGTAACCAATTGGAACTACTTGCTTTTGTATGATGGAAGGACACACAAGATATATGAATATGAAACGGTTTCTGTTACACCATCTCACCAGTCTGTTGGTGTGTGTTCTGGGAGACACACCAGGGCATCTTGTTGAGCCCAGTGGTTCTTTGTAAAGCTCAGTAGAAGGAAAGAAAAAAAGGATTTACTGGGAATTTTACAAGACACACGGCTTATGGTTACTTTCAGCCTGACACTCCGAGGCAGAATACCTGAGTGCCTGTTGACTTGCTGTTCCCGCCCAGCCGGTTTCAGCCAATCCTGTCGCACTTCCTACATGAGTGTCAGGAAGAGCCAGCCAAGCCTGATTGTACGTACTCAACCTGAACGTGTGACGCACCTGTGCAACGCCTCACCTGGCCCTGACCTCCCCAAGCACTGCACAAACAGGACGCCCACTGTATGGCCTTTCACGGTCACTTACCTGTCTGCAGGCCCCGCTGACATTTCTGCATTCTGGAAGCAAACAAGATGTCGCACATCAAGGCAGGAGGGCGGCTATGTTCCCACACAGGCCCCTCTCAGTGGCCCTGAGGCCTGCTTGATCTTTCTACAAAGAGGATTCCAGGGGGCTGAAATTTACCTTTATCCTGTGCTTAAGGCCAAACAGGGGCACAGCATACCCTGTGCTCAGGCTGGCCTTCCACACCCTGCTGTGGCAGGCTCAGAGACACCAGCACAGTCTTTCCTCTGTCAGTCACAGAGACACCAGCACAGTCTTTCCTCTGTCAGTCACAGAGACACCAGCACAGTCTTTCCTTGTCAGTCAAGGAAACACCAGCAGTCCTTCCTCTGTCAGTCACAGAGACACCAGCACAGTCCTTCGTCTGTCAGTTACAGAGACACCAGCACAGTCTTTCCTCTGTCAGTCAAGGAGACACCAGCACAGTCCTTCCTCTGTCAGTCACAGAGACACCAGCACAGTCTTTCCTCTGTCAGTCACAGAGACACCAGCACAGTCTTTCCCTGTCAGTCACAGAGACACCAGCACAGTCTTTCCTCTGTCAGTCACGGAGACACCAGCACAGTCCTTCCTTGTCAATCACGGAGACACCAGCACAGTCCTTCCTCTGTCAGTCAGAGACACCAGGTAGCCTGACAGAGCCAATCTCTCAACATGAAAAATCATGACGAAAAACAAGTTCTACTTATGCCTCAAAAATACTTTTCAGATGTTTCTATATACAGTAAACTAAACAGTAAACTAAACTTTTATCTTTAAACAAACTGTTCATGCAAACCCATTGTCTTAATGGGACCTACAATGGAAATAAAATCTAAGACCTGTTCTACAATACAAACCAAAATGGTGTGTTTTGAGCACAGAAATGTGGTTTTGCCAAAAGCAGCCATTAACTAAAACCAATTTTCCCCCTGTTTGCTTGACCGCTCTGGGGGCCCCTGTTAGCTGAGGGCCTTTCCTTCTGTGTTTCCTCCCCCCCAGGGGGGGGTCCCAGCATTTTTGCAGCTGGAATTTGCCACCCTTTGATCTCCTCTTTGCTCACTGACACACGTCTAACATCCAGGAGACTCCAGCCCCCTACATCCTGAGCCAACATCGGAAGGAAATATTACCAATTACACACATTTATCCGCACACATTATTTCAGTTTTTTTATGCTTTCTTGTGTGTGAAGCTCTTACTCTTTCATTTGTGCTTTTGGAAAAAAAAAAGGTTTAACAACTACATAATCACTACTGCAGTCAAACATCACTACACATGTGTACTGTCCATTCTAAGTCACGTCAGTCACCAGGAAGCCTGTACTGTGCAACGCACGGCCGCTACACGCACGACCATGACTGTAGCGGTGTTAGTCACTGTAATTTGTCCTGTCTGTGCTGCCATGTCACTGATAGTTCTGACAATGTTCAGTTACCAAGGTGCAAATATTTATAAAAAACCTGCTTAACCATTAGAAAAATACCTACAGTCTGTCTTAATTTAATTCAAAGCTTTAAGAAGTCATTTTTACCCATCACCAATATCACCAGTTTAATCATCTAAATATATATATATATATATATATATGACAGGTTTTTTCAGTCACATTGCCTACAATAACATGAAAGCTACAGGAACTTGGTTGTTTTAACTTACTGCCAGTTTCTTTCTTCTGAGCGTCAGGTATTACGCACACAAGCTAAATTTTAAACCATTTTCTGTGTTTACAACCTTCTTAATCACCATCACCCCCACCCTCACCCCGTCAAAGTTCCCATGCAGAACAAAGATGGAGGAGAATCACATCTTACATCGACCATATGATCCAGTGGTCTATCAGTGCGCCTGTGTTTGGGCCAGAAAAACGGTTATCTCAGCAACGCAGATTCTAATCACACCGGGCCCCGCTTATATCCATAGCTGGAGTCCCTGAGGGGAGGTGGCAGGGAGGGGGGGTTGTACAGCTAATCTGGACAAGGATTCTGCTGCCCAGGGACCCCCCCCCTCCCCTGTCATAAATGGAGCACTTAACAGCCATGATTTATCTCCTCTTCCGCTCCCCAAACACACAAGTTTTAATTGGATTTAATGTGCGATTAGCAATGAGGAAAGGTACCGCTCTCCCTCCGAGGGGCTGCGCGTGTCTGGATGGGGGGAGGGAACAGGGGTCGAATCCAGAATCCGTTTAACAGGCTTCAGACGTTCCTCCTCAAATTATGCTAATGACCCCAACCCATGTTTGTCAAGGCAGTCCCTGGGAGATGCTGAATGATATGACAAAATCCCCAACCCCCTCCTCACAACCCAGCGGGTTACAGCAGGCAGAAGAAACAGGCAGGGAGCGTAGGGTTCCAACTGCATAGTCCTGAGCAGTCAGCACAAACAGTCATTAACACACACACACACACACACACACACACACACACACACACACACACACACACACACACACACACACACACACACAGCTCTCTCTGCTTTGAGTTCAACTAACAGAACCTCCTCACTAGAACTTCATTCACATTCTTAAATCCGTTACACTTTGCATTCATTTTAGCATGTATGTGAAGGTGAGTAATGAAATGGAATGAATGTAAATTCTGGTGATATGGAAAAAGTGCATATTCCACAGACCACAGTAAAAAAACATCTCTTAAGCCGTTCCAAAAATGTCACATTAAACAATAAAAATGAGCAAAAAAATGTTGTTGTTTGAGTTTTCTTTAGACAAACAAAGATTCATAAAATCTCTCTTTCTGTCTCTCTCACGCGCGCGCACACACACACACACACACACACACACACACACACACACACACACACACACACACACACACACGACTCTATTCTACTCAGCTTTTCCATGCAGGCACACAGAGGCCAGGGGTTTTGAGATGTGCGAACGTCACAATGCTGGCATTAAGCCCTGGGCTCAGGTCAGCCTGGCGGCCATGTTTGACTGTAAACATTACCCCTTACTGACCCCATCAGCCAGGAAGGTGAGTAAGGTGTCAACAGGAAAAAAAAATCGTGTAAATGCAAGGATCGCTTTAAAATCCCATTTTGTATGTTTAAGGGAAACATTTGTTGGTGGATGCAGGGTGACACGAGACAGGACAGACCACGTGAAGGGTGGGTCATGGGAAAAGGGACAGGTCACACTGCAAGCATTCCTGGAAAGACAGCCTTCTCTCATAAATGTTGTACCTGTACATACACACAGCAGTCATTGCTGGAGCTGCTGTGCATTACTGCTTTGTTAAAGTATTGTGCTGTTATACATCCTCAGACCTGGAGGGGGTGCCCTACAGCTTGCTTTCTCTCAACTGTAAGCCACACAGCATGACATACATACTGTATTAGAAAATTACAGAAGCTCTCAGCGGTAAATACTGAGGATATAAACAGCGAATTGTTTAACTCTTACGGCTATACTCAAGGGGGGGCCATGGTCCTGTACTGAAATTTCATGTGGCGTATATTGATTCACACACAGGATGTCCTCCCAATTCACTCACTTAATGTAAAAAATCCAAGGCCGATCTTATGTTTACAGGTTGCCCTAAACGTGAGGTGGTCATAGCGTACAGGTGACCCATACACTTTTAAAGTGTATCGTTAACGCTTAGTTTCTGTTAGTGGTTGCTATGGCTACAGCTGCTACATATTAGCACTGCTTCTGTCTGGTTCACAGTCATCCTGAAGAGACTGGTTGTCGACTATCGTCTAAGGGCCGAGTGCCCAGTATTTTTTAAATTTTTTTTTTTTAACCATCACTTAGTGTGCCCTATGGTGGGTTGGCGCCACGCCCTGGGTGTCCCCTTTCCTGTGCCCTATGTGCTCTGGGATGGGCTCCAGGCTTCCCTGCGACCCAGGACCACCACCTAATCCTGAAGAAAACCAAGTGTGATAGTGCGTCTGCAGGCACTGAAGCTGCTGTTTGAGGTATAGTAATGCAATAAGATGACAGTGGAAAAAAGTGAGCACTGCAGCCACCTCTATATCCGGACAACTGAACTTTTGTGAGTTTGGCTGGTTAATAAAAAGGGAACATCATATGTTTGTCATCCTGTCTTGTTATTTGTGTTGCTGGACCAACCTACTGTACCTGTCACGCCAGTTACGCTGCAAGACCATGAGCTGTCGCGTAAACTGGTGCCCAGTTTAACTTCAGCCAAGTGGTCAGTGTAAAACACGAGCCAGTGTGACCATGTTCCTCAAACTGGATGAACTGTACTTGGAGTAATACTTCACTGTATAGCATGTGTGTGTGTGTGTGTGTGTGCGCGCGCGCGCATCTTTTAAAATTAACGTTCTGTCTAACGTGTGACAGGTACTTTAACGCCTCCCCCCCTTTACATCTCTCATCCATGCTGTTGCACGGTTCCACTGCTTTGGAGGAGTGTTTAACCAATCAGGAAAACACTTTGGCTGCTCCCTTGGAAACATACTGTCGAGTTTTCATAACACGCCTGGAGCCGAACACAAAATCCCACACAGGATTCATAGAAGCATGTGATTCTGCGTGTGCGTTACATGAGCGTGCGCACAGAATGCGGCGTAGGTGTTAAAGCGCGTCATGTTACGGAGAGACCTCCTCTCGACAGGACAGCTGCACAATGATACTGTCAGCGTTTCTTCTCCCTAATCTGTGCCTGCTCCGGCAGGAGATATCAATGGAAGAAAAACCTACTCATCAGCTAATTTCTCCCACGTAACCGTCTTTTTCCGTTTGCATCTCAGCTCCTTCCTCTACACTTTCATCTGCAGCGACGGGTTACGCTGCATGAACGCCTCCGCTGGCAAGCAGCGAGGGGAGGGAGAGAAAGAAGGGGCGAGAGAGAGGAAGAGAGAGAGAGAGAGAGAGAGAGAGAGGAAGACAGAGAGACAGAGAGAGTGAGAGAGAGAGAGAGACAGACAGAGAGAGAGAGACACAGAGAGATCCTAGGAAACCAGCACAGGGTACACACACACACACACACACACACATATTTACAGGGGACTGGTGTTACTCACAGCAGCTGCATGTGTGCGCGCGCATGCGCACACGCACACACACACACACACACACACACACACACAGTCTCAGGTCCCCTTCTCTCATAGCTCTGCTGAGCCAGGCCCCTACCCTGCAGACATACCTGTCACCATCATCATTAGTACATCATGGAGGGGGGAGTGGGTCTCTACAACCCCTACACCCTATAGTCCCCAACCCAGGCCCAATGCTGCCGTAACAACCGATCTGAAGAAGACAGTAAAACCTGGTCAAGCTGGACCCGCCAGGACTCCAGATACACAACCAAGTCTGTTGAAGGATCTGCATCAGCCCGAAGATCCTTTGTTGCTTCTTACTTTGGAAAAAAGTTTGGAAATACAACTGTAAGAGGGCTGACAGGGAGAAACAGAGATGCAGTGCAAAAGAACTAAGCTCCCTGTACCACGGTTTGGAAAACTGTGCTTCACAAAACTCCATACAGACAGTGCACATGTTCAGGGCTCGGCCCAGATACAAACCCCAGAAAGACTTTGCAAAAAACTCAAGCAAGAACCGAGCACAACCTCTTCACTAAATGCAATATGTAGCTGCAGGCCCAGGTCTGGTATCATTACTAAACATGGAACAAACCTGCAGATCACTGTAAGATATCTTTACAAACATGACAAATATCTCTCCGGTTATCTTTACTAAATGTGGCATATATGTGGCAACTCTATACTTATTAGAAATAATCAGCATCACCCCCCAAGCCAATGAAGGGTTCAGCTGTGAGGTACAGGATATGAATACAATCATACTGTGTTAACAGCAACAGCAAAAAAGTTATACGCATACACACCGTAAATACAATGAAAATGAGTCTGGAGTTGGAGAAAATTAGGCTAAGATTAGCTTTTCCACGCCAAACAATTTAAAAGGTGAAAAAATCAGTGCAGCGGAGAAGCTGTGAGGTCGTGTCGATAAGATCTTAGCTCATATCTTCACACGTTCTCGTTCTTGTCAAGCCCCAAAACGCATCCATGCTTTCGGAGCGGTTTGTCACGAAGCAAACGCATGAGCCAGACGCCTTCTGTCACTGTCCCTTTACAGGGCAATTTATCATTTCGCTTCTCCGGAGACACCGTTCTTATGCAAGTGTGCGGGGTCGTGACGGATCCGTGACCTCTCCAGCTCAGATAAGCAGACAACTCTAACGTCGGGTGAACCAGCACCCTTGTTTCCCATAACACATCATTTATCACCAGTTCAGTTTCATCTATGTCTATATAGTGCCTTTCATGTGCTCCTACAGTTTTGCCACTGAGAGAGGGTTTTGGTGCTGAAAGAATGTTTTAGAATGGGGAAAATGTAGGCATCTGAGACAGAGATGTAACTAATCCACACCACCCTAACTCAGTGATTAAAAAAATAACCCAATACTCTTAATTACTAAATTAAACCAAACAAGATCTCGGCTGGAAATTCTGCAACACGTTACAATTAGGGACAGGGCACTCACCAAGGTAGATGTCTGGCTTTAACGTTAGGCTTAGTCTGTTAAAAGACAGACTAAGCTGATTGGAGGAAGCAGCAGCCTATCAGGGGCAGCCCCCACAACAGTTTACTAACCCAATAAAACTCATTCAGTAATCCATTAAAATACCATCAGTCAAAACACAATATGTATGCAGAAGACAGGGTATAGAGAGAGACATTCAGCAGGTACCTTGTCAAGGAAACCTGGGGTAGTTGGTGTGGGGGGGGGGTGCAGAAACTGTAGTGAACACCAACAGCCCCTCCCCTCAGGGATGCATGTGTACAGCATTTCCCTCAAAGAGATCTCTGTGCAGAATTATGCATTAAAATAAGCTTAATATATGGTAATGCTATGTAAACAGACACAGATCCAAAAAAAAAAAAAAAAAAAGCCATTTTCAGGGGAGCTGTATCAGCTCAGGCACCCAGAGCTGGGATGGTGTATCTCCATACTCAATGGCGGCCTCTGAGCGAATTTATCTTGTTGAAAGGGAGATGACAGAAATGTAAAATTCCACACCAGACATGAGAATGAAGAAATGCCGCAGCCCCCCAGAGCCAAGTGCGTACACAATCAGCTGCTGGCCACCCCTCCCTAAAATGGTCACTGGGGGCAGGGGTGACATACAATGCCTTACTCACAGAGACCTGAGCCCCAGACATGCACCTGTAACTACAGGTGAGGGGCGTTACGCTAGTTTTAAGTCCGGTTCAGTAAAACGTGGGTATGCAACACAGACCCACAGAGGTCCAGAGGTCCAGAGGTGTGATGTGCCAAGATCAGCATCACCCCCACTATGGTCTGAACGAGGAAAAGCAGTTCCCAAAGGGAGATCGCCCCTCCGAAGCAGTGCACGTCGAATCAAAAAGGCAGAGGTCGGCATCCGGTTTGTGTCCACCATCACCTTCTCCAGTTTGTGTCCACCATCGCCTTCTCCAGTTTGTGTCCACCATCACCTTCTTTGCCTTAAAGACATGAATCACAGGTGCCGACACACAGAAGTCCTTTAAACTCATGTACAGAGTTAACAACAAGAGCAGGAGATCCGTAGCCTGGACCCGAGGTGTGGGCTCAGCAGAGGGTTAATGCAACCCATCTTCTCACTCCCACACATGACTGATACAGTCCCTTTATGACAAAATGCTATGCAAAGTCTGTGACATACAACGGGCAAAAGAAAGGAATTTTTCAAGACTTCCAGGGGTATCTCCCTGTCATTTATCACCATTGAAATTTCCCTTATGCATGCGTCGAAAAGCATAATTAAAAAATTTTTATACAGAAGTAAGGAAAAAAAAAAAAAAGCAACAACTAACTTATTGAACCGGTACCCTTTGATAGATTTATCCCCTAAACCACAATAATGCAAAGTAAGAGTTAATAACACCTTTCACAGCGAGAGTACAAAGAGCAGCTTTTGCATTAACGGCCTAAATTGAATGCTAGTGACACGACTGTTTAAGCTCGTTGATGTTCCGTTCAAGGAAGCAGAACACATTGTTTCACACAGAAGCCTGAAGCTGTCAAGGTGAATTTTAAGATCACTCCCTTCCCAAAAAAAGGAGGGTTTCAAATGTTCAGGTAACAGACACAGACAAAGAATGAGAAGAAGAAAGTGTTTGGCTGTTTTTAAAACCCTGAATAAAGGTTCAAAGACACAATCACTTACAGCTGTTTGTCCTGGTGCAAACAAGCAGGACTGAAAGGATTCTTTAATGTGTAAAACATTAAATCTTTTTTTTTTTTTTTGGCAATGCAATGAAAGTTCAAATGCTCCATTGTAGCTTAATGAGTCTTCACATTAAACAATAAAAACATTAAAGAATCTTCAAAGTGTTATGTTTATATTCTACAGAAGCATCAAACGTTCGGACAAACAGCCGCAAAATTACATTTCAGCATTTCATACCTGCACAAACACCATAAAACACCCAAAACGTTGAGTATGTTTGTCCAGTTGCTGTCTTTTTTTCTACATACCTTTGTCATGTAGTGAGCTGGAAGTTGTTACTACTACATTAATGTCTGCTATTTAACACAGACAAATGAAAAGATGTGGCTATGAACCACACCCCAACAGATGGACCGAGTACTTCAGGTACAGTAAGATCTGTCCACTCCCAGAGGTGACTGGGAAAATTTGTGTGGTACCTCTTTTAGAAGCCGACACAACCCAGTAGGACCTGGAAGGAGAACAGGCTGTAAATACCTGCATGGCAAAGTTGCCCACAGTCTCATACACCTTGAGATTGTCCTGAGGTTGCATGGGCCATGAGCATGCTCACCAACTGACACACTATTTATCACATCCATTAACTGAGGGGGCAGAGGGAGTGCCAAGTGATGAAATCTCCCGTGACACACAGATGAACATCACCCTGTCCATAGCCACGCCTCACACCGAAACAAGCCCTCTTTATCATCCTCCAGGCGCTCTGGAGTTCTCCCACGGTTTAGGGACATGCCATCCAGGTAAACAGGCGACTCTGAATGAGATCGGCATTACTGCATGTGGCTAAGAGGGCTGGGCTGAGCTTGTGTTCAGTTCGCTGATTAACACCAATCATGTACCGTCCTTCCAGCTCCCATGGCATGGCGGCCACAAAGACCCCATTAGTAGCAAGCACTAGAGATAGGCTCATTCTCCTGTCCTGCACACCAGCATCTGAAACCCTCACCTGGGCTGCCAAGGGGAAGGGGAGCCTGCTGGAAATTGCATTAAGATATTAATGGTTCGTCATCGAACGTGATGCAATGACGGGATTAAGACTTGTTGTTTCTGTCGCTGCCAAACGGGCAACATGTTCACGAATACGTAATCTGTGAATGACTTGATGATGCTTCGAACTGGCTGAAGAACTGAAGGTTTTTACAAACTGAGGAGGAAGTGCAAAAGAAAACTTGGGTTTCACTGGCTTCTTTTCCTAGATTCCCTTCGGTTGGCTTGATTCCACACACTTGTATAACAGGGGGCATCCAGACACAATGATGCACGGGTCGGTGTGAGAGAGCGAGAGAGAGAGAGAGAGAGAGAGAGAGAACATCAGAAAGACGAATCGTCACCATAAAGGGGAGCAGAGAAGGGTCAGGGCAGGGGTCACGTGTGCTTCGAAGATAAGGCCTGACTCGCTGTGCTGTGATTGACAGGGCCATGATGGCTCCTGTTGCCACCGGTGATATGTTTGCAAAAAATAAGTTTGCGGGACATTGGCATGCGAGATTTTTTATTTTTTCTGCAACCCTAGCCGGAACGCAATCTCCTCTTTCATCTGTGAAAATATATAACACCCTAAAATTCAGTGGGCCGCTTTCAGAATTTCTAAAAAGGGAAGCAGTCTGCCAGAGCGCTCATCATCGCCTGGGGGTGTGACAGATTAGTCTGTCCTTTAAACAGAGTGGACGTGCTGCAAACGGTCTCCCAGACCCTTGTGCTTTCTGTTCCGGTGCGGAATCCAAGCCTGTGGGTTTTCCCTCTAAGGGACGTGACCTCTGACCTTGCGGTTTCCAGCATGAAGCCGCTCTGGGGCCATGGAAGGGGGGGGGGTGGCTCATTCTGAGCAGTGAGGGACACAGGTAAGTCTGGCCAGGTGCGTCTCAGCATTCTTCTAGCAAGATAACGGGCATGCATGCGCACCAATTACAGTGGCAACAGTGAGATAGCCACGCCCTTGAGGGTGGAAGCTGCGATGAGTGCCAAGCCGCATCCAGAATCCACAGAGGCGCAGACAGTCAGGTTGGAGCTCCGTGTCCCGGGTAAGCTTAAGGTGGAGCCAAAATTAAGCAGCCGAAAAACTGAAAGGGCGTGTATCCTAGTCACTCGCTCTGCGATTTAGTCCTACCTACCATACAGTAAAATGTACAGCCGTGGTCATCATTATAAATATCTATATAAAGCACCAAGGACAGCTGTTGCTGTCCAAAATGTTCAGATTCTAAAAAAACATTTCAGATGTTCTGGAAGTTCTTCCTTTGTACATATACCATTCAAAGCTAACATTACATTTTTAATAGCCACTATGATAAGGCACTGATGATTCAGCTGGTTCTTGGAACTGCTCCTCACCAGAACCTGTACTGGAATGAAATCTTGTACAGAAGGTGGCGTTGCATCATAAATCTGCTCTCTTCTCTAAAGACGTGTCTCAGCAAACCTCACCGGATGGTATTTTTGCCCCCAGTCAAGACTGAGGGACTCATCTCAAAATGGGGGGAATTAGCTCATATTAGTCAGTAATTAAACACACCACTGACAGTGGAACAAGACTGTCATTTCACAAACTGATTTACTGCACTTTCTCGCCTCTCGGGAGACAGATAGTATACGTCTGCCAGCCTGATAGGTGCGTCTAAACTGCGGTGCCGTACCTGTATTACAATATTGACGTCTCGCAACTCTGCTGTAGAGTGAGTAACAGTAAAACTGCTGTGGACTCATTAGCCAATCAGAGTCAGTCAGTCAGAGCGAATGTTTGTTTTCAGATTTCTCATGCCAACGTGGTAGTGGTGCAGCACTTGTGGATCTGTATGTGAAGTTTTGATTCCTCAATGGTTCTACAAAGATGACCTCCCTGGTCCTGGCAACAGGGGCTGAACCAACACTGCCAGTGTTAAACTGACCAGCCGCCTTGGCAGTGGACTCCAGCTCTGAGTTTTCTGTAGAACAGCACAGCCGGCCTGTCGTCAGTCACCTCTGCCACCCACACCCCACATTAGAGGGTCCACACAGCCCATCTCACAGGAGAGATTTTACACTTTTCTCTAAATACCACTGAACATGTGCCCTATATTTGTGATTGTCCAGGGCTGCCAGTGCGCCTTCAGGAGATGCTATCAGCACTTGAAATAACTCGCCTTGTTCCTCTGCATAACTTACGGGTCTAATCTTTCACTGGGAGAGGACACAGATTTAAAAACTGACACATAAGTATTTAATGTTTCCCATAATGGGATTATGCAGTGTGCGAGAGAGCCAGAATAATGCGCCACAATAACGATGGTAACAAAAGCGTAATTTGCACACTACTTCCACGGCCGCCGGTCTGATTAAAGCTCTCCGTCAGCGTGTCGTCTTACTTTGATAATTAGCGATGGCTTCCACTTACGAGCGGGTCTCTGATTTCGCTGATGTAGTGAGATAGGGGAGGCGGCCCTAATGGTTGGCTTTCTGTGTCCCTCCCTGTTGTCACCCACAGAACCAGAGGGCAGGCTTCCATCGCCTCTGGCATCTCGGCCACACCCTTCCCAGGGCAAATAGGGAGAACTCCTGGTTGTCCCCGGGACGAAGGGGCCCTTCTGACACCTTGTACTCACCGGTTTCCTGCCAAGCAGGTCACGGTCAGCCTTATTAATGCTTTTAATTTGACGACTGGCTGATAATCGAGGACTGGTGCTGCCGGTCTGAGCAGGCGGGAAGAGCGAGAGGAAACCGATACAGACTAGGACGGGTCCGGCTGGAAAGATGGAACTCGTGCATCGGGAACGCATCTGAATTTCCTATCTGTCATTTTTATCGTTCCCTCCTGCGACAATTTTTCAGTGCCCCCCCCCCCCTCCTTCTCCACCATTACCCTTGCTGATTGCAATCTTTAAGCGCCATTGGGCCCACTGCTTCTGCAGTTTTTAATCTGCCTTTAATCCCATAGATTTTAAATATTCCCCTGCTCCCGGAGACTGGAGGCAATTAACTGCCCTTCTGATGCTCTGCTTATCTGTTGCCTCCTTGTATCTCTGTGAAGCAGCCTCCAGACACTGCCATGGCTGACAAATAATACCGCCATTTACCGCCTACAATCTACTGGGACGGGAGCAGTGGGGGGGGGCAGGCAGCCTGAATTCTAAAGAGGTGCTTGGTAAACATATCATACGAAGAAGGCATATAAAAAATACGTTTTAAAAATAGCGCAGGGCTCTGTGTGTAAGCGTGTATAAACCCAGGTATACGAGGCTGACTGTAAAAACAGCCGCCCTAGACCGACAGCCCTCAGCGTATGCCACAAATGTAGCACACTGCAGCCTTGCCCTGCGCTGTGTAACGCATAGGTGGCACGCACACACACATACGCGTGCACACACACACACACACACACACACACACACATCCACGCACACGACTGCGTGATTCTCATGATCCTGTATTTCAGAAGCAGCTGAAGTCACGCCATGTTGTGCGTTTAAAATTCACAGGGCCCTGCATTACTGTTCTTTTGTATTTTACAAGGAAACAGAAAACACTTTAACCAAAGGAGGAGACCAAACAAGAGAAGGGTTCATGGGACAATCTGTCCATCAGGACCGCAAGCGTAACGCCAACCCAAAGGACGACAGGAACGGGCGCTCTGAAATCAAACTGAAAAATCTCCATCCATCCATCCATCCATCCATCCCTCCTCCACCTAAGACTGTCAGCTCAAGTTTGCCATAAAATCCAGAGCAGTTTGTTTTAATTGGATTTCCCCCTCTGGGCTGGGGGGGGGGGTGGTCCACAGTTTAACTAATCCTTGGCATCTTCACTTTACACAAAGCAGTTACACACACCCTCCACACACAGTTTTTTTCTTAATTTTTTTAAGGGGGTGGTTAGAGGAGTGGCTCACATCTCACAGCTACAAAGCAGAAGCTCATCAAAACAAACGATAAAAATCAAGCGAGGGTTTAACGACATCATCAGCCACTAACAGGCATTGTCTACGCAAGCGATGGTGCAGACTGATGGTCACAGAGTCCTATCTGCCAAACGGAGTCACATCCTGGAGTCGGATGTCTGAATGAGCTGACTCATCTTTACTTCGTGGACCCGCTCCACAAACAGGTCCGTGCATGTGGTCACCAACCCCTCAGACTCTCTCCTGCTTTAAGATCTGACCTGAAACTGCAGCCAGGTGGTCCTCAGTGGAACAACAAATACGGAGACCTGTTCTGAAGCCCCAGGTTGGACCGGCCCATTTTTGCTTGGTGCAAAAACAGGACGGCCTGCAAGCATGGCCCTGAAAAAAAGCAGAGCAGGCCCAACTGAAGCCCTGCATAAGGTCTAAACGACAGTGCAGAATGTGCTGCAGGTATACGGGCCTTATCACTGGCGTTCTCTCCTCTTTCAACAGGAGAGACTGAGATCAGCCAAGCCACGGGGTCAGCACCATTCATCACGCTGATGTTTGAGTTGACAGAGCTCCACACTGGAGCCGCGACGTACACACCCACGTGCTGAACCATTCTCAACACTCAGGAACGTGAAATGTCGTGGGGGATCTCAACAGGGTGGAACCAACATCCACATCCAACCAAGAGGCCAACATCCTCTGAGCTGTCTGCATGTGTACACGTACCAAACACACACACACCTCTCCCAGCATAGCTGCGGGAACATCAGATTCACATATGGCAATTAACACAGCAGACACTGTGCCTGTAAATACGTCTGTATGTCTGGTCTTAAGTATGTTTTTTGTCTACATATATGACGCTGTGTGCATGCATTTGTGTGTGTTAACACTAAGACGTATGTATACACACAGGTGCATGTTTAATAGTGCATCTATGTGTCAATATGGGTATAAATATGCACGTGTGTGTGCGCGCATGCGTGTGTGTGTATGCTTCTGTGTCTCCACGTGTGTATGAGTGTGTGCGCGCGTGTATTTGCATGCGCGCATCCCGCAGGGCTGTGGAGGAAGCTGCCGTAGCCAAGCCAGGGCAGAACACCGATGCCTCTCCTCATCGCCGTGGCGACCGCTGAGCCCGAAGTTACGGCAGAGAGCCGCTTCCGAGCCCTCGGCGGGATTTGTGACAGAGAAATCACATCAGCCTCCGCTGATTAACAATTCCATTCCACCCGGAGATTTATATAAAAAAACTATCTTACATTTGGCTTTTTAATAGGAACGATCCCTATCTCAAATTGAGTCCCTGCAAGCTTTAATAAAGGCTACAGGGTTGAGTGGCATTTTGCATGCTGATTTCGGCTCGATTGGGCACGTTTGATGAGCGGCGGGCGGCGAGGCAGAGCGGAGCTCACAGCACTTCCACATGCAGGGATCAGGCCAGGAAAGCCCCGCCCCGCGTGCATCCCTGGCAGTCTGTAAAAGTGATTGACTGGCAAATAAAAAAACCAGAATAATAATAAGAAGAAAAACCCCGCTGACATTCTCCTGAGGTGTAAAAAAAAAAAAAATTATAAAGCAGACTTTTTTGTGCCCTTCTCGTGATATTTCAGAAATGACATCGGTGTAGAGTATTCATCTTACACACATCAGCCATGGGCAAAATATGCGATGAAACACAAAACATTTTGCAAAACTGTTCTTGCCGCCTCCTTGAGAGATCTCAAGTAGTATTTTCAGCCCGTCTGGTCTAATAGGATGATCAGCTTTATTTGCAGAGATATTGGATAATCCTAAATAGTGTATATGGTAATAGATATTTAAAGCATTTTCATTAGATGTACTGCATGAAAGGCATTCAGACGTATTTAAACGTGATTTAGTGTCATCAAAACCTAAAGACAAAAAGCTACATGAACCCACTATAATAAAAGACCAGTTTTAAACTCCATCTTGGACCGCGCGCACTCGCCACGCCGCCATCACTCAATTGTGCAAGATGTCACGCTCCACGGAACATAAGCGCGTTTGAGATGCAAAAGGGCGGGTGGACGGGTGGGGGGCGGACTGCACGTCTTGGGTGTTCCCCCCCCCAAAGTAGTTTAAGGTGGTTAAACCCACCCCCTCCCACTCCAACCCAAATCTTTTTTGTCAGTTTTCAGTGGTGTTCACGTTTGCTGTTGCACAATGACAGCCTAAAGTGTGTTGCCTCACACCCTGTGCTGGGAGAATCTGTGCTCCCTCACATGTTTACTGGGTGCCTCAGTCTCTGTGTGTGTGTGTGTGTGTGTGTGTGTGTGTGTGGATTAAATCCTGTGTGGAAGGCTGAATTACACTGCGAGCCTCTGTCTTCTTTCAGGAGGATGGATAGATGGAAGCAAAGGGTAGAAGAAGGAAGTGGCGGGTTACTGGCAGGCCTGGACAGCACACCTCAATCTGTCTCCATCCACCACCTTTGGCCTACAGCTGGGCACATTCAACCTCCTGTCAGTTACTTACTCTCCACCAATGATAACAGTGCAGGGGAGGGCCTTGTGCATTAAATCCTCCCACTGAAATTCCACTGAAAAACATTTACTCACTGGCATGCGCGCAAGCAAATAGCCGTCTGTAAACGTTACACGAATAATAGTCTGATGGCAAAGGAATGCTGAAGTGTGTCATATGTATTCGTTTCAATTTATTTCAATAGAGCTCCTTCCGCAACAGAAATGCCCCATGGCAGTTTGGAAAGGAAAACTGTATAAAGCAATACATGGGGCAAGGTCAAAGGCATAAATTCAAACTGTGTGACCTAATGGCTGTTGTAACACACACACACACACACACACACACACACACACACACACACACACACACACACACACACACACAAAGGGCGGTGGGGGTGGGGACGACTCCCATTCAGCTTCTGTTTTGTTGGGTTGTTTCTTCTGAGAAAACAAACTCCTGAGGTCCAAGCTGGCTATGGTTGTCTAAATCACCACGACAACCTAACTGAGGTGCACAGGCTGGGATGACAAAAGCCACGTGCAGAAGCGGGCACGGTGCACGTTCCTTGCGTTCGACGTGTCCGACACCACCGTTCACGCAGAACACACACACGGACACCCCAAAGGCAATCAACTCACCGCTGAGCAAGTCCTCGGCAGGGTCCGACGTGGCCGTGGACCCTGCTCTCCCTAAGTGGTCCTGGTGCCCCTTGACGACCCACAATGGTACTATCCGTAGACCACGATAAGATGCTATCACCGTGTCTTCTAAGCACTGAGAGGCACTTTAGCAGATCACCAAGCTATTACCATGAAGAGTAAAAGATACGGCCTCCATCGACGGAAGATTAATACCGGCACAACGCCATTGATTTTTGACCCAACTGCCTCTTGTCCTTCCGGCAATCTCACTTCCCGATCCTAACAGCGCTTTACTGACCGGCTACAGAGAACATTCTCTTTTCTCAATAAAACAAGTTGCAAAGTCACTATCTTGTATTTCTAAGGGCAATCTCTTTAAAGCAAGACCCCCCCCCACCCCCAGCCCCGTTATCTACAGAGGTTATTTAATTGTTAAAGGACAGTCTTGACCATTAGCTAAGCCTAGTGAATAATGTATCCGTTTTTAAAAGGACCTCCTGTTGCTGCGTTTGTGTACGCGTGTGCGTGCATTTCGAATTTTTTGGTACGGTCAGATAATGAAAGGTAAAAGATGGTAAAAGATACAAAAAAGATACCGAAGAAAAGGCCACTGCAAGCAATCCATTAGAAGCCCATAAAGATCATGTTTTACTAAAAGCAAATTAATCAAATTCTGTCCAACATGAGGACAAATTAACTGCAACGTCACATTAATAACCAGGATGCTACCTGTTGCTATGGTCCTCAAAGGCATCTCATAACAATATGTTCAGTCTCAGTCCCAGGATGACAGACTCCCCCATGAGTAAAAACAACAGCTCTAAGTGCAGTCAGCCTTTTCAGAACCTTCATATGTCGCTGGGCACGTCTGTAATACCTAAACGTGCCACAGGCCTCGTGTCAGCTCCAACGCTCATCCCAGAGATGAATCCCTCCCCTCCCGAGCCCACAGCCTGGCCCGTGCACGGAACGCTCGCCTGTTTCATCGGCTGGCGAACTCCAGACGATCTGCCAGGAGTGCCAAGTACCCGGAGCAAAAGCCCCGGCCGGCCCATTATTCTCAAGAAAATTCCTGCACTGTTAATCACCCAAGACACACGGAGCAGGCTGCCCATGACTCAGAGACACACACACCTTCAGATGACCAGAAAGAAGGCTTCCTTTTCACGAAGGCTTCCTTTTCAAAAAAAAATTAAAAAATTAATTCAGTGCACAACCCTGCAGATCTCTTACTGAACAGTGCTGTGTACCTTGTTTTTATACGATTTTTAAAAACTGATCGTTTTACGTGAGTTAGCTGTGTCACTTTTACATCCACTTCAGCACTTTGTCAGCCTGTACGCTTTTGTCTTTGCATTCCTTTAACTTCCTAACAGTGGTAATTACTGCCCAGGTCTGCTCCGCTTGTTACACAAAACAAAAAGCTTGATAGACACCACGTTTGTTTGGCAGCAATGTCTTTCATATCCCTGGCTTGTTTCATACTAACGAACACTAAATGAGATCAGGTTTGTTCAGTGAACATAGGACCTGGCTTACTAACTGGGACGGCGGCAGCAGCCCGAACTGCAGCCAGGTTACCTTCTTACCTGTAAGAATCTTTTGCCACAATTATCACACAGTGGACAAAAGCAAAACGAACAAACACCCACACGGGCACCGATCAACGCAAGCACACCTGTGCGATCGTCTTATTATTATTTCTGAGCAGCACTTGGATGCAAATCGCTCAGGTAAACGTCAGGTACACAGAGCAGGTAAGCGTTCCTCCTGAAAAGCAGGCTGCAGCCTGCCTTACTTGGGAGCTAAAGAGTGACACATTACCATGTCCTGGGGCTGTTTGCATGCTGATTGCTTGAGAAACGCGAGCAGCAGGGTGGCGGCAGTCAGATCTGCTGCAGATACAAGTGACAGGACGCGTGCACACATAAACATGTCACCGCGCAACGTGCTCGCCCACGCGCCCGTGCGCAGACGCGCCTGCCTGCCCCATCAGCGCAACCGCTTCTGCGGAGAACAGGCACAAAGCAGCTTTATTAGCGTTCAGCACCTGTGTGGCTTTACACAGACGTCAAGCACCAAAACGGCCCCAGTGTGGCTCATAAATCCTGGGAGCTCGAGGTAAAATTCTGTGTGAAATTTTAAGCGCAAGGGTAACACAGTGCCACAGATGGATTAATGTCAAACTGAGCTCAAGACGGCTGTGTGTGTGTGTGCATGCATGCATGTGTGTGTGTACATGTGCTGTATCTTCACATTTTCCTTGAGGTGAAGAACAAAGGTAGGGCGCTGTCACTAACACTTACGTGTTGACACATATCTCCTGAACACCTACTCAACACCTGTGTCGTGCTCTGTGGCCCTTCGGCGGTAAGTCTCACAGACGATGTAACCACATTGCTGTTGCCACAGCTTTAAAACAGCAATCAATGCATTGGGCAGACATTTCTCCCAGCTAAATGCTGCCCTTTGACGGTGGGAGACGAACATACCCACAGGATGCTTCAGTGTGAATTTCACCTAAGACCAAGAAGCCGCAAGTTCAACTAACAGAAAGGGTGAACTGAACTTCAGTAAAGAGCTTAATCCCAACTGCTTTACTTAATTCCTGGCAATATACATAATTACATTTGGTAATGTAAACACTGCAAGTGTAAGCTGCTTCTAAGAAATTAACTAATTAAAATGAATTTGCTGCAGCGGGGGGGGGGGGGGGGGGGGGGGGGGGGGGGGGGGGGGGGGGGGG
>JABJVR010000001.1:1656137-1689992 GCA_025773905.1 Chitala chitala
CCCTCCCCTATAAAAGCAACTTGCAGAAGGAACCAAACTGGTGCATGAACTATTAAGATGAGACTCGACATGCACAGTGCCACAGGACTCCGTCCACGTGTCACGCGACTGACAAACTGCGTTTGCGCTCGAGTGAAAAGTGCTAAACTGGTGCCTCGTTGCCAGCTGCCATGCCGATGTTTATGTTTCACAGGTAAGGCAGCTGAATCTGTCCGGAGTGGCGTAAACGGAACAGGAGGAAGTGTGGATATACAAGAGAAAGGAGTCTTCTTCCCTGAGAGGCCTTGCAGCTCGGTCTGTGAGTAAGGTGACACCGATGGCTTACAGATGTGTTTACCTTTTCCTATGTCACGAGTTGAACATACAGAACATGGCATGCTACTCTTTACACATTAGTAACAGGTACTCACTACGCAGTTGTATAAACACGCGCGCACACACACACACACACACACACACATACATACAGGAACTCGGGAAGGCACACCCATGGCTGCAAACAAAACACATGTGCCCACACAGACACATGCACACACGCAGAAACATGTCTTGCCATAAACAGACACACATTCACAAACAAACACACACACACACCTGGACAGGCGTGCAGAGGATCTGTGAGAAGCGCAAGGTTAACCACGAGAGGAAACCAGCATTTCTACACACTTTATTAACTCTGCTGACAACTAGCACATGCAACCACAGGCATGTCCCCATCCCGGGAAATGTGGCGGCCCCACCCGCTCAAATGGCCCCCCTGGCAAGAAGAACTGTTTGTCACACCTGTGCTCTTGTGAAATGTTTCCTTCATTGGGGTTTAGCACCTCAAAACGAACTCCATTGCGTATATGTCGGAACGACCGAAGAAAAATAAATTCTACCCTTTCTTTTAGCCAATGCAGGAAAATGCTTTCGTGTTATATTTTCACACACTAACAAGCTAACAAGCATGCCCATCTGTATTAAAAAGGATTTAACATGTTATCATTACATCAGTCTTAAATTGTCATTAAGTCACTTGAGTGTTGTACATGAATACTGAATGCAGCATATAATTACTAATGCAGCCTGCAGTATGTGTATAAACAGACGAGTGAAAGGTACTGGATTCCAGATTATGTCATGAGCTCCTTAAATTCCATAAAATCCACAGGCAGCAAGCTGAGGGGCTCAGAACTTTGTCCTGTTTACATGGCTGGGAACAGGACAGATTTCTACACAGACTCTCCGCCCCGGCTATAGGCCCGGTGCACACTTTTTTGGCTGAGGTTCACCTACATAACACTCTGGCGTGACATCCAAATGTAACCTGAATGATGAGGAACTGCAGCAAGATCATTAGAAGATGCATCACAGCCGGGAGGATAATGTTGCCGCTACACGGCTGACACGACGTCTTCTCAAAGTGCAGAAGAGAGAAAGAGTAAAAAAACAAGCAGAGATTACCCTGGAGCAGACAGAGGAGCTCCTGCCTGGGACACACTCGTCATCTGCTTCCTCCAGGACAATTACACCGATTTCAGGGGTCCCAGAGAGGTCAGCTCCTGCTGTTTGCTGTTTTAACCTGGTCATACAGGCCTGTGAGGCTTCTTCCCAGTCCTTTGTCCCCCCCATCATGTTTGTTCGAATATAAGCATGCCCGTGTGTTTACATTTAAACACCTAATTGCGCTTTGGACATTTAACCTAAATTTCCAAAACGTGTCAGACACTGACAAACGATCTGGTCTCCTTGGCCACCACAACCCCAGGAGACCGTAACCCCGGGCGACATGATGAATCACTGTATTTCCTGTTCTCCAATTTGTTAGTGCCATGTGCAGGGAATAAAAAAAAAAAATGTAAATCTAGCAATGGCAAAAAGAGGAATCACATAATGAAGACAAGTTTGTTTAAAATACCTTTTCTGTATATATTAAAATAAATTTGTGTTCAGGATTATGACAGGAACTGGCCAGGAGGTTTAACAAAAAAATAATTCTTTAATGAATAATAGGTTGACACTACAAGCAGGACTTGTATTGTTTATTACAAACATGTATGTGTGAATGTGGATGGTGGGGGGGGCTGCATAGCTTAATTACTTCAGCACAATAATAGCAATTATTTTGTCTCAACACCCTTATCTGTAAGGCTTCAAAAGACCGACTTCAATTAGAAGGTAGAAACCGCATCACAAAGTAGACACGTTCACCAGTCTCCGTCAAACGATTCGTTAAGACTCCACAAACGAACTCCACAAGTAATTAATTTATGTCAAAAGATAAACACAGTCAACAAGTAAATGAGTCAATAAATAAATAAAGTCGCAGAGCAAAGAGGCGAAAAAAGAAAATTAATAACCTGGCTCGGGCAACTTGGGATAAAAGTTGAAGGCACACAATCAGAGGTTTGGGTCAGTTTGGGTATTCAGGTGCCTGGGCTACGCCAGGGTTGGCAGCAAGTGCAGGAGGCCTCAGAAAAGGGCGAAAAAACCAGGCTGCAACCCCTTTAGAAGCACGATGCAAATTATAAACTACTCCATGCAGAGCAAAAAGACACAGGAAATTAAGGTTTAAACCCAAACCATGAGTGACCACAGACTCCAGCCTCCCTCTTCCATCTGAGCCTGGACCAAGAGAGTTTCATTTGACCGATCAAGGGAAAAAGACAAAGAAACACGCACATGTATTTATCACACATATTCATGTATATTTATATGAAAAGTGGGAGAAGTGTGTGACGGTGTGTGTGAACGTCACGCTGCTGGATCTGAGAGCTCAGATCGCAGCCATGGTTTTGACGGCCAGCCACCGGCTTACCCACAGAGGCAGAGGAGCGGGCACTGTGAAGGTGGTCCAGTGAAAAGAGGAAGAAAGCAGCATGGGATGTGCAGCCGTTGCCTCGGCGCTGACTCGCACTCCTCAAGGCGGAAGTACAGGAAAAAAACCTGCCAGCAGACAAACAGGTAAAACTGCGGGAGGGAGGATAAGTGAATGACAGGAATGTCTGTTTTTTTTTTTTTTTTTTTTTTAAGTGTCAGGTTTCTCTGAGGCCAGCCTTCCTACTGGCACCCGTGGTAAAGGATCAATGCACGCCTGACCGGGTCATGACCCCCCCACCTTTGTTCAGGGTGTCTTTTCCATCCTCAGGTTTAGCCACACACACGTGCGCGCGCACACACACACGCAGCTCATTAACAAAGGCAGACTCCTCCTCACACCAGCTACAGCAGGAAGACCTGCTGGCCCTGAGGCGAAGACGCAGCCTGGCAAGGGGTGCAGCGGCATGGCTGTCTTACAGAGGGGCTGCACCTCAGTCATAACCTTTGGTCAGGCCTGGTCCTTAGTGGTGAGGGGAAGTTGTGGTCATTATGATGTGACACCACCCGGCGAGGCTGCTCTGCTCCTAACAATAGCTCCACCCCCAACATCCAGCTCAGATGTGCGCGCACACACACAGAAACATGCTAACGTTCAGTCAGTAGGACTTGCTCAGTGTATAAAACAAGCCCACATCAGGCCTGCTTGCACCCTGGCTGTTGAGGTGGGCCGTACTCAGACCAGGAGAATAGACTGTTCACGCCAGGACTACTGAAGTCGCCACTATGAACTAACAAGTGTGGCATTAGCAAGGATCACGCCACTTTTTTAATGACAACTGTCGTTATTGAACAAGATGGTATTTGTTCGCAAAACACAATATGGAGAATGGCATATGAAAATGTGTCTACAGACAGCGGGATGCATAAGGCAAGTCTCCGTGGAACATGCTCACACGAATGTGTCGCGACGTTTCAGGAGTAGCCGTTTACGGGATTATCTGAATTTCCAGCAACCTGCAGGCTGGAACTGGGTTTAACAAATAATTTCACATTTAAACAATATTTATTCTCTGACCAAATTTGTATTGTCACATAAGTACATTGGAAAAATATTTATGCAACGTTCTCAAATTTTTTCTTTCTCTAATAAAAACAAGGAAGGAAAAACGAGATGGGGTAAAAAAAAAAAAAAGTGTGGAGAGAGAGTTTTCATGTCTCTAGGGGACTCTGGGACAGGAGCCATCAAGAAAACAGTCACTTGGCACTGCAAACACAAACACAGACGTGCAGTAAACACACACACTTCTCTGATCTTGCTGTGTCTTCAGCGTGCCTGGCCTACAATCCACACAAATGTCAGTCATACATACTCTGTAGGTCTGTTGTCCCAGCTTCACACACACACACACACACACACACACACACACACACACACACACACACACACACACGCACACAGCTGTGGGGCTGGGGACCCCCTTCTGATAAAGAGATACACAAAGCGGGGCTATTTGTGAAGCTGCCTGTGAAACTTGGCCAGTAATTATACAGACATGACAGGTGACATCCATAACAGGATTAAAGTGCAGGCATTAAACAAGGACTGATAATCCACACTTTGTTGTAACACTGATAAACACCTGCCTGTTTCCTTTCGCTTGTAAAGTGAACACAGACTAACGCAAATAACTTCATAACTCCTCCACCGCACTCATGGCAGAGCAACGGCAAACCTAAAGTAATGCGCCGCTGTGCAGATGGGGAGAAGTCCTGACGGCAGACACGCAAATGTACACAGACGGACCATTTTGGACGCGCACGCACACTTTCAACGTCTCAACTTCGCGCACACACAGCGTCTCTCGCTCTCTGACACGCAGGAGCACAAGCGCACATGCTGAGCGCAGTGTGTCAGTTTGCGGTCGATTAAAGTCAGACCACAACGCACCGGTGGAGTCGGGCCCAGGAGCACACCTGGGGTGTCGAGGCAGGAAACGCCGCTAACTGTAGCCCGCGTTTCCCGTCTGAGGGAAGGCAGTTAACTCAGCCCTCATCCCAAGAGCTTCACCTGGGCCACAGGAAAGCAGGCGAGAGGACGGCAGCCTCCTCCCTGTAAACACTTACCTGTGCTACCTGTGTTCCGCTTTACAGCTCCTGGAAAACGCTGTGTTCTTGAGGAAACCTCTGCTCCCTAACGCACTGGTCTGGTGGAACGCAAGGGCGGCGGCATTAAGGCGGCCAAGTGGTTTATGAAAATGCGCCGCAAAGCCGCAGTCACTGTGCGTTTGCGCTGCGTCCTTCAGCGGCCCTCGTCGTGCTGAGGCGCATGAGCATCGTGGCTTTTAATGTGGCTCTACACACAGACTCCGAGGACCCCCCAGATCAACACCTTTCAACTGCTGAAGGGTGTTAAGCCCCCACCACTGTGGTCCTAAAAGTGGAAGACTAACCCTTCAGTGGTGGTCACAGCCTCAGTCTGCATTGCAACGTAAGCACATGTAGCCACATGCAAACCCACAGACACACACGCATGCAACAAAAATACAAGCACACAACATGCATGCATATAGCCTCAAAGTAAATATAAATAAAATCAGAAAATTAAGCTTTAATTGTAAAATGAGGGAAAAAAATACATTATCATAAATGAGGGGGGGGGGGGAATTCGACTGACAAAATCAGACCCAATTCCACGGCCTGTTTGAGGCAGAAGAGCCTTAATCTCACGGGCCTCAATCTCTGTGGGATTAGCTGCACGGGCGGCGGCACCGATGAATTTCACCGCGGGCCCGGCTCAGTCGGGAGGCTGCCGGGGCTGGCTGACCAAAGCCGGCGCGGCTTCCATTTAAGGCACACCACCCGTGAAATGGAGCGCCTTTAATCTCTTATCACTCCCAGCGGAGCGGGGAGCAGGCGGCCGCCATCTGGAGGCGGCCCAACACCACAACCGGCAATACACCTTTCATTTATTTTTAGGCCGAGAACGTTTTGGCGGAGAATCCCCGGCACGTGCCAGGGGACCTGGGCCGTCTGTGCTGCGCGGGAGAAACTGCAAAAGATAAGAGCAGTGCGGTTCTGCAACATCCAAGACAGAAAGGTCTTCAGGACACGCGGTGAAAACGGAAACTCTTACAGCCGGAAGACCGATGTCTTGTGAACCCAAACCGAAGGCCTGTCCAGTTGTCACGTTCAGCATTTTCACAAGGTCTCGCGATCATTGTGGGGTCAGTCCACCGAACTTAAAAAAATAACACCGCTTTCCAAGCACCGGCGTGAGATGCGGTCAGACTCCCGCAGAAGCTGCAGTCGATATCGTTCCACCAATAGGCGACGGCCGCTGAACCGCAACTTCCTGTGTGCTGCGCTGCAGCGCAGGAGAGCTCTGGGCTCTCTGAAGTGGCACACCAGCAAAGCTACTGTTGCCCGGACGTGCCGAGGTAGCATGCGTAGTAAACGGGCCGCCCGTGACGGGCTGAACCTGTCGATCTGGTGCTACGGGATCGCAGCCTAAAAAAAAACACTACCTACTGCAAGAAATTGGGACATACACAGGAGCAGAGGGAAAAAAAAATTATAAAGCCTGCCACAGCCACATTTCAGGAATATTTGTAAATTCATTTCTGTGATCCTTCTTATTCACGAGACGCTTCTTATTTGACACGGGAGACATAAAATCCGCAGTCTTGGAAGAGATTTTCAGTTAGAAAAACAAATTAAACACTTATTTCTGCTCTTCCTGATGAAGCAGTAGCGTTCTATAAATAGATGTGGTTTGTAGGCAGATACTCTCACCTTCTCTCCTCTCTAGCTTCACGCTCCCCCCCTCCCTAAAACACACACACACATACACACACACACACACACACACACACACACACACACGCACACACGAGGCAGCCCACGCATGTGGAAAAATTCCGCAGTGCATGCCGAGGCACACGGAGCCGTTCTCAGCAAGCGCTACGCGGGGTTTCTCAGAACGAGAGCTGACGCCAAGATGGCGCGGCACTCAGCTGAGGAGGCCAACATCTCATCCTTCCAGGATGAACCAAAGGAGCAAGCCATGGAAAGCCCTTTCTCCCAACAGGCAACACGGAACTCCAAGGTGTCAGGAGTTCATCAAAAGGAAGGTGCTGCTTCTGTGAATAGCTTTCAGCCATGCTTCGTGTAGGAAGGCAGTCCAGATGAGTAAAGGGTTGAAAACTACGAGTTCTTCAAGCAAGAGCGATCGGCACCCACGAACTCTGGGCAGCTGTTTGTTCTCACTCCCGGATCTGCAGACCCTACCAAGCACTTATACAGTGATAGCACGCCAACCTGTGTGGATTTAACAGGAAACATCTACACATACAAACAGACAAAACATTAAAATTATATGATAGAAAAATGATGTAGCAACACAACCATTAATCCATCCATCACCGCTTATCCTGTGCTGGGCTGCAGGTGGCCTGGAGTTTATCCCAGACAGCCTAGGGCACAAGCTTGGGAAAACGCTGAGCTTTATACAGTCTCCTTGTGTTTCTAGTACAGGACGCTAAACGCTAACTGATGACATACAGTAGACTAAACAAAATAAAGCATGGCCATGCGGACAACCTCCAGCAGGAGAACAACTTCAGAGAGTGCTTCTGCCAGGAAAACTGAGAGAACATCTTGCCTTTCTGAAGGGTTGATGTCTGCGTATCAGTGCGATTGTTTGACTTTCCAATACAACTGGAGAAGGCATCAAGCTCCAAGGTGTCAGGAGTTCCTCAAAAGGAAGGAGCTGCAGAAGCATCTGTATGCAACAGCCTGGGATTCACCGAGATGCCACACCTTCGTCTATGACATCATCAGCTTTACTCCTGATTAGCACAGGTGATGTCACCAGTAACCTTTCAAGACTCCAATTATATGAGACAGCAGTAATCTGCAATGTTATGTTAACGTTGTGCAACTCCAGTTAGGAGATTAATGCTAATGAACAATACCATGTGACAATATACCAGCTGGCTCAGTGCCAGAAGCATGCGTCTGTAGAGGTTAGACTGGTCCCACCATTTGTTCTGGGACAAGAGGTGTGGTGGCTACTCCTGACCAGAGAAAATCCCCCTCAGGGCAGCTTTGTAAGCAGACCGTATTTCTCCTGCTGCGCCCACCTTGGACGTTTTCAAACCGCACGTGCGACCAATGAACATCAGCCATTTTCCAAGGCTCCTCCCCCAGCTGGTAAGTGTTCTGATCACAGTTTAATGCCATTCTGTAAGACCTTACAAGCCAATGAGGTTTCGCTACTGACTGCCTTTGATGTCTGCACCAAAGGTAGAGCTGACCAGAAGCAAAACGGCAAATGATACCCCCTGGATCCCCTGGCTGTATCATCGCCCATGTTTCATCACTTTACATTTAATTTCACTCACACGCACTTATAACTGATATATAGTTGTAAGTGAATATATTCATATTATATATATATATATTTATTTTCATATATATATTGTATTCATATATATATATAAATACAATCACAGTTTATATCATTATTGTTATGTTCCTTAAAACACATTTGCAAGATAAATAAAGGCTCCGCTTCACCATTTGCTCTGGTGACTACTGTGATGAAAAGTTGGATTTTGGCATGTTACCAACGACAACCTACTAATAAGGAGGGATTTAAACGGAAATACAGACTTAATCAGAAGTAACGGAAGGCTGTACAATAAACAGTGTGACAGGTGTTGAGTAAACGGTGAAGAATGCCTGGCAGGCAACCTGGGCCGCAGGTCCTGCATGCTCTGACGTGTTGTCTCGGGTAGTTTCCTGCCAAGCCAGATTTCTGAGCATTCTTCAAACTCCCTAAGAGGGAGCCATTCCCCTGAAGCGGAATCCCGGAAAACAGCCAGGCCAAACGCTGCAAGACCAACGAACAGGAAGCCAGCTTCCGCGTGGGAATTTCCCCATTCGGCGTGTGCTGCTCTGCATGCCAGGTCAGAAAGCGACGTTCCGTGCCAGCTCTCTGCGGTTAGACTGTGCAGGAGAATAGTGACCAGGCCTGTAAGTAAGAAACCAGCTAGACACAGAACCTGTGGGTATGTGGATCCATACATCAATCTACAGACAAGTGTGATACTAGGTGCTCAAGCACCAACACTGCCAAGGACATTATTCGAACCCTCAGCCATCCTTTCACAAGTTCACCTCCTAATAGCTTTTCTCTTCTGCTGTCCTCATTCCCCTGCTATCCATCCTGGTGGGCTCAGAGAGACATAGGCTATTTAAGAAGGCAACATTTGCATCTTTGATGGGTTCTGGTTAACACGGCACTCAAACGTGCTACTGTACCTGATCCCTTTCAGCCGAGAGCACGTGTAGAGCGCATCCCCAAAAGCATGTCAATTAAAGGGTCACCACTGGACTAGCCCCCAACAAATAATTACCAACATGAATGTTTTAACTAACACTGAAATGTAAGAGTATATAATATATAGTCACCATAGATACACCTTCATCTACCTTAGCTCACGCTAAAGCACTGTGACAAGTCAGTGTTGTTTACCATCACTAATGGAAATGTTGCTTTTGTAAATGACCCCCAGTACATAACTTTAGAATCTGGAAGCCATGTGATTTAAAGACATTAATCAATAAATTATAAACTACATGAGTTATAATCTACATGTTCTGAAAGAACAACAGGTTCACGCAAGCATCTGCTAACCCCTCTGGATAATTAAATATTGTAAAAAAGAGACTGAAACTGAACACTACTGACACTAAAAACATTCAGACAGGAGTCACTACCATTAGAATTAACAGCCCAGAACATTTTTCATAACTGTAATGCCAGCAAACATTGCTTCACAATAATTATAAAAATGTTTTCATATCTTAGAAGAAAACAAGGGCAAGGTGTAGAATCACATTCATCATTATGGTTGAATTAATTCATTTTGGAACTACTGTACAACCAAACCAGGCAGGCATCCATCCATCCATCCATCCCCTTACTGTAGTGCCTTCTCCAATTCAGTGTCGTGGGAAGCCTGGAGCCGGTCCCAGGAAGCACAGGGTGCAGGGCAGGGGACAACTTGGGCAGGGCACCAGCCCACCACAGGGCGTGCACACACACATACACAAGCTACAATATCGTACACACTACAGGCAAGTTGCAAAGGCCACAGATAAACCAGTTAAATATATCACGTCCCCCAACCTTTCTAAGAATTGTAATTTTTCTGGTCTTCCCCACATCCATTACCGCCGCCTTGCCCGAGACTTTCAAACAAGTGTTCAAAGAGGTTCCTGTTTCCTTCCTTTGCAGTAATTAGTACGATTATCAATCCAAACAACAGTTAGAATAATTGCGGCTGTAAATGCAGCCATCAAGCAAGTGCTTCCTGTTGGCTGGACGCTTCTCCCCTCCGGCCTGAAGACCAGAACTCCACAGACAAAACAAACGACGCTCAGGTGCCAAACACTACCCACACCGTCTATTTCTGCGCTTTCCCGGTGAAGGTTATTCTCCGACGCAGCCATGTGAGTTTCACCGCGAACGTCGCCGTGCCAACATACCACCTGCATTACCAGGAAAAGGACGGCAAAACAAACATTGTCTCCCCATGACCCAAAATACAGGCGTTGTTGGCTTTCGAGTTTCTCACGCCTTTGACACTCACACGCAGGTCCACGGGATGGCCCGTTCTGATGCACTGAAAAGCACGCCGCATCAGCAGCATCCGGACGCCTCAGTTCTGCCACTTGGCAGGCTTTCACAGTGTTCGCCATTACTTAGCTTCTGATTTTAATGTGACAGTCACGTGACTCAGTATGCTGTCAAAAACGAGCGGGACTGCCCACCGTGCCAACACCCTGCTCTTTGTGACCAGAAGTCAGGACCTTTTCTACATGAACCTCTCCACCGAACCCCACCCAGCATTCCCCATGCCCCCAGCCCAGCACTGCCTGTCACTGATGCCTCAGTGCCTGAACACAAGGGGAGTAACAGCTTCCACAAGTCAGGCAGGAAATCACCAGCAGCTCTTCCTCTCTCTTATATCTGCTCGTTCGACACTTTAGTGCTATTAATACATAAGACAATCACACCATGCCTGCTTTCTCACATCTCTCTCCAACACCCTTTTTCACACTTTGAAAGGTGAGGCTAAACAATGACACACAAAGACACAATATCGTACACTGAGGCTCTTGGCTAAGAGCGAGCACTGGCTGCCACGGCGATGCCACTGAGTGCCCGTTTAATGGGCATAGCCTACATTATCTGTAGCCCTCTTCTGGCAGGTAGGTAGGGTTTCGTCAGACTTTGCCTTCTTCATTTAAGGTTTTTAAGATTCAAGATTTGTCATCAATGTCACCTTCTTCAGTAACATAACCTCTCTGTAACCCCCCCTCCAGTCCACCAGTCATGTAATGCACTGATAATAGGAGCCAAATTTGTCTGTCCAAGACTCTCAGTTGTGACTGACTTCCCCCAAGCGGCAACGCTGCATCACATGGAGTGGGAGGAGACTGACTGATTTCAAAATGATAACTGTGTTTACGCAAAGTTTACGAAGCCCCCCCCCACTTCCACTCCCACATAGCAATCATCATGAATGTCAAATACTACCCACCCCACCCCACCGGTGCAATCGTTCCCACGATTCCCCTGGAGGCCCAGAGATTGGTTGCGGTCAAGGGCAGGACCATTGTCGTAGAAGATCCCTCATCACCAATGGGCAACCCCCAAAACTTTTCCCTTGTCGCCCCACGCCTGCACGTGACAGAAGTGGGGACAGGGAGGGACAGGAAGCCATGTTCTCCTCTATCACCTTTAACGTGTGTGAAAACAAGCGAGAACTGCAGAGCACCGATAGCAAATAGGACAAACAGCATTCCCACCTCCTTGCTAGAGCGGCACACAAACACCGCCGCTGATTAGCGCTCTGCCTCGAATGTATAATAACGAGAATAATAAGTTAATAAATGAATAATCTGCCTGAACCCACTGGCGACAGAGTCAGAGTTAATACTTATGTACCACTTCTCTTTCAGCACAAGTGCATATTTAAGGAACTGGCTCTTTACACATGCATTTACTAAAGCTAAATCATACAAAACAGCCCTTTGTTGTACAAAAAGGAAATAATTACCTAGCTCAATTTTAATAAATTACAATATACTGTACACTACAGTCAGTGGGTGTATATTTTTGAAAATAAAGCTGCATCTCTAAGTATTTATGATGAAGTTCCTCTTCAGCATTTAAAAGAGAGGAAATTATGTACATAGCCATTTTTAAATTGATAGTAGACAACTCTCTCTTCTGGGAAAAACTGTTTTTACACACTTGGCGGAGGAGGTTACCATGGGTGACAAAACCTGAACACAGGCATAACAGTCTTGTACTCAAGCACTCTGCCTAACCACATTCACCTTACTTAGAAGAGGTATGTGAAAGGTAGACACACAGTCAGACAGAAACAGACACAAACACATACACGTGTGCGCGCGCACGCACGCACGCACACACACACACACACACACACACACACACACACACACACACACACACACAGTTGCAATTGCAGACACCCACGCAGTCTCGCAACATCAAACACACGCACATGCACGCACACAAATCCAATTAGCAAGCCTTTCAAGGTTAATTTGCTGTAGTGTGTCAGTTTTCTTCCAGCCCGTGCCGCTCTGCAACAGCCAGTGCGACGAAACACCTGGGATGAACGAGGGCGTCTCCTCACAGGAGCCCGTCCCGCAACATAATTACCTCGTTATGCAGATTAGCCACGGCCACGTTGTGCCGGGCGGCGTGTGCGTGCCGGCAGCGTGAAGCAGCCCTGCTTGGCCCAACCAAGTGACGGCGGTGACACGGAAGACAATTGGCGCCGCGCGTCACACAGCTCGCTTTAAATAAAGTCGAATGTCACATTCGGTCCGCAGCCACCGGGAGGCAGGAACAAAGGGCTGTTTGCCTAAAAACACTGGTCAAACGCAGCCATGTAATACAGACTGATTTCCTATAGTGTGCAATTCCATACGCTTCAGTCTGAAAGCTCCCGTTCTGTAATAAATTCACACACTTTAATTTGCTTTATTGGCATGGAAATACTATGTGTTCCCATAGCGCTATAATACATTTTACACAATAAATATAAAGGACCACTTTTAATACAGTGGGGAAATTACTTTTTATATTAACGTTCACCCAGGGGGGACCAGTCCACCCCCATCACCTGAGTGCAGTCTTTCCAAAACTTAAACTCTTAAACTGGCCTTTGAAAAGAATATGACTAATGCAAATTACCGACAAATGCCTTATTTAAAAATTATGAATAAAATTCTTCAAATGGGCCCAAAAGTCTAAACTTTTTTAACAGTACCTGTACAAGACCACCTGGCAACATTGTATAATCCAGATGTGGTTAAAAATTGAAACATAAAGTCAACCTAAATTGCCCTTAGACTGTGTTCCCTGCAATCAATGAATAAACAATGCATAAAATTAAAAAATTAATAAAACAAATTAGTGCTGTACCAAAGAAAAAGAAACCGCTATATTACACACACACACACACACACACACGAAACTGGTCAGGGTGCCTATGCTGATCTGTGTCTACCTCCAAAAGTGCCCATTGGGTCCTGCCATTCATGTAGATGTTACTTTAGCATTAACATTCATATTGCTAGACGATGTGATTTTGATTTGGTAAAAAAAAAAAAAAAAAAAAAAAAAATCTAAAGATATTATGCACTGGTTGTAGATTTTGTTTACAGTAATAACATGTAAATGGCTTTTCCTAAAACAGATCAGGTTTGCACCTATTCAAGTCACAAAAAGAAAACTACTGTAGTAAATCCTATGTAGTTAACAGTATATAGTTTTTCGAGGTATAAATATTTACGCCAAAGGCAAATGACCTTTCAGGCTCATCTGTCATTACACTGAATTGCCAATCACGTTATTTCGAGTTTCTTTGCTGGGGTCCTGAGCGTGATTGATAGCCGAAGGAAGGCGGGGCCTCCAAGACAGTACTACAACTACAGCAGGCACTGAGTGAATAAGGCTCTTGGATTACAGCTGAATGGCAAAAAAATGGCAATGAAAGCAGCTTCTTAAGTGTGACACAGATCTCTTACACACAGAGCAATCACTTAAACAATTACACCTGTAATTTGCATTTTTTTTTTTCAGCCAGCACAAGGGTTTTTTTTTTTTTCGTAATTGTGTGGGAAGAATAACATAATTCATGGGGTGGTTTTGTGGTGGACAAGAATGGCATTCTGCTGACAGGTCCCACACAAGCCAGGAGAACGGGAGAGCTAAAGGAGGGTAGGGAGAACACTGCATCATCTCTCCTCCTAAAAACACAGAACAAACAAACAAAATGTGTGTCTCAGCTCCAGCCATAGTAAAGCAGTGGGGAGGTGTGCAAACCTAACATGATCCCAAGGGCACGTGATTGACAGGGCATCTCTTAACGCTTTAACGAAACATCGCGTCTCACATAATATTTTTCATGGGGACCAAAACTTGTTGTGGTAGCCCTGCAACTACAGCTCCCACACATCAATATCCATAGCGCCCACACACTAACAAGACACCCCCTTTGCATTCTTTAGTTCGCCAGTCTGTACTCTCCCCCCACCTGATGGGACAGTCCCATTCTTCTCACAGGAGGTACGGGCTGCACACACACCTCGGTGCAAATCATACTCACACCCTATCAACATCATGTGTCACACACAAACACGCCTCTTACAGCTACATATCATGCATATTAATCACTGCTAACGACCTCCTAAAATCACTTATATTTGTGGCTCTGTGTTTGTGGGGTCTCTGTGTTGTCCCCGCGTTCCCGTGTGACACCCATGTGACACCCATGTGAAATATGTGCATATTTCGCTGCGCTCCTTATCTGCAAAACCATCTTGTCACGGACTCATTTGCCATGTAGCACGCAATCGTGTCTTAGCAGAGCGCAGCAAACCCAAATCAGACCACGTCTGCTTAAATAAACAAGCCACGCGGCCAGACAAGTAAAACATTTGTTGTGCCTAAGGCCAGTATGCTACAAATACCAAGGAATTTATGTTGTTTGCTATTTACTTCTGTTTGTTTGCATTATCAAACTTGTTAAACATCAGTATGTTTAATATTAATGTCTTACCACTGTGTACATATTTGTTAAGTCATGAAAGTAGTTTGAATTATCACACGTGCTACACGTGCATTACATCAAAATATTAAGGGCGAGATTAAACTGTATACACGTAATGTTGGTTAGATAAAATTCCTATCCCCCAACCCCACTCACTGATATAATATACAGGCATTTAATTTGGACCTGCATCAACTGAGTTAATGAAAAGTCAAGCATAATATGGACGGCACAAGTTAAATGAATAAATAACAGCCAGCAGGTCTAACCAGAGGAACCCAACACTTAACTTTCAGGAAATCACAAGTGTGAAGGCCACAGGCAGTTAGCGTGAGATGATGAAAGGCCGCAGTTTAACTCTAGATCACACCTCATCAAAAAAGGGAAATTATCTAATGTGAAAAAGGCCGACTCAGGGGAAAAGGAGAAAGCACTCACCGAGACATCATTGCATCGAGCTCCTCTGTGCTTTTTCTGCTGCGAACTGCAGGTAGGGCTTGTGCGTGATCAAAAGAAACACATCTACGGGAAAATATGGCCAACCTGCAGCAGAACAGTCAGGTGGGGGCTAACCAACAACCCCCCCCCCCACCCCCGGGTCCCCAGCACTTGCCTGCAAGACCATCCAGAAAGTAGAGGCACCTCCTGTTTTAACTCTGCCCTAGTGTCGCACCACCTTTAGGCTGTCAGGGTCACGTCATTTCCATGGCAACAACACAATTATTACAAGACTAGGACTGCCATGGTCTCCTCCAGACACAGAACTTTAAATATGTTCCCACGTTTCATATTTCTTGTACATGACGCTTCTTTCGCTATAAAACATTCAATATTATATTATTGACTTTTATTAATATATAAGTCAGAAATCAGCTATCTTTACTGTCTTGAAACAAGAAATTAAACATTACATAGACAATGCTCAGTGTTCAATGATTGCAATCAGTCAAGACCAGGAAAAAAAAATAAAAAATTTTACTCAATCTATGCTAAAGTGCATGTAGGTATCAAGGGTAGGCATTCTGAATCTGGTTGCTCGGTAGGTAGGGCGTTAAGGTTGGAATACAGAAGTCTTCTGGTTCAATGCCAGCCCAGTCATGGGGATGGGTTAAATGCAGAGAACAAATTCCTCATAAGCTACTCACATACTTGGCTATAGAACCTGATTCCCTTCCCCAATCAGTCAAGCTGCAAGTCAAGATCCTAGGAAAATGTGGAGATGTGGACTGGAGGTGGGGAATAAGCCCACCCATCCACAAAGTCCTGGTTTCTCCACTTGAGTGAATTTATGAGCATAAGGTCACAAGCCAAATTCCCAAGGACAGCCTTAGAGTAGCCTTGAGTAAGGCTCCAAACCGGGCCACCTGACGCACACATGAAGCCACATGAACAGGTGTCTGGACCTAAACCTGCACCAAAACCCCCGAAGAGACAACAGGAACCAAACCGGGACAAAATGACCAATGGCAGATCCATAAACTGACAATTGTTAATACTTATTATTATGACGGAGATTAATACTGATTAATTAATAGATTTTTTAAAGCCAAAAGCATGGAATGTAACTGCTTTGCTCGAGAAAGTCATGCAGAAAACCACCCCCACCCCCACCTCTAATGGCTTTATATGCATCAGTTTTGACACATTTTAGCCAAGAAGGAAGTGTGGAGAGGAGGGCCTTGACAAAGCCACCTCTTACTATTTCTCAGTTTCTGTGTGTGTGTGTGTGTGTGTGTGTGTGTGTGTGTGTGTGTGTAGGGGAGGTTGCATAGAAGGTGTAATAGTAACTCGTGCATTTTAAAACGCTTTACTGTTATTCTTGTTCTGTGCCTTTTTTAACAAACATACACAGACATTCTAATGACCCCTCTTCCCTTATTGGCAAAAAAACTAACAGAATTAATTCATCATGGGGGGGGGGGGTTCAGCTTAACTATCCCCAACATGTCATTCAAGACATGGACAGTAGTCCAAAACAGTGCCATGTACACACCTCTGCTGCATCACATGTATGTTATTTGGATATACACAGGTTTACGTTACATGCAAAGCCTTTCTTTGCCCGTAACAAACTGTCAGCACAAAGGATTCTGGTCTGCTGTAAGAAATGGCTTTGTGGCCACCACAGCACAGATGAACATGGTAGGAGAACAACACCGTGCAAGCAGAAACACCTCAGCAAGGCCTGCAGTCCATGCATTTATCCATCAGTGTAGCAGACTTCGTACATCATCCCGACAGCAGCAAGTTCCCCTTTCTGCTGGGCGAGAAAAGATGTGGAGGACAACCTGTACTCTATTCTCTGTCTGACTGCGGCTGTAAGGTGGTCAAGGTGAAAGCCATGCATGAGTGGGGAACACAAGTTTGTTTGGTGTAAAAACCCTAAGTGTTTTTCAGTTTACCATCGCATGGGAATACACGCAGAATGCACGTGTCACAGACAGGCACAGGCTCCTTCTGACTACACATTCACAGCATGCTTCAAAACGCCCTTTACACTCCACTGTATAACAAAGCGTCGTTTATTATTTCGTGTGTGCATGTATGCAGGCGAGAGAGAGAACGTCGGGTCCTGGAACTTCAACGCTACTTTTTCAACAGCCAAACCTTTTGAAGGTTCCTCAACTTCCAGAGTCACGTGAACAGAGCAGATGACTAAAAGCAGAGGTCTACTGTCAAAAAACTGCTTTAAATTCTGCTTTGTTAATAAAAACTAAGTCCTCCTAAAGGCTCAGAGCGATGTAAGCACTGACCTTCACAGACCGCGCGTCTGCATGGGTTACAACTCTGTTCTAATGTGCTCACTCTCCTTTGCTCTTAAAGGTCAGATCACAGAATGGTTAAACCAAAACTAAATGCCTGTTTTTTTTTTATTACACACAGGTTGGACTGAACTTAAGGAAAACATTTCACCAGAATTCTGTTGTCAAAACACAACTTGTCTCGCAAAAAAAAACAAAAACAGAAGTATGGATTAGGTGAGTGTATCCAACACAAAGCTTGTTAATAATTCTGGAACAATCACTCAAGGGGGAGTGCATACAGATGGGGGAACAACGGGCCACCATGAGCTAGCCTGTCATCACCCCGTCAGGGCCTCCAGAACAAGTCCAGCGAGCCAACAACCTGTCCTCACACTCACCTGTGAGCAAACCGCAGCAGGTGCCCTTGCATTAATCCCCATGAACGTTCATGTTTCACTGTCGTTGTGGGGATAACCAATGAGGTGAGCCTGCAAAGATAACTCCTGAACAAGACGTTTCAAGGATCGACACGCTCAGCAAAACTAACTTTTTTAATAAACAAAAGAAGGTGTTGTTCTAATTGGTCTGTATGAATTACAATTTTCTTATTTATTTTTTTTTGTTCGGTTCTGAGTTCGGGCAATTCATAACTCACAGCCACCTTGAAGACAAAGAGAAGTTTCTGCAAAAAGGACGTGTGACGTAAACATGCGTGTCTGTGCAAGTTCGTGTCGGACTGCATGCCAAAACTTTGATTTTTAACAACAAAGTCAGCAACAGTAACAATCATACGCATTTTCAAATTCAGAACATTCTAAAGCTATTTAAATAAACAGTCAGAGTTAAAGACACTGGGAATGGCCCTCTCATGAGAGGTTTTAAACTTTTGAGAATACTTGTAAACTTGCATGGTACCAAACCTGAACCAATGACACACTAGGGCACTCCCATCTCCAGGCCACACACCCGAACAGAGGTCATCTGGATGGCTCAGGTGGGTAGGAAACCCCAATGGGTCACTCATGCACCCATGCCTCTCTGTTGCTATTGGATTAACAGTAAAAGATACTGATTTAATTGTGTTTGCTTTGGTTTAATGGATAGGAACAAACACCCTACTGTGAGGTCACCTTGCAGGTAATCTGAGACGTGTCGGTTAGCCACACTGGCTGCCTACCTGGTCTTTCTTGCCTTCTCACCTGTAACCTGGAGGACAAAGGCCAGGTTAGGGCCACCTTGATGTGGGCGTTCCTAGTGGTCATCTTTCTAACTGCTGACCACCTATGAGGGTTTCTTACCCCTTTGACCCCAGAGGAGATCAAAGGTCATAGCTCATGAAGCTTGACCACAACTCAGGTAGAAGAGAGGGGGAGGGCTTAAATACTTCCATTCTGTCACAGACCTCCAAGAATCTTCTGATAGGGTACCTTTCATGTGTGTTCATCCTACACAGCCACAGACTAGATGGGTAGATGTTCTTTTAGGGGGAGGGGAGGTTCCATACATGCCCTCCAAGTCCGCAGCCCCCGTAAAGCCTCACCTTTCAGTCCTTCACCTCAAGCCTGGGAGTGGGGAGGTGAAGTTTCCCCACCCAGTTCTGAGAAAGCCACAGGGCCCCACCCAGTCCTGCCCCCCATCTTCTTCCTCAAGTCATCAGGTCAAACCACACTGTTTTCAAGCCTGCCATCTTCATGTTTTATAACATATCACATTATACAGATTAAAAAAAAAAAAAAAAAAAACTGACATTTTTGTTTGATAAATCACATAACATGGTGTTGATGTAAAAGCTGGAAGGTCTGTCACTTCCTTACTCAACGTATTTCCCCTCCAGTAATAAGTCTCTACCAAAGAGTAAACCTGTTCCATACCTGTTCTATTACACCTCCCTGGATTTACCCTTGCCTCTCACACTGTCCACTTGATATCTACGGAAACAAATAGTGAACATTTAGACCTATTAACTACCGGTGTAGATGTCTACCCCTTGCCTAGCTGATGGAGGACCCCTTGCCTAGCTGGTGGAGGAACCCTTGCCTAGCTGGTGGAGGAACCCTTGCCTAGCTGATGGAGGACAGCAACCCTTTGTTACTTTTAGCCATCGAGCCTTTTTATTTTCAGCATGGTGACACATAAGTAATATTGAATTAGTACCCAGTGAAACAGGAAGCAACGCAAAACCCACAACTTCATTCCTTAAGGCTATGAGAACGGTAAAAGAACAAAAGAATGAGGCACATTCAGTTTTTTGCAGTAGGTTTACCCCATTAATTTTTTAAAAAGGGTGCCAGTAATTCTGGTGGCAACATTCAGGCTAAAAACAGGCTAATAAGGTGAAGGTGTGCAAAACAAAAGGTTAGAGTAGGTTTACTGGCCTTGGGTAAAGTACTCCACTTATTTTAAGTAAGAAACATGTCACTTTAAAAAGAAAACCCATTGGTGACACTGGTTTGAATCAAGCCATTTTCGTTGTTTACAATTATTCTCCGGTTCTCCGTTAGACAAGTATATTTCCCGCTGGATAAAATCTGAAGATGCCACAGAATTACCTACATGTTTTTACATGGTGGACTGTGGTAAATGTTTATACAATTAGTGACACTTGCACAAGTACAAACCAATAACATTTTGCTTAATTTCACCAAACGAGCAACTAATTGTACATCCATTAAATTGAGCAAGCACGCAAACACAGTGACTATACAGGTGTGTCCATAGCAACGCTGTTTTTAGCAGTTAGCAGGTCAGCTGACCGGGCAGTGAAATTAATTAGCAAGCGTGGCTACCCTATCTTCCAGCAAGATTCAATTCCAACAGCAACAGCAAACATTTTAAAGGCTTTCGTCTGCTTGATTAAGCAAAGCCCAAATTTCTGTCATGTTCTCTAATAGTGACACATCGACACCCCCTCAGCTTAAATTCTTATCAAGAAGGTTGGGTAAAAGTCACACACCACAACTGACGAAACTGATTAGGTGCATTCTGGGAAACCGTGAAGTTTATTCTGTGCTGAGGAAACCCACAAACTGCTTTTAAACTAAAAATACAACTATTAGCTCAATACTGACTTTGCTTTTGCTGATATTATCAGTTTTTTTCTCAAATTTTTTAAACATGCACCAAATATTTAGCACAAGCCCTCAAAAACATGTTATTTTTCTTTTATTAAAAAAAAAAGTTGTGTCAGATTCCCAGGTTACAAGCTGCACCATGTCAGTTTTATGACCCAACAAAGAGCCAATACACACACAGGAACAAAAGCAAATCCACATTTTTAACTCTGGAACACACTGCTGAATAACAAGAACCTCAAAAGGCCCAAGACATGGTGACCCCGTGTTTGGAAACCAGCTGGCAGTTTTCAGGATTACTCAGCAGTGACAAAACAAGCCCACACTGGCCCAGGTCAGGCCCAGGTGAAAATAGTCACGAAACACCTCAGGCTTCAGTTTCCATAACTCACACTCAGCCCTAAGCAGTCTTAGAGCAAGACATCACTATGATGTAAAACCTCCAGAGAATTTCATTCACCTGTCCATATACACACACACACACACACACACACACACACACACACACACAAAGAACAAACACATATTAAACCCAAGTTTTTTTTTTTTTTTTTTTTACGTGCTGACATCCTTGTGTAGACGTGACGGAGGGTAAAGTAAATCTCACTCACGGAGTGAAACCTGATGCTGAATAAGACATACCAGATTATGCCCTGCCAAAATAATTAACTTCAGGTCATGCAAGCGTTCAGCTTGATGGACGTACAACAGAAAAGCCACAGTTTCAAACATTCAGAACACCTTCCTTTATAGCCAGGGCCTGGAGGACAGAACAGGAAATGCGCTTTGACAGTTTAAAACAAAGGCAACTCCCCCATTTTATCCACCTCCTCATAAACCTGCTCTTTGCCTTCTACAACCAGCATGGCAACAGGTTTTGCAGCCAGTCAGGGAAACAGACAGGCCTTGTTGTCTTTAGCCAGACTGCGGGGGAAAGCACCTGAGCTGCTAACCGGTTTTTCTGTTCTGTACTTTGACTGCCAGTAGAGAGACACCTGCCACTTCCCGGTCCAGTGGCTTCCATCGAATGCCTCCACCTGCCATCGTCTTTACAGATCCTCTGCTTCTCAACCTACAGGTATGGACGCGTGCCCGTGCACGTACGTGAGTGGGCGGGCGGGCGGTCTGCACCCATCACCTAACATCACCTAACCATGTGCCCACGAACACGCACGGCATTCTGGGACACCGGTGAAGCAAGGCACGACTGTTTGAAATGCAGCGCACATTTACATGGTGACCTTTCTGCTGTATCTGTCACTGATGATGCCACATACCCTGCTTCGTCACTCTTCTTCTTCCTCACTGGGAGCATTTGTGACATGTAATTAAAAAGCAGTTTATAAGGAGTATACACTTGTTTCAGTTTAACTTTACCTTCTCACACCAAGACAGGTCAACTGAATAATAAAATTACATCTATGCTGTGACAAACATCTATTTGCAACATCAGAGAATTTTTTATTCCACTTTCAGAAGCCCAAATTTGAATATCAAACTAATGCAATCTGGACAAGTGTCAGAGCAGTGGGTGGCAAAATGATAATAATTACTTCAAGATACTTGAGCACATGTTGAACAAGTGCTCAAGTTTTCCTTTAAAGAACGAAAGGAGAACGTTCTAAAAATGCTGCATCAGCAATCCAGAGCAACTGTGTTTGCCTTCAAAGTGTTTTTTTACAATATATCTCTCCACCAAGAGAGTAAATGAAGACCTCGTGGATCAAAACGTTTCAGCCAATCAGACGCTGGAAACATGTCCCACCCTGGAGCGGAGTTTACAAGCCTGTGGACAACAGCCACCTTGACTGTGTCCTTCAGTGGTGATCACATGGCAGCACACGTTGCCAGCAAGGCCCTGCTACACAACACTGAAGTCCAGACTAAAGAGAGGGGAACAACATGGGAAAAGGGGGTTTGTTCAACTTTGACCCCTGTAATGATATATGTACAATTCCCAAATCCTCATGAATTCTGAGAATGTCCTGCAGAGTGAAGAACCAGCATTTTGTTCGATTCTACCTAAACTTTAAAAATAACAACGATAATAAAAAAAACGGGAAAATAATTTTAGGTATATTCAGTGACTAAACTGCATTCATTAAGGTGTTAAAAGGCTATTTCCTGTGGCCAGTGGGCGAACATTACAGAGCAAAATCGGCTCTTGAAAAAGCTATTTGGAAAACAGTGATGTGCGCGAGATGTGTTATCTCATGGACAATACTGAGCTTTTACTTCACATGTTAATGGGGAAGAGATGCTGTCAAAGCAAAAACATCTTAGGTATTTTAAAATAATTTTAAAAATGTTAAAAAGCAGAAAACCACAGTATTTAATGACAACATGAAAGGCCAAAATATGGGGAGTCGGCTAAAGAACTCCAACATTAAAAACAAAAAAGCCGGGATCTGACATGCAGATATGGCCTGAGGAGCGTTTAGACAACACAAGCGTGAACACGACACAAACTACAGCTAATTCAACTACATTTTTAGGTGATAAATCCAAAAAATACACTCTCCCCCACACACACACACACATGACTAGAAATACTAGCCCAAGGGTCACGGACCTGGCAGGTTTTCCTCCAATCTCCACTCTTAAAAATTTACCCTTGATTCAATTAATCACACAGATAACTTGCCACCAAACGCATCATCTAAAGACTTAATTCTTTAACTCCGTTAAAGTGAAAGGAGAGAGTGTGGGCAGCGCCGCTGCTCTCTGCACATTAAATATCAATTTGTCACTCCCTCCCTCTCTCTCTCTTTACTCATTCAGACACCTTGCATACTTACAGAAAGCTACTAGAATACACCAGCAAGAGAGGCATCCCTCGCAAAGTTCGCCCAGAGCGATATGTCGATATTGGGTCCACTGTTATGACCGCCGAACTACACCAGCTAAAAATAGAAATGGTGTTTGCGCAGGGACAGAACCGTAGTCTCAGATGACGAAAAAGGATATGCATGACTCCAGCCCAAAGTGACAGTTACGGAGTCTATGTAAATGAGGTTTTCACAAAAGGACTGGGGGGGGCAGATGGGGGGACCCCTGTCTGGTGGTTGCAATGGTCCACAGTGCAAGCGTGTGTGAAGCAGCTGAACACCAGCTGCTCTCACTTCCTGCAGCACATCTCCTCCTTCTCAATGAGCATCAACAACTGAAAACGTAAATAAAAAATACACACCCACCCACACACAATAAAGGGCTCTGGGCTTCAGCCAACCAGAGCATCACTATCACCATGCCTCTACATGCCTCTACATGCCTCTACATAGCCTCTATGGGTCTTTTCTGTCAGCTGAAGCCATCCAGCCACACAGACAAATCAGAAACCCACCGAGATCTCTTCTCATCAAGCCCCTTCCTCCCATGTCTGACCACTGGCACTGCTCTCCGTTACGTCGCTAAACGTACGGGCTAGCAACAGTTAACAGAGGTACACCGCTACGAAAGACACCAGCCACAGGGCCCATTTCCAGGGACATACAAGGATGTCTCAATCTCCTTTTGTGCCACACAGCCCAGGAAAATCAATAACTTAACAGATGCGCTGGCTCAGCGATCCGCCTCTACAGCAGCATCACTTACCAGTGCAACGGGGACAGTCTCCAACAATCCCTGTAAAACAGCAAAGTGTCACACTCAATAACGGAGACCGAACCAACAACGTACAGGCTCAGACAAACGTACTGGCGTCTGCAACAGACTTCAACAGCAACTTCAGCTATGGCTTTAATCAAACAGGTCAGTTGTCAGGTTTAACTACAGAAAGTAAAACTGGCTCTTTATGTTACAAGCGTGGAAAACGTGCGTAGGAATGTCCCGCTCCATTTTAAAGGAACAGGTACTCTCAGGTTTTTACCTTCATCTGGAGGCAGTGCAAACTTCCCCCAAGAAGAACTGAGGGGAATATACCTTCCTCTCACTCTGTCTTTTTCATACTCACTCTCACACACACACGTACCCTGGGGGTTTAGTTGTGCTGTCCACAGTTTAAACTTCAAATCATCCCACCTGTCTGTATGCACCCCTCCAACCCCCCTCCGCAACAGACCCATAAATCACCCCCTTTTGCTGCCATCTCACCTGTCGAGCACCTGGAGAGCTCCAGCACGCCGCATGAACTTACGAACTTTCTGCAGCGAGCGTCTCCACATAATGCTATTTGCCCGCTCCCGTTCCTTGTCAGAGAAGTAAATGGATACCTCCCCTCCCGAAACCTTTAACATAAAACAAAAACACAAAGCTTCAAATTCGTGACGTCTGATACACCCAATGGTAATACACAAATATGTGTGAGCCAGTCAAATTAGACAGGACTCGAACAGACTTCTGCACAGTATGTGACATGGCTCCGGAGTTCTGCCCCATGTTAAATCCATGCAATCATACATAAGCGGCCAGGTGGCTCAATGGGTAGAACATCAGGCTGGGATGCAGAAGTCTCCTGGTTTGAATCCCAGCACAGCCAGGTGTGTCCATCAGCAAGACACTCAAATGCTAGCTCCCCAGGTGCTACATGTGGCTGCCAGCCCACTGCTGCCCTCAGGGGATGGATTAAATGCAGAGAAGTAATTCCTCTCTGGGATTAATCAAGTACAATAAAAAAAATTAAAACCATTTAATGAACTGGTTCCCATTGCTGTGTGGTTTCAATCAATTGTTTGCTCCAATCAGGCCTAAAGAACCAGCAGCACACAAAGGAGATATTTATCTTTTATCTAATGTTATCGTTACTGTGACAGGAGATTAAAGTCACAATTCACAGTTGTTACCAAGACAATACGGAACACTGCAGCTGTCAAGCATTTGGGAGAGGCGTTCCTACGGCGCTCCGCACGTTCGCAGCAAAACGCTTCTCAGCCAAACGATTGACCACAAAACATGTGCCATCGTTAAGATCTGCAGGTAAGTGACATTCAACAGGTTCAACATCATTCTTGTGGGCTAATTACACATTATTTAGTTCTACCAAACGACAAGGCAAATGAATGGTAATGTCAAAGCTGAGCAAACAAACTTATTCCTGGAGGAGAGGTAACCTAAAAGTAAAAGAAAGACGGCCAAACCGAGTTTATTACTAACATGGTCTATATAGTTTACCAGATGTTCAGGTACAGCAGCTTATTTTTTGTTTAAAATTTTCACTGCGATTATTGGATGAGTTCGGTATTACCTGGTTACTTACGCGGCTGTTCTCAGCGCACAATCAAAAACCGTGAGAACACACAGCTCTATATATTCCTGTAACCTATTAAGTGGCCAGACTAATTAAATAAAAACAACGGTTTCAGAATGCAATTCAGATATATATCTTTATTATTATTATTATTATTATTATTATTTATTTATTCATTTTTTTTCTTCCCTAACCCACTTAATGTATCTTTAACGTAGGATATAGACGCCGTGCACCTTGAGTTACAGGCCGACATCAGAAGATGTGTAAACCTCTTATCAACTTAACGTTGAAACGTTATGGGTTTGATTGTGTGTCTGGCGAATTACCTGAATTTTGCCGAGCAGTCAAGACGCTTTCATCTCTGGAGGGAGAACTGCGGGAGGCATCAAAAGAGCACACCTGCGAGACAAGCGAAAGCACAGTCAGTAGTGTTCAGGGCCACTGTGCTCAGTAGTGCCTTAGACTTTCTGGAATGACTGTGTAGATAAAGAGCACAGTGCGTTTCTACGTCAGCGTTTTTTTTTTTTTATTATTGTACAATTTATCACATGATTTATTAAAAACCGTCCACCAGCAACTGTTAGCGCATCACACGTAAAATAATTTATCTGAACATCGGCGTTAAAACATCGCAACTGCTTTATTCTTATATGCTTTACTGTCACGCGCATGGCCTGTTTTCGTGGTAAAAGGTAAAGGTAACTCTTTTAAATCCACATTTTATGTTAAGTTATTCAAAACTTTAATAATATTTTACATTCCTTCTGAGGTGCATTTGGCATAACGGGTTTTCCCTCCTCATTTCACTAATAATGATATAATCCAGTCACAGGAAAAAAAAAAAAATTTTGAACAGGAAACCAACCGTAGAATGCATGGTCAGATGTTATTATCAGGCAAGACTTTGGTGTCACCAAGTCTTGCTGCTCAACACCAAAGTCATGGCTGGCTAATGACATGCCATCACTGGCGTAACGTTTGCATGCATGAGCAGGAAGGGGTGTCGCCTGTGGGGTATTAACAGGGCTCCGCTGTGACAAGCAGCGCCAGAACCGCTGACATCAGCACCCAGCAGGCTGCCGGCTTGTGCATGATGTTAGGGCAGAAGAATGTACCGGCAGCGAGGCAGTCGGACACCTAAAAGTCGTACTCACCCGTAGCCCGCTGAGGTCCTCGTCTGGGATACGACTCTACGCCGTGGCACCGGCTGCACGGTACTGCGAGTCGCCACCGGGCTCGACGCCCCACTCCCAGGCCGGCGTCGCACCAGAACTCTCAGTTTTTCAAAGAGTTGTGTCAGGCGTTTGAAACAGCCGCCTGGACAGTCTGTGTCCAGCCGATGCACTTCAGACTTAACTATATGAAAACTGATTTTTGGAGCCGCTCCGATGTTAAGTAGTGTTGAGCGTTATCTTAGCATCAGGTTTACGCAGCCTGCGTGTGGGTGATTAAGTGACGTCAAATGAACTTCTGTTCAGGTAATAATGAACCCCGAAATAGGGCTAACCCTTCTCAAAAGAGTTTTCATTATTTGACATGGAAAATAACAAGGTCTCACAAATATTTTCAATTAGGTCTGACCTATTTCATACTCTTTTTATAATTGTTACTTAGAAATATTAATGTCTCTTTATTCCGGGTGTGTTGCTTTGCACCTGTATTCCTCCTAAACTCATCCTCTCTGAAACTAGTTTACTTTTGATCCTGGTGTTCTCGCAGATAAAACAACACTCAGACAGATTGTTGGTGCTTTACCAAGACGCATCGGACTGGTAGTCTCTCAGGGTTTTTTTTAATGTTAATGTAACATCCCTACTGAAAAATTTAACTTGGCTCATTATATAAGGAGCATTAAAGACAGTATCCAGTGAACAGAGTTAAGACTCTGAAATCTGAAAAATAAATTTTTGCCAACAGGTGTGTAAACGTTAAGTGAACGTTTCCCAAAAATCACACACTGCAGTGAAACTCTGGAGTGGAAACTTTGTTTACAGAAAACTGTCTATGCGGTTGATTGAGAGGTCATAGGCAAGAAGAGATGCAGTAATAGTCACAAATAAATTGCTAAACAAAAAAAAAAACGTTTCCTAATGTTAACATGCAACGTAAAAAAGAAAAGCCAACCGTTAGTGAACGAGTGCAGCAAGTTAAAGTGCAAACAGCAGCTTCTCGGAATAGGCAAAATACTTCCAAATATACATAATCATTTGCATGGAATTGCAGTCCCATGTATCATGGACTAGCATATTTGCAAGGCCCCATAACTGTCTTCTCACATCATAGTGCTGTTCTGGCATTCACAAGGATTTCAGTATCAGTGTTATAACTTCACATGGACAGGAGACATTCGCACTTTAATTATGCCCCATTTTTAAAGCCATGTGCACAACTGAACAAAAACTAACAGTCTCCAAAAAAAAAAAAAAAAAACAAGTTATTACAGTGTCAACCAACAAAAAATTTGAATAAATCCAGTAAGACAGTTATACTCGTGTGTTTTGAAAGAAGTCCATGGGCCACCATTGTTTATGATTATGGTTTACACCATTTGCGTGAAAAATTGTGTGATAATTTCCTTCTTGCCATTTTTCCTCTGCCTGCAAGCTTTAACATGAACATAAATGTCCACATCGTGGGCAAACACCATAACATGCGGTCTTTCAATGACTACATCACACTTCATTTCAGAAGTACTTATTTTAAAAATACCACCGTGCATTTCGGCATTCAGCGTGTGTGTGCACAACAGTCCAGTGTCAGGCTCATTAAGCCAGAGAAATCTGCCATTCACAGTAGCCTGTATGGAAAAGAGCAAACCAGTGAACTGGGGCACACAGGATGTGAAACCTTCCAAAGTCTCACTGTTTATTTCTGTACTTCCTGTTAGTGTGGTGGAGCATTCTGGGTAAATATGAGCTGGGCGACTGACAAGGAAGCCATGACACGTACCACAAGAAATGTTTAGTCCATAAGAGGCTGTTGCAGTGTTAACATAATTTTAACTAGTTTATTTTTTTTAAAGAAAGAGAAAAAAAATATTACGAAACAAAATGCAGTTTTTTTACACTAGCCAATATTAAATTTTTACAACCATTCAGCCTGTGTGACATAGGGAAATAATTCTACATCTTTGTTTCTTTCATGTTTTTTGGTACTCTTTGTTATACATACAAATAACAAATACAGGGAACTTTTTCACAATGCATATAACCTGTGGGCTGTAAATACGTGTTTCACTTGGGGAAGTATTTGTGTACATGCGTGCATGTGCTTGTATGTGTGTGCACCTGTGTCTTAATATAGCCTTTGATTCGGACCTTTTAATATAATAGGAATGCCTGCTGTCCAGGCAATTGACCTGTCTTGCAGTTTTAATGCATCAAGCATCTTTTGGCAAGGAAGTGGAGAAACCTGTCAGTCTGTCTCGCTTTCCCATGAAGGCCACCGGTGGGCCTGCCAACGTCTCCATGACGACCGGATCCCACTGCTGCCGTACCCTTCTCGCCGTAGCTGCCCAAGGGCATATTTTAATTAACAAGTGTTCATTAAATGTACTGTATTTCATACAATTTATACAAATATATTCAGTTTGTTTTTTTTCCATAGTACAAGTCACTCCTGTTTTACAGGAGGTCTAGGGAAAAAGTCATCTTACGATTGATGGAGATATTTTTTTCCTCTTTGTATTTTCTGGGGAAAAATGGCTTTGTACGGAGAGGAAATCCCAGTTCATCTGTTGTTTGAACACTAGAGAACACTAGAGACTTGGACACAGCAAGCTTCTTGGAGCCCTCTCCTACACAGAGGGAATCATACCATTTGTTCCCGAGCGAAAGGGTGAACATTGAGTCACTGGCCAGGTCCAGATTACTTAAAGAGAAAGAAAAAGCCTTTTGTCTTCAAGCAGAGCTGACAGCCATTGTAGGCTCGGTGATGGGGCTCCGTCTACCCCATTGCAGTGACCATACTGTTGGGATGATGCGGGACGAAGGGGAGACTGGAAGACGGGTGCATTGGTGTCGGGGTGCTGATCATGTGACCCGAGTGGGAGAACGGCGGGAAAACACTGTGTCTGGACAGTGCCGTCGGGCTGAATGAGCTCCCTTTGTCCATGAAGCTTTTGGAGAACTCGTCCATGCTGTCCTGGGACTTTTTACTCTTCTTCGACTTGCTGGACATCTTCCTGTTCCTGGTCTGGATGCCTTCCTTCTTCATGGTCAATGGCCTGTTGATCTGTGAGAAGAGAGCGGAGGAGGATGAGCAACAGTGTCTGCAGCATCAATGAGAAGTAGACCCTGCAGCTCTTTAGACTTCACTCAGCCCTGGTACACATCCTTAAAGTTCACACAGAAACCCAGAGAGATTTATTTCCGTACCGTTATGTCAGCTGGGATATAATGTCTGCATGCTATCTGATAGGACACCTTCTATTCATGATCTCAAGAACCTCGACAGGAGTACCAAAAAAATATTCTAATTGATAAATAAAAAAAAGGAAAAAAAGGCCCACAATCTAAACCATCACTAGGGAAAGGAAAACTCAAAACATTATAAAACTTCAGCTTCATTCCTTTCACTATTATAAGGGGCTTTAAATAAAGGTAGACCAGGCGTCACAGAACAGTCTGCGATTCCAGTGGACAACAATGACATGTAATACAGCTCAATTACAGAGTCATTTTCTGTGTTCCATTGTGACAAGGCAGCATTTTACATGTCAGGTCGCATCAACCTAAGGCTGGATTTAGGAGCGGATTCCCCATTCCAAATCTGGCAACCTTACCATGCTAGTGCACCTTCCAACGCCTTGGCTGAGCAGCGGACCAGGACAGACTGGGCCATGTCATGTCAGCGCTCTGGCCAACACAGCCCTTCCTCCTGTACCCACTTAGCCAAGGTGGAGACACCCTGAGCCAATGGATGCTCACTCTATATGTGGAGATGCCATTATTCTCACCAGTGAACAATTCATACGGCACTTCCTGCACTGGTCCATCTGGACAATTTGCACAGACCAGCATCACTGGCGAGTCACACGTTCTCCCATTCGCTGCTACAAAGACACCCCTCTGCTGTAACGCTCACCCTTGAGCCTGTCTTTAACTGGCTCCTCCTAAGAGGGGTGAAGGCTTGTGTGTCTCTGTCAGATGAGCATTATGAGATGCAGAATCACCGGTGCAACAGAGTCATCAGACTACAGGAGCCAGAAATACAACAGAGTGACACTGGACGCCTGGTGTTCCCCTCTGGCTGAGCTTACGGAAATTTCTCTTCAACCCTACATGACACTTATCCCTGAGATCGACAGAAAACACTGAGCTAATTAACCACAAACTGTGAACATGAAACTCGGTTTTGTCAGATGTGTGTGGGTCCAAAATCATTCCACTCTGAGGGTTTGTTAAACATGTCTTTTCGTACTTCATAGGTTTACCAAGTACTGGCAACAGGTTCAACTCAGTCTATTATTATTATAGAAAGCTAATATAATCCCACGCACCAGTAATTGCAGACTTAAACACAACAAAGGTATGTAGAAAACAAATGAAGCCAGTGAAATGTGGAGAAAAAGTTTCCACAAAATATACAGATTGAAACTACTTCAAAGGCTAATTAAAACAATGAAATCACTTTATCTTAGATCTATATGGGTCAATAAATATTATTCAACAGATGGTGTTATATGGAAAGCACAGGTTGTAGGACAAATTACTGTTTGCTATTTTGTTCAGTGTGCTACAAGTATCAGAAATTATCCAACAATGATTTTTAAAGGAATATTGACAGAATTATTAGTTATGAGAATTATTACATTTTTGACCAGTATATGATTATGTAACTGTTGATACATGTCTGGTTAATAAACAGTCTCCACAAAGAACATAAAGCGTGTATGGCTACCATCGAAAACAGATCTGGCCTAAATATGGTTAGAGATCAGCCACTGAAGCCCCTGTACACCTTATGCTAATTGGTGGCTAGACCTGGGGCTCTTACAGCCAAGCTGTCTAGGGACAAAATTGTTGTAGAAAAACGGACTTGTGCAAAAAGAAAACCAACAACCGCGCGCGCGCGCACACACACACACACACACACACACACACACACAAACATACCCAAAACGTGTAACTTGAATAAGCAGAAAAAGTCGCATAGACCACACATAACTTACATTGTGGAGTTTATAGTAAAGACCACAGGCGTTGCAGACGGGGTCTCCGTTGGCATTTCTACGCCATAGTGTGGTCGTGGTTGTCTGACAGTTTGCGCACGAAGTACCAGCCCGTCTTGCGGCAGACTGAAGAAAAAAAAAGTGTTAAGTTTTTTTTTTTTTTTTTTTGCATAGGTTACTGGAAAGATCCAGTAATTCACATTTAAATCTATTTAAATATAAATAATACAGCGTTGAGATGTGAACAAAAAACGAATATAACGATCTCAGCGGCATTCCATATAACCTATGTAGAAAATGTGCAGGAAAACAGGAAACATTTCAATATTTTAACTGAAGTCGGATCCAGTTGGGCAGGATGCGCAATAAGTGGGAATGTGATTGTGAATCGCTGTTTCAGTATTATCGAAACGGTTATACACCATAGCGGCGATTGCATCTACTTATTGCATTCTAATAATTCATCCAAAACCGTGATAATTTCTGAACTCTATTCCTGCGCGAAATGATACAAGAAAAAGCCGACGGCAAAAATGCATCAAGTTTTATTTTACAGTGTATCAAATGATCAAAAAGTGTTATTAAGTACAAGCCAGCTGAAATGAAACCTCGAGTAGTATGATACCTCGAGCATATCCCTTGCAAATAAATGTTATTGTGATTTTCTTATACAGTGCCTCTCCACGTATTTTGCTTTCGGTGCGATCACTTCTGGTCTGGGAAGAAAAATCTCCAGTCGTCACTCTTGCGTGCCCTCCGAGGAACTGGAGCCGATTTGCTGTCGGTTCTCTTAATGTTTAGGCTCGGGAAGCGGAGCATGTTGTTAGTAACGACTTATCTACTCCGCTCACATTTCCGCCACCTTTTTCCTAGGAAGTCGGGTTTTTACATTAGAGAAAAAAAGGGGGCGGCCGAAACTGCCATCCAGCTTAGAAAGCGGTCCTTTTTGCATTCGTGAAATGGGAATTCCATTCTGCTCCGATCATTGCTTCTTTTAAGAAAGGTTGATTAAATTCATTGATACTTCATGTCATGCGTTTCCCAGACAGTTTTCCAAAAGTATGCAAGGTGTTTACGGTGAGATGCAAAACATAGCCAAGCGCATCAACTAAATGTAGGCTGATTTCCGTAAAATATTAAAGAAAATATAATAAAACCATTAAAATATTTAACAGGCGCTTGACTCTTCTATTGCAACAATGCCAAATAATAATTTCAATTTTTAAAAATCCAGGAAAGGCGCAGAAGCGATGAACGTTTGACACTTTTATGTCCTTTTTTATTATTAAACAAACAGTTTCATATATCAACGTAAAATAAATACAAGCACGTTTATCAGATGTTATCTATATACACGGCACAGATAGTGAGAATTTCATGTAAAGGAAATGCATGAACTGCGTGACTTTACATAGCCTAATTGTGATGGAATAATTTAAATAATCGATGTCTTGCCGTTCACATGTTTACACAACCAAAATGAGGAGAGCGATCTCACAAGTCAGATAACTAGGGACATACCAGCCTTCTCTTAGGTTTAATGAGGGGACGATTTTGCCCGTTCATCTTGTGATATAGTCCGCAGGCGTTGCATAAATAGTGACCCGTACCATCCCGCCTCCACAAAGGGGTCGAAGTGGCTCCACAGTTAACGCACTCTCTTCCTTCTGAAACATAATAATAATAATAATAATAATAATAATAATAATAATAA
>JABJVR010000001.1:1690092-1707402 GCA_025773905.1 Chitala chitala
TGGCTCCACAGTTAACGCACTCTCTTCCTTCTGAAACATAATAATAATAATAATAATAATAATAATAATAATAATAATAATAAAGTAACAATAGTCAATATTGCACTTTTTCCATTTCTTCAAAGGGATTCAAAAGGTAAGAACATTTTCCTTTCTTGAAAAGCACACTGCAATCTGATCTTTTGAGGAAAACTGCCCCACAGTAATTAGCCTACATTGCCATTTATGTTGGTTCAATCGTCAGCGTCATAATGAAAATATACAGGCTTCGTTGCATTTACTGAAATATAGAGCAAGCCTAATATATTTTGTAAATTAAGTGCGCATTTAAGTAATTCAGTATTTGAACATTGTTGCGCTCAGTGAAAACGTGCTATGTAAATTCAACAACAATAACCATCATAATACAAGTACTACGGTTATTATTTTTGATGCATGTTTCAAGACAGTTAACAAAGGCATTCAGTTTATTTATATGTATATCTATATTGGCTTGTAAATTAACTTGTGTATTATACCTAGAGTCTTTTCTCAAATGTATTCACTAATTTGTGGCGTTATTAGTAGGTCTAGTACCTCACCGCTGAAACCGAAACAGCACCCAACAGTCTTTGTACAAGCTCCTTAGAGCACGCAGCATGCTTTGAATAACGTTGGGCCTTGACGCATGCGCGTGCACACCCTATACTATTTTACTTCGGTCTTTCTAAAACTTGTCACGTTCCATCCTGTTGGTATTGACAGTCATACAAAGGGCACCATATAGCAAAGGGATTCGTGTGCATCGTAGGTAATTTTCACGACATAAATGTAATACCACACGGCGAAGTGTAAAAAAGTAATACAGGCTTTTCGTTGTGCAAAATTAGTTCCGGCTTTTGGTTTGTAGACCACAGTGTCAACTTGCCGCTCTGCAAATCGTTTCTTTCTAGGCAGAAAACAAACCAATAAACGGACTTCTAAAATAAATATTTTCCACAACAAAGAGAAACTAAAATTAATAAAATGAATAAAGGCAAAAGGTTTAATCAAAGCATGACCCCTACGGCAACAAAAAATCTAAACTATTTACATTCAGACACTTTTGTGTAGAATCAAACCATTGCACATAATTTTCACAATAAAAGGATACAGCTTGGATTGTATTAAACGACATGCAGTTTGGAGTAATTATTAAATAGCCATTAGAATAATTACACACAGATTGTTTGCAGAACGTTTTGCATAGGCAGACATGCTCTGCTTTGACTCGGGGTTATTCGGTATTCCTTTCAACAGAGCCCGCATCCGGACTCATAAAGTTTCTGGCGCTGCATAAACAATGCAACTGTCGCGTGCAGCAGTCTGAAAATAATTGGATTAGTTTAAACATATAAACGAAAGCGAGACAGCCCAGCCAAGAAAGAGGAGTCACAGAAAAACTACGGGGAGAAAATGAAAACCCAAAACGGATTTCGACTAGTGGGAATTTTAAAAAGCATTTTCTTTCGAGTAAACCGCCGTTTTCTAACAACGTGCAATTTTTCCACACGCAGGGAGAATGTAAAATTCTTTTTAATGAACGGAGTACTTTGTGAAGAACCTAAACAGCACCTCGAAAATTATTTTGTACGGTTCGTTATCTTTTTTAATCGAATTGTATAATAAACACGTAAATTTTTTTGTAGAATAAAGTCCCATGTCGTAATTTAGGATTTCGGGTTAAATGTTAAAATGAAATGTGTTGGAAATGTCTTAATATGTCCATACAATTGTTTAAATATATGTGATTACTACTGATAAAAATACATAAAAATTATGTGTATTTTAACAAAGGCCCTATATATTTTAAATAATAAAACAGTACTGCGAAATTTATGCAATATAAAAGCTAAGGAAAAATTAGTTATTGTAATTGTATTATTTTGGTTATACGATAGGTAATTAAATCGAAACTTAAAGCGTAATTTTATAGACTTTACTTCCATTACTGGGGGCTGTAATAACGGAACGGCCTGCACTGCGTGATAAAATGTTACGTATATGTGGCGAAGCAAATCAAAGATAACTCCATTTATGAATAAAGAAACCTCAACAAAGAAGCCTGCTTTCCCAGTTAACATGACATTTAAAGATGTAGATTAAGAAAGCACCGCCTACCTGAACTGGACCTTGTTTTTGGTCTTGTTTTGGAACCGTAAGCAGAAGGTGACCCACCTAAGAGGCTGTTTGGTGGGAAGAGGCCTGCGGGAGCGTACTCGGGAACGTAAGGTGGGTAAGTGGCGAGAGGGTGATGGGCGGAAGAAGCCGCCGATCCAATGGAGGACATGCTCCGGTTGTGGGGCGATTCCAGCTTCATGCTTCCATCCAGGGAAACCTGGTATTTTATGCACTCTTTCTCCTCCTGGCGATTTGAGCTGCTCGCGCCAGGAGCCGACAAACTCGGATCTGGAGAGACGTCTTTAGGGGGAGTCGGAGGAAAGGTGAAAAGGTGTGGACTGGAATGTCCTGCCGAGAGCGACGACGACGACGCCGGTGGGTAGACCGAGAGCGCTCCCGGGGAGCCGTGATGTAGGGGGTTCTTGGGAAAGGGCCCCAAGTTCCAAGGAGAAGTGCCGGGATGTGAGCCGATAGCTTTACTGCCGTCCAGCCATGGCAGCGAGCCGTGAAGCAGAGGGGGGCGGCAAACCTGACTACCTGTGAACGCAAGAATGAAAAAATATATCACGACTGTACGCTCTTTACTATTTACCCAGTGTGTGTTTTTTATTTATCTCAAATGCATGCACAAGATTGCTGTCGAAGACCGTCAGGTGTATCGCACTTCATGCAACACGGGAACAGCCTCGGTTAATGTACACTAAAGCTTAATTTATGTTTGAACTACAGTTTTTTACATTTGTATGTACATGTTTTGTACATTTTATTATATTGGTCAAGTTACTCTTCGTCATTGGGAAATGTTGAAAGCACTCAACAAAACATCTCTTTGAAGAACTGCAGTTTTGATTAAACATTAAACATTAAAGTACAGTCCTGCGTGTGCTCAAAACTTTCGAGATCCGTTTATACATTACGTCCCTGCTTTTAGATCGCACTTAGATCGTGCACTAAAAACAACTAACCGCCCCGCCCCCTCGACAAAAAAGTGATAAAAGTATACTTATAACTCAGTGTTTCATTATTTACTGTTTTTTTCCTTTGAAACATTCGCTCTTTTTTCCCCCGCAATGTTGTCATTTAAACAAGTGTAAATTACATCTTGCACATCATCTGTGCACATAACCTCTCACCGAGTACCGAAAGTGAATTTTGACAAACAGTACCGGCAAAAGAAACAAGGTCATGAATCGCTCTTCTGTTCAGGAAGTTAAGTCGATAAATTCGAGCAATGGCTCTTCCGTGCCGTTTTGTTATTTAGTTCATTTACACTGTATCGTCGTATATATTCACTCTCTGCACACGCACACACGGCTGTTTTGTATTACTGCGTTGTAATAAACATGCATTTGGCCCTCAGTTTGTGTACAAGTTATTTTTCGTTGGAGTCACTTAATTTCTGATTGAAGTAGCACCTGTGAAAATTTGAGTTAATTTAATTTCTCCATCTGCTGTTCACTTGTTTGTGTTAATGTCTCAACTCGATATTATAGCCCCATTATTTCCAAAATAATAATAATAATAATAATAATAAATTACACATTAAATCAGTTATATTATACTTGTTTAAACACAAATGACTGAACGCTGGAAAAGTATGAAACCAGAGTTAAACCGTCAAAAGTAACCCACTTCCAAATAAGGTTTCAGAACCGCGTGGAGTTTGCTTTTACACTTCTCAACTGCACGAAATAAAACTTTCCCAGCTGAACTTAGCACAGACTTTTAAATAATGTAGATTTTAAAGACGCAATTATTTTTCTTCTTAATTCTTGTTGCTTTTAAGATCAGATGCGGTTGTATGCTCTACCAGCGTAAAGGTACACGGATACTTGAGCCAGTTCTTGTTTTAATTGTTTTTACCAAACTGTACTTACTGTGAGGGGGAGGCGGATACCTCTGGACGGCTCGGACCGTGTTTCCGTAATACGGCGAAACGTGATTGTTCTGTCCGTCGATGTTAAACAGTACATCCACATCGTCGGGAAGAGGATACTGAGACGGGTCCATGTACGAGTGGCCGAGGCCTGGATGGTGCGAGTCAGGGTGCTGACCGTTCAGTACCGCCGGATGGTGATGGCTCACCCACCGAGGCTGATCCGCAGTTACTTCCATTGCCGACACAAAAAGTTCATGCGCACAAAAAATGATGTATTGAACACAGTACGAAAGGGAAAACAACGTCTGTCCCAGGTCCTGTGATATTAAATCCACAGGTGTCTTCTTTATTCACATATATGACTTCTGATCGCCTGAAAGCAAACAACAAATTTAAAGCTTCAGAACACCTTGCCAGAACAGTTGTCGTCTCTTTGCGCTATTAAGACAGATATGACATTTTGTTTCATAAGAAAAACTACATACGTTTGGACATGTTCGCACTCCTTATTTCATATTCAGGTCCACCGCGATAATCATCTCCATACCGAGAATAACTTTCACCTACAAGTACTGATCAACAGAAGCAACAAGTGGTTACACTGTTTTAGAAGGTACTCCTGGTTCGCGAAGTTGTCGCACACTGACCAAGAGCGAACTTAAAACTGAAAGATCAGATCTCTGTGTTAAGCGGTTGCAACCTTCTCTCTTCTCCAGTATTGCTCTCGCTCGCTTGCTTGCTCGCTCGCTCGCTCTTTTATTTTTTACAGTGAAGGCATTCTTTCAGGATGGCGCCAGTCAGCTCAATGCTTGCAGACAGCTGTGGCGCGACGCAACTTAAGGAGGGTCCCTCTGTAGTGTCATCAACATGGGAGGGGCCAGTGAGGCTCGGCCTAATTCACAGTGAACGCTGCGACAATGCCCAAGATTCGCTGTTTACTGCATGGGCTAATTTCACAGCATTGCCTTTTATTACACAATAATTCAAACTGGGAAACGCAGCAAAGACTCGCCATCTCTTATTGGGCCGCCCGTGCTGTCCGCGTGAGTACTGCCTTTTCACAGGAGCGACGCGCGTCACCTTTGTCAGATGTCTGTTCTTATTTATTTGTCCGTTGGAAGCATGTCCGTGTCAAACCGAAACTTGCAAAGTTAAGATGTGGAATCAGATTCAGAGCAGCAAACACCGACGTTTCAGCTTCAGCGTCATCTTAAATTTGGAGTCCTGCTCCAGTGCAAACTCTTTGACAGGCAGAACATGAATGCTCTTACAACTGTGAGATTGCGTCCTCTCGCGGCGAAGGTTCAGCTGTCAATAAGGTCACATCCTTTCGATTTAGTTTTATTTTCTATTAATTCCATTCTATGCACAAACGTACGGCACAGGGCTTCTTCAAACGGTTCTTTCGATTATGAAATAAATTCTTCTGAAAGTTTAGATTTTTTTCACGGACGAACATTTTTTAGGATTGAAAATTTGTAATGACTGGTTTAAACCGAGCTACAGCATATTCAGCAGACCATGAGATACTTCTCACTTAGCGCAGAGCTGATCAATGTGTAACACAATTGCATCTGATGAAAGTTTATTAATCCTGACACATCGAAAATACTGCGACACATCTTCTAAAATCAGGTAAGAACACTGTCTTAAGCTTCTGTATTATTCCACTTGATTGCACGGCAATAGGGGGTCTGCCCTGTGGGGTGTATTTAGTGTCTAATTCCCAGTTTGGCTGCCTCGTGCCTCCAGATTGACAGAATGTAATTGGGAAAGAGGGGACTACTCTTTTGATGCTATGCAATGCTCTGAAATGGCCAGCCTCAACGACGCCACTGAATGTGACGTCATTGCAAGAGTAAACAGCAGTTAGTAAACCAGTTTCTGTAAAGGATGAGTTTACAGTGTATTTACTTCAGTCTGACTCATTTTCCTTATGTGAAACATGTATATCGTTTTGTAAAATGACAGCTGGATCCACTGTCGCCATCATATTGCATATAACTCATTATTTTAGACCCAACAGTATTGCATGTTAAGGAAACCGTACGTCATATTAACTATAAACTTTAACCCCGATTGGTATATTGTTTTAATAAAAACAAAATGACGTATTCTACTTTTAATGTTTGTGTTTAGGTTTAAGGTTCGATTTAAATGTGTTGAATACGCCAAAAAACCTATGTTCACTAGTGACATTCAAACGGAATTGCGTGTTAAAATCACTTTGCCTCTTTTTTGGGGGTCCTTAATGCGAGTGTTCGGAACAAAAAAAAAAAAACAAATCTCTTATGTATTGCCCTACTTAATTTACTTGAGATATACTGATAGTTTTACGCCTCTTTGTAACCGCACGCGGGCACCAACTATGTACGTGTTGTGTGAGAAAATAAATACGCTGAGTTGGCGTAAATGTTCTACTTTTCCTCCACAGAACGCAAAGAAATAACTTCTTGACTCAAGTAACCCAAAAACTGTTTTTTGGATGGAAACAGTTGTATGCGCTCACGCATAATACAGCCACCATTCCATTGTTACGATGTCAATGGACTTGCGTAATTATCCGTTTAAGAAATGTTTCTTTCATACGTTTGCATTACAAGTGCTCATATTTCATTGTTCACCCCAAAACTGTTAAACATATACCCAACAACGGAATTTCCCCATGGTGATGAATAAAATATTAACAATAATAATAACAATAATAATAGTCATCATCAAAGGTACAATCTCAAACTGCAATGTCCCAGGTCTTTGAATCACGAGTGGGTCCTTAAATATGGAAATGTGTTATTTCAAGATTGTCATTTCTTATTAAGCTTTCTGCCACAATATGGAAAACGGAAAGTGTGTGGGGAAAATGAAGCCAGAGCAGAGAGATAATAATAATTTCCTAACCAATTAATAAACAATAGATACATTTACCTTAAAAATGTAAATGTAATAAAAAAAAAACAATGAAGCGCGTGAAATTGTAGGCGATCAGCCCCATGAGAAAGACAGGACAAATATAACGACTGAAGGGCAAGAAGCAGTTGTTATATCAACCAGTGTCACTGATAATGCTCGGTAATAAAATTACCTGTTGGGTGGTTTTGAACTACCAATACATTTTCTCTCTCACCTTTTTTTTTTTTTTTTTTTGAATGATTCTGCAAGTGGTGTCCTGATTAAAATCTTCAAGCATTTCACTGTGGGCTCATCCAGGGCACACTTCTGGTTAATTTATTTACACTGAAGATCTACTTACGATAACATGTCATTCAGTGCTGGTAGTAACTCCCATTCCTAAATGAGAGGAAACCGACCACCGAAGATCAGATCAGCACTGTAAAACACCTGTATAAAATTTAAATATAGTTACAGTGTTACAGTGTTCAAACTAATTAGCAGCCCACTAGTGTGTCAGTTTCGCATTGTATCGTATTTAGATGTTCCACATAATGACGGGTACAGCTTGACTTAAAAGGAAGATGAAAAGAACACTTATCTTTTCAAAGTTCTGCGCCGATTTATGCAATCAAACTTTCTCGGCAAATTTTTAAGTTAAAGGCATGGCGAAGGGGTTATGTACATGTGACGTGTTTGTGATTTTCCGTTTTTACGCTGTGTAAAGCGTTTCAAACGGCCACTGGACGTTTCCCAGTGAACGTGTCCCGGGCCGAAGGCAAGCATTTGCTACGACTGTTGCTCTATTTAACTTATTTACAATACATTATACAAACGGAAACAACGAACGTGTGCAAACGCTACGGTTAACTTGCACAAACGTGCTACAACTGATTTTTCCCCCAACGACTTTACAACTCAATGCTGCATTTTAAAAGGAACCGACTTTTGTTAAATTATTAAATAAGTTCGTTTTATTTTGTTAATAAACGAAATGAATAAATGCAATTTCACTTAACTCCCACAAAAATCACAATTTGTTATAACACATTAAACAGAAGATATAATTTGTTTTAGCAAAGCCGATAATGCATGACTCCAGTGACTTTTTTGTTTTTTCTTACCCAGGAATAAGCTTCAACTATACCTTCGCTACATTCATTTCGAACACATATGACTAATATGTCTAGGTGTTTGCAAGTCAGTTCAGTAAGTTTTTTAAACTAAATATGACGAATACTGAACTAATTCAGACACAACATTCTTAGAATTTTTGCGGAGGCGTAAAATTCAGTCGGGGTACACGAAACTCAAAATGAAGCGTTTTTCTTAGAATGAGGAAAATTAAAACTAGATGCGTTTTCGTTATTAAAACCCGAAAGAAATCTGTCTGGTACCTGGACCGTAGGCTGTCCAAAGAGAGAAAGTGATGCCTCTCGAAGAGGCCATTTTTCCCCTCTCTCACGCGACAGCATCAGATAAAGCGTATCTAAGAGATTTCAATGAGCAGGAGTCGTCACATCTTTTGTGGAATACACGAAACAAATGAATGCAGTGCTCTACATTATAGTATTTCTCTAGTTCAAAATATTTAACCTACAAAATGTATATTCGTAGAGCCCCGTTTCCCTTTCCTTTCAGAAAACATTACGTTCGTAACTGATAACAACGAAGGACCGCACGTTAAAGTAAGTTACTCATAAATTCGTGTTTCTATTGCCTGATTACAATATTTAACACCGCTTCGGCGGTTCAGAATTATAAGGTTGTCGTCCACTTATAAATCTGTAATGTTCTGTACATATTTAACCCTGCGCTGGCAGACTGCAATTCTATCCTCTCTTGAATCAGAAAAACAGCGGACCTTCAGTGAAACCTTTTATTTTAATTTGCTCCACTATAAAAATCTGCCCAATGTCGGCCACACACACATTAAAAACTGGAAATGCCGTTTTAACAACACGATCCTTTTTAGGGCCTATTGGGGGCTAATCTGATCAATTTCATGCTTTATGGGACTCAGCCCACCACCAACCCAGGTGGTAATAGATCATTAAACACCCTTTGGAAATCTCTGGTATTTCGGGGAAAGTGATGTAGGTAAATTACTCTTTGAAAAGCTAGCCAGTGTGTCTGTTGGAATAGATCCCATAGCAATTTCGGCAAGTGTACGTGGGAGAAACATAATTACAACGAGAGCATTAAGATAAATAGAAAGGTTGGTTAAATTAGCTGGCACAAACCTTTGCATTTCCATGAGATTTAAGTGGGTACGGTAACCTTGCCGATACCCAAAATATTCAGAATTAGTCACTGAAAACATATACTAAATGTATTTACTAACCCTCAATTCTTTCTGTCAACAAAGAAAAAATGTACAAACACAGGCAAGTAGACAAAGCGAAACGGTATGTTGTCTTTTGCAAAATATACATTTTCTTATTTTTCCTCGTTTTTATATTCAGAACAAAAGTTAAATTTAATTATACCGTTTCCGATAACGGTTAATTTTTACAACGACGGTATGAAATGCCCAAATGAGATATTTTTCAACATCAACACCCTGTGTCATAGCAACATATTCAATTCAATGCATATGTACGATCACAGAAATCAGAGAATAAAGTATCTTAATATTTACTGACCTGTGGATATAAAGAGCGCTGGTTGTTTTTCTAATCTCCAAACGAAATGATGCTGAAGTGACACACAGATTGACGCGCTGATGGCATTTAGAGCACGAATGCAGAGGGGAAAACCTGGGCGCGCGCTCTTTTCCCCCAGCCCACGGAGACGCGCGAGACCAACCAACGGTGTACTTGTTCTTATTGTACATTAGCTCAGAGCTCTTCCGGGTCGGTTATGGCTGAGGAGGTAAAACGTTGTTTATCCAGGCTGCATTGTACAAAATTACAGTTTAATTTAGTAATTCGTTTAATTATGAAAAAAGACAATCATATGCGGAGCAGGTGTTGCCAATACTGCTTTTGGTTGCTTTGGGTTTAGAGTAATTGTTTTCTTTCACTTAAACGGCTATCGTTGCGCATGAATATTTTCATTCTGGCATTAGACTGTGTGTAAGAAATGCGATTGTGCTTTTTTTGTTGTTGTTGTTGTTGTTGTTTGAAAGAAGGGTTCAGATAGGGTATAAGTGGAAGGTTAAAGTGGTGATATTTGTAATAATTCATATAGAAGTTATCCGCAATAACTCGCGCGCGCGCACAAATCCGTGTCAGGAAAGTGACTATTGTGCACGAGCCAGAAGTGCTGTTTTTATTTATTTCTTTATTTATTTTTGAATAATTCTTATTTATCTATATTCATTATATGCGTACAAGACTGCAGGATTGCGTTGTCGTCGAACAAGCAACATGTGAAGTTGTTTCAGAAACTAAATATGCAGATTTAATGTAAAACGTACTAATTGGCAATAAGCAGAACCAATTAATTATAATACAGACAGGCCTATATTTACATCGGCACATTTGTAACATTCAAACCCAACTCGTTTTTGTTCAATTTTGTTGCAATTCAGAAAGCGATACTAAAAAATACATGTCAAACGTTCTTGTAGTTATTATATAGCGACAGTAATGCAATTAAATTCTCAATTTGTAGACGGACTTTAGTTAAAACATCCAACATATATTTGTACAGACTGTACGATTAAGACTAAGAACACACCATTAAGTACAGTAGACTAGTCAATTCGTAACTGATCACTGTTTTCTCCTGTGGCGGAAAAAAAATGATTGTGCTGACGTCGGAGGTTGGACGCATCTCAGGAAGAGGCTTGGCTCTTTCGAGGTAGAATGTAAACTGATCATGCCAATATCTATCTTTGGAAAACAAATTCAATTAAAGTAATACATTAAAGATAACTGGCAGCCAACACGACTCTATAAACTTACAAAGCAGCAGCGAGCCAAATCGTGTCTTTTAAAAAATTAATAATTCAATGTTTCCAGGGCAACAAGAGCTTTCATTTAAAGAATTAGAATTTCAATATTTTAATAGAATTAGGCGCGAGCACATCCAGATGATAATGATTTAATAAGCTCTCTTACACGTAAATGAAGTGCTTATTTAGAAATAAAAGCCTTTGCTACTTTGATATTAATGTCTAGTTAATATGCGTCAGCGATAAACACGCATATTGATTCCTTTGATATAATAAAACACAAAGGTCAAATCGTTGTATACTCCACAGTTGATTATATTATAAATGCAATATAAAAAAGTAAGGAATCTTGAAAATTAATTAGTTTAATCCTTTTTTTTTTGGAGAATGCAGTTAAATACAACCGCTTTTTAATGTACTTTCTCCTTTTGATGTCAGCGCTGAAGAGGCGTAGGTTACTTAGGAGATCAGACAGTCTGCAAGTAAAACACCTATTAATATTTACCGAATATAAAAATTGTAAGGTTATACAGGATTTACTGAAAACAAGATTAAATATATATAATTGGCATTGCATATGAAGAGCATAACTCAAGTATAGAATTTTACTAAATAAGGTCTTTCCAATAAAGGCGGAGAATCTCGAAATTTAGCATAACAATACAGTAAATGCCAGACATATTGAATTGCCTTATGGATTGTAACGCGTTCACTTTTGTGTGTATTTTTAAAATCTTACCCACTGAACAATGACAAACGTATAACCGGTTCGTTTGATTAAGTGTTTTTACGTAATGTCTAAGATGTTTGCTTAGATATTCTCGTCTTCGGGTTCATGTTGTACCAGTGCTTCGTTGATTCGTTGTTTCCGTCGAGATTTCATACTACGTACTTATCGTATTCACGATTTAGACACGTGTTTCTCCAATTATGAATGATTACTGACCATAGATATACACTACAATAATTTTTTATTAAAACAGTCTGCGGCCTTTGATCGTCTGATATACTAAAGTGCTTTATCCGTTTAACTGGGATATTTTAAACGCCATTCAGTTAGTTTTCTAAATAAACAAACATATAGACTTTTACAACTAAGGATTTTCCAGTGTTTTTGGATATGTACGTTTGAGGGATAAATCCCTGCAGGCAATAAAACAGTAATTAAATCTTCCATGACTTCAGTGATCCGGCATCTTTTCCACCCCACATATCATATCTATTCTTCTGTAGTACCACGTGCACACTGTTTTACGACGCTCTTTCTCTCAGACTTTATTTTAAAATATTAGGCCGAGGTGGGGAGAATTATAAACGACTCTCCGCTTATCTGGTCGGCTCACATATCCAGGATCACAGAAGCTGATTAAGAAAGAAGTCACAGCCAACGTCGGATTCATAATGATTTGGAATAATGAATCCTTATCTCGCAGCACCAGATTATCAGCCTTTCAGCTCGCGATGTTTTGTTACATAGGATAATTTATTGCATCTAATACATCACAATGAATCTGATGGTGGAGGGTGATGGCCAGTGTTAGAAACGAGGCTGTTTTTATCCCGCGGCACAGAAATGCCTTTACGATACTTAATTGGTAAAATATAGGAACCTTAAATAAATAAGACGAGAAATAAACTTACCTTCTACTCTTCAACTATCGTACTACTCTGTAATAAGTGTGTCGATTTCAGGCTAAATTTAACAAGCTCGACCTGCCTTGCTTACGTACATTTGGTAAAGAAAGCAGCGAGATCCTAATTTTGCATGATTTATTTTCTACCGTTGAGAGATAATTAATCATAAACACGCAAAACAGTGCAGTAAAACTGAGATAACAAAATATTTTGCATCTAAAAAGATTCTGCGGTGACAATTCGTTCTGAGCAAATTCACACCCCTCCCTATCTGAAAGCCTGCAAGATTTTTAATTTTCTATAATTAATCTTAGGGAAAATATAGTTAATCATAAACTGGCTTGGTCCGTGTTGTTTTATTTCAACAAATATTTGTCTTTGAGGACTTAAACCTGCAAATGTAGCAGGGGATTAGCCGTGAATGCTAAAGCTAAAACCATTGTGTGACAGTAGCTTCCATCCACGAACGGCAGGAATGAGCGCGTGGTTTTGATTTTGGGAAACTTATTAATTATACCTGCACGTTTTTCTGAATTTTTAGACACATGTGATTCAGTTAAGACAGTTTAATGCTACAAACATTATATGAAATGGAGCATCTAGATTTAACGGGATAAATAAAGAAATTCACAAAACAATATCCGCCTCTCGTCAAAAATGTCTGCACGGTTTGAACTAATGTCAGTGCGAAAACATTTTAATTAAGCCTATGTAGACTATTGGATAACATCTTGCCCTTTTCTAAAATTAAGTACAGATATAAATCGTGACAATGAATTATACTATATCATTACAACTACTAATAGCAGCTATATTTCTGACAGTTGCAATTCAATTAACCCATACCGATACAAAAATAAGAATTCAAAAACAGCAACATCAATAATATAACAACGACAATAAATAATAATAATAATAATAATAATAATAATAATACAAACCTGGAACGATTTTAGGGCATGTCCAGAAATCTGTTGTTTCCTAACGGTTACGTGTTTAACAGAAGTCTTATCACCAGAATAAATTTGCAGCTGTAATAATCTCTCATATATTTTAATTTGCATGTTTTTTATTTATTTTTTCCATCAAAGGTCTTTCTATCACTTACATTATTTACTGATGTTACACACCACATACAAAACATTAGGCATTCAATAAATATCCTCCACAGGTTACTGCATTAACGCATTTAAATAAATTTCTAATTTAACAGATCTTGGTTGTATTTTGGGGAAAGTATAAAATGTGCTTAACGTTATCTGTTTATTGTGACCGAATTATTCAAAAAATATATTTTGTCCGGATGCTTGCTGGACAAAAATTGGCTATACAGTGGAGGTCAGGTATCTGAACAAGTAAAGGTAAAGAGAAAGGTTAATACGGAAATAATGCAGATTAGGACGTTGTTTTCATAACAAACAGTTTATTACACGCGTGAGAGTTTAAATTTAAGTGAAAACGTTTCGTAGATGATTAATAGACCTCCAGCAAGTATTGTGATGTGGAAAACAAATACATGTTTATGGTTTTAGTAATCAAAATAATACATTATTTCTATCGCTGACACTGCACATTTGGTGCTCCATCAAAAGCCTTGACCTTTCATCTTAGTGACTACATATATTTTTCAGTGTTTCCCTTTGGAAACGCATTCCATTTCATTCATTGGGAAATTATTTAAAGTGTCATTAATAAAGACCTTAAGCTGCTTAGTGAATGGCCGCTTGTGCGAGTCGTTTTAGGTGCACCGACAAAAAGAAAAAAGAAAGAAATGGCTGAACAAATAGCTAACGTTTAACGTTTACACCCCGCCTGGCGACGTTCTGGCGCTCCAAGGACGAGCGAGCGGGCTAAGATGTCCAGGGAGCCTTTGCCGAGTGCAAAGCTGCACATATCATGTTCTCGAGATCCCCGCGCGCTCACAGGGCTTCGGTTTCAAGCCGGGCTTGTCCGCGTTCTGCTTTACTGACGAGCGCTTCTAAATGAGTGTCAAGGAGGCAAATATCATATATCGCGAGGGTCAAGCCAATTTGGTTAAGTTTTTCTACGTGTCTCTCCATTTTAAGATTCAGTGGGCCGCCAGCTTTGACCAGAGCACGAGCGCTGACTTCTCTTTGTTCCCGTCGTTTGTGACAAAGTGCATGCATTAATGGTCTCGGAATGTGGTCATGTTTATAAGGGTGACGTGACTCATCGACAACAATCTGTTATTTTGGGAACATTTTTGTCAAATTAAACAAGTCATTTCCCTATTAGTCCACTTGCAAATATGTGCACGATGGTAAATTTGTGATTTGTACCTGAAGGGGTTGAGAAAGATTCGGCCGACTGACTTTTCAGCTGGATGTGTTTGTTTATGGCACCAGAAATCAAAATACAATAAGTCTAAAAGGTAGTAAATCACTATAATTATTAACATTTAGGGGGAAAACCACAAACGAATAAACCGTTAAAAATACACTCATAGCTCTAAATTTTCATCGGCATTTGGAAAAACAATTTATTACCTCCTGTCTAGAAATATAACATTGTCTCGGCACGTATTTGAGGGGGAAAAACGTACAAAATTTCAGAAGCTAGTTTTATAATAGGAAAAAAAAAAGACTTCCGAGTTGGTTTTTGATTGACACGCTGTCCTCGGGATCATGTTTTAATCCCTGCTTCACTCTAGCCTTTTCATAACTCATTTCTCTCTGCGAGATGGGTACTCAGATGGTTGCCAAGGAAACGGCGATAGCGCTAAGCCATTTCCATGTCTGCTCGGAGGCCGTTATTCCGCGTGCGTAGCCCATTTGCAACAGAGGTCGTCGCAAAGTCACCCACAACACAGAACACATTTATGATTTAACCACTTTCTTCATTCCTTTTCTGTCCAGGAGCGAGTGCACGTGCGGACAACATCAGCATCCGGTGGCGTGCATGAGTGGAAGGATGAACTGCCCTTTCGGATCAAAGTACCCACTACGCTCTTATGGCCCCGTGTTTTCTTGCTTTGCCAGGACGATAAGTGTAAACCAAAATACTGTGCACAGAGGCCGACTGCTAGTTATTAAGTCCCACACTGTAATATGTTAAATGCTGTAAATACTGGAATCTAATTCTCACCCCGCAAAATAAAATCGACAGTATGCTTTAGGGCTGTAACACAGAGAACTGGAGTTATTGGACATAGCCAGCCTAGTGCAGTCGCACAGGACAGCGTTTACCGGTGGTGTAACGTTGCAGCACTAATTAACTTTATTTATTTACTTATCCTAGTCGGACTAGTCCCCAGAGGCCTCCTATAGCCTCGGTAACCCCTGCCATTGGCACGTCTTACTTCAGTCCCCCCCCTTCACTCGTTGCTAAGGGGCATATGCCTTTCACGACTACTTGACCACCGTTCAACACACTTTGATTTCATTCCATAATGCTGTCGCCAAGGGAAGAGGAAGCGTTCGCAATGTTACAGTTCATAACCGCCGGTCAACTCTCATTCATAAAAGCACAAAAGACTAGCACAGCGGCGTGGTGCTCCGAAACACGGAACCGACAGTATAGGTGCGTTGTGGAACACGTGATTAAGTGAACGATTCGTAACAGATTCACCTGACAAATACTCTACATCACTCAACTAGTTAATGTCACTGAAATGTTTTACAAAACTAAGATTGTGGGATATGTCATATACTAACACAATCACTCTTCCTTCATTATTTTCTAACGCATACTATATTCAGTGATAAAGTCTTTCTAAACCTTTTCATTAAAAGTATCACTAAGGGGAAAATATTACAAAAACAGTTAAAACCAGAAGACATAATAAATCCCATTGACCTTGCTTATTAATTTCAGACTGAAATACTGAAATTCACCAGACCACCAAACCTACAAAAAGCACTGACGATTTGATTTCCATATACATAAACATTAACTGAATGAAACCTCGACGCTGTGAAAAGTATGGTTTTGTTTTTTTCCAAATCCCGAAACGGAGGGGTGAAATACCACTTGAAAGTGCTGGTCAAAAGCTAAAAATACTTGTACGCTTTAATTATGTTAGATGTTGATAAATGTTAGTTTCTTTGTCTGCTTACAGTCCATTCAGTTACCATCTGGATTTACGTAACAATCCAAAACGATTCCAACAAAATCCGTAGAAAAACCTTAAAAACGCCTATTTAAAAAAATTAAATTTAAAAATCTTGCCTTAAACTGGACGTCTTTTTACAAAGTGAAAACAAAGTCATTGAAAGTACAGTAAAAACTTTCTCCCCCAAAATCAAACCCTGTTTTACCTGCTTTTAACAAAACCTAGCAAATTATTCATAGTTCAAGTCGTGTTATGATTTCAAGTAGGCCAACATTTTTAAGACGCGGTCTGCTTGCCTGGTCTTTCGTTCATGTGCACATGACTGCACCGTTTTTAAACGCTACAGTAAAAACTCGCCATATGCTCTGGCTTAATTCAACAAAATTTTATATACCATATTTAATGTAGCCGTTCAAAACAAATTTTAATACCGACGTCGCAGGATGATTTCAAACGAATTGAGAAGAGAAATCTTAGACAGGCATAACGGAGTTAATGTTACGCAATTTTAAGTGCGCGTCGAAAACCAGCCAGAACAACAGAAGCGTGTGAACAGCAGTTCTTACTGAACACAGAAAAGGGGGAAAACGCAAACTCTCACAGAACTCACCTTGGTCAATACATTAAAACGTATTTTGACGTTAAAATAAATAGACAAAAACTTATTCTTCTCCAATAAAAGAGTTTGCTTCCAGCAGGGGGAGCCTCATTTCATCCATTCATCCATCCATTATCTTAACCGCTTATTCCTGGTGAGGGTCGCGGGGAAACCTGGAGCCCATCCCAGAGCACATA
>JABJVR010000001.1:1707502-1725582 GCA_025773905.1 Chitala chitala
AACATGCAAACTCCACGCACACAGACCCAAGGCGGGAATTGAGCCCCAGGCCTGGAGGTGCGCGGCGACAGTGCTAAACACCACGCCACCGTGCCGCCTACAATCTTACATCATCTAAGGGAAAAATGTTGTGTTCAACCTTTTAAAGCGTATAAATTTGTACATTAACATTTTCAATTTGAGTAAAACGTATATCAAAACGAGCCGCACATATAACAAGACTCAATGCATAGTATTTGAATCAGTAACACGCAGCATTATTTTAGGACACCCCTAGTGGTAATATGATAAACTACAATGAGGAAACGTGGCAGTTGATTCGGATTTCTCACCGTACTCCCCAAACGTGAGCAATGTAAACTTCCTGTACTCCACAAATTTGGAAACACCCTTGACCGCTGCCCAGATAACCAGCATACCCAGCGTGGCATCCAAAAGGAAATTCATGAGGTACCTGGGTGGAAAAAAAAATTAACCAAAGAATGTCACCTTGCAAGCAGTTTAAAGCAATACATTCTAGAAAATGAATTGTCCTTTTCAAGTGTAATTTTGCAAATTTAACAGTCTTCATCAGCATAGAATGAGTTATCTGCAACCGTCCACATCAGACGTAAAACAAGAAGTCCTCTTTTTCAAGACTTTGAACTCACAAACCATCACTTTTGCATCTGCATTACATTTAAGTCACAGTTGTGATTAGAAGCTGGCATAATGCCAGATTTATTACCAGCAGCTTTAAATGCAAAATGTGTCCCTTACAAAGAACAAGGGTCCTTTAGGGTGAGCGTGGACAAGAAGACGTTGGCAAAATGGATGAAGAGCGCACCAATTGCCTGCTTTGATGTGTCGTAGAACCTAAAAGGTAACAAATTATGGGTTTTTGAGGCTGCTTAGAGTCACCACAGCTATTGTTGTTACAACGTTCCAGCCAAATACGCCTAAAGTGTAACATATTGGTTGTTAACACAGGTTTACTGATCAGCATATGTCAATATACTTAGTCATACATATAAAATGAACGACAGGATCCAAGGAATTTTACTTCAGCTGGGAAACCTTAGCAGAGGTCAGAGTAATGCCAAATACTATTCTACGCAAGATTACTGGTCCGAAAATGCCCTCACCAGATTCTCCATGGTCGTCTTATTCCAGGTGGTTCACGGAACCTTTTCACTGCCGTTAAAAAAATGGCAATCAATTAACACAAAGAACCATTAGAATCTGCAATCGACAACTTGCTTTTCTTTCAGTAAAACAAACAAACAAATAAATAAATGTAAATAGTCCAGCACAGGCTACTGAAAAACATGAAAAGCTCTGTGTTCATAATGTTGCTGGTGAAAAATGCACGTTATTCCACAGACGGCGTGTCAAGTGTTAAATGAAGAGTCACAACAGTTGCTGAAGTCAAAACTATGTTATCCAACTTTCTGTATCAAACAGCAGGCAGGTACGCGCACAAGCACACGTGCACACACACAAAGCAGATCATCAGATCTACAATCAGTCACCTAAAACAGGTTCCCAAACAACTGACATACTCATATTAGAGCAGATTAGAACTCCTTTGTAAAAAAAAAAGTGTTTATTTACATTTATACAGTACTATAGTAGTCTACAGCAGACACAGATACAGTATCTGAACAACAACAACATTAAAGACTTTAAAGAAAAATTTTAAAGTATAAAGTGATGCTGTCTCATCTTCCCAACAAAATTTTGATGGGATTATGGTATTAATCGTACTTTTCTATCAGCCCTTCTTATCTTACAAAGTTGTTTAAGTAGCTAACCACATCTAATGATAACAGTGTATACACAAACTAAGGACTTTGCCTCCTGTTGTACGGTTGTCCAAACAACAGCACAAAGTTGTTCAGTGAACAGCCGGGAGGAAAGAAAATTAATAACAGCCTACAAATGGCTAAATGTCTCAGTGACGTGTCAGACACCATAACCAGGAGAAGAACCGACGCGTCACACAAATGTCTGTAAGCGTACGATCACTGACCATACGGCCGGCCGATTCTTACAGAAAGTTACTTTATATTAAACAATAGACAATATTAACCTTGAAGACAAAATTTTAATTCAAAAGCAATTTAATGCTTCCTGCCCAAACGCGGAAACATTTCAAATATCCCAAGTCAGACCATGTTCCCATTTGATTATCGCGATTAAAATCCCCCCCCCCCTCGACCCTTGCCTTTGGCAAAGTGATTAAAACCAACTTTCTATATCAAATTGCAACTTCAGCAACATCTTGGTGTCAAACCTCTTTAATAAGCATGAAGTTTTTTCTGGTTGTTCTTTTCATGCAAATATGAAAGTTTGTATTGTATGAAACCAGTAACCATTATAGCAAGTTTTTTGGGGGGGGGGAAACGTGTAAATTACTGGGACTTCATCTGACGGGATGTGAGTGTTCTGTTTTACGTGATACTCACGCATCAGTGTACTGAAAGCCACCACGGCCAGCAACCCCTGGATCAAGACTCCGAAATTGTCCATGAACGCCCCATTGTCGCATCCATGCGGATTTGCTTTTGTAACAGCCGTCACGTTCCCCAGCGCGAGCATTCTGCGTTCAAACACACCTTACACCACGAATATTGTCTTGTATCACACAGGTCATTTGCGTACAAACACTGATGTGTACGAAAGACTAGTCCGAGCAAACAAAAACAAAGGCGACTTCCTTTGCTTGCTGTGAACCTGGATGCATCCAAACCAAAATCCAGGGCAAAGATCCCCAAAAATCGAACTACCGGGAAATCTTCTCTCGTTCTTGCATACATCAAAGTACATCAAAACTGATTAAGTATTATAGGAATAACTGTACGAAAAACTTCAGCGGATATCACAAAAGCCATGCTTGAGGTCTCTGACTTTGGTATTTTATTTAATCACCACTGCGAAAAGATAAAATCTGACGTCACCTCCTGCTGCCGAACTCCCTCAAATAGAACCATCCGATCGTTCTTTTGTTCCTTTGTTTTCAATGCCTTCCACGCACGTGCTTGTCTTGAGAATCTGCATGATCAGTCCGCGTGTCAGAGGCGATCGCGATCTGATTTCGCCTCTGCTATTTGATGTTCTTGTATTTCAAGACAGTAGATCCACGACAAATCCAAACAGCGTTTAATCGTGCACTCCGCATCTTATGTAGCACAGTCGAGCCGCGTTTTGCGAAATCGTGGTGTACACCGTTATTATGTTTAAGGAATGAAATGATCGAACAGCAGCACTGAACAAAATTGCTGTCACATACTTTTGAAATATGTACTAAATCAGTATGCGACATTAATCTGTGCATTTTTATTACCGTGTATTGCTGCTTATGTTCTGATTTTTTTAGTCAGTAATATCACTAGCTGTATAACCACAATTTAGATAAAATGACCGCAAAACATAGAATATCTGTTAAAGCACTTATACAAAAATATATACTTATGTTTTCAAAAGCAATCTGTAACGAAGCTGCCACTTCACTAAAACCACTTGCGATTAACACCAAAACATAAATTCTAGAGGAAATTAAAAATATAGTCGCGGCGGCGATAAATAGAACAGATCACAAGTCGATGATAGAAGTGAGACCACGCTTGAGAAATTGTGATCCACTTAGATTCGAGGGGGTTTGTGTAAGCGCAAAACTAGTTCCTAACTTCACCCGCACAGCTTCCTGTTTACTAAGCAAGCCCCAAATTCTGCACACTTCAGGCCTATGTATGCAAAGACGAGCGACAGAAGCGCATTTTCACGCATTTGTGCCACTAGATGAAACTGCACATGGCGCCGCTTGTCGATTGTTTCTGCGGTGCTGCCAATGAACAGCATTAGGTCAATTTCCTAAATTCAATAAAATTACCTTAAATATGTTCTCATTTGTAACATACATTCATATATGCATATACATCAATAAACAGCTACAGTATGTATTTATTAACAAAAAAACCTGACTAAACAGTTTGAAAAAAGCCACGAAACGCATAGGTATGCGCAGTTATAAGTATTATGGTTGCATTTTTGATGGACTTAGTTTAACTGGAAAAGCGTCGTTGTTGTTTTTATTTATCTATGGTGAACAGTTTGTAGCAATATCACTTAAGTTACCTGTAAGGCACAATTCTTGTGAGCGTTATCAGCTAAGGAACAGCTGTCCCGTCTTTCTCCTTGGGGGGTTAAGGTCTCGTTTCTAAGAGACGGTACCCTGTTGACTACCCCATTCATGTGTGTGTGTGTGTTTGACGTGTTACAATCAGTTTTATTTCATGGATTTGCTGAATCGTTAACAAAACGTGTCACGTTTGTCTTGCTGATTTATGAAGTGCAAACTATATTTACATCTTACAAGTTATAATATTTACGTTACATTACATCTGTATTGTTTCTGTTTGCATTTTAAAAGGAAAGCGCGGCTTTCCTGTCCTAGTGACCCCAAACTATTTGAAAATTTAATTTCCCGTTTTGAAGAGTAATGTATTTTATAAAGAATAATCGGTAGTGTCTAGAACCCCCTGAAAAGTCGAACATTATTAAACTGACAAAACCTAATTTCTTTTGAAATACCCCTGGCGAGTTAAGCGTCGTTAGACATTAAACTTGGTGGTATTCTAACAAATTGCAAATGAATGCAGTGGAGACATAGTCCGACATCTTGGCTGGCGTGTGGGAAAACTATGAAAACCTGTATCAGAGGATCGGGTTTTTTTCTTTGGTTTGTTTCATCAACGGGTCTTTTGTTCACAATAACATATCTTTTGTTGTTGTTGCCCTAAGGAAAAAAATCCGACCTTGGTACACGATCATTATCATCTACTGAAGTAAAAATCCCTTTTTGGTTTATTTTTAACGTATTTATTTAAGGTACATAACCAGCCTATATAGCAGTGTCACCAAACAGTTGGAAAGAGGAACTGAGTTTTTTTTTTTTTTTAATGACAGGAAACAGGACCTTAATATGAAGACATGTTAATGGTATAGTCTGTCGAGAATTTGTGACAGTAAGGATACATGATTTAGCCGTCCATTTCTAGTAAATAATATTAATTTGGAAATCAAATCAGGAGACGATGTTCAATGTATATCGTTAATTCTTCATGTAGGCCACAATATGCACTTGGCACGTGTTACAATGGTGGACGTATATGTCTCATTGTATTTAATATGTCTGATTTTAAAAAGCTGAAACAACCAGACACGACTGGCTTCAAAATATTGAATTTCACTGAACATTTTTGCATTATTTAAGAGTGGATTTACATACTCTTCCCTTAACCTAGATAGAGCGAAAAAGGCAGACATGATGGTTTTAAATTATGATGCCCATAATAATTTTAGACCGGTTAATACTTATTGAATATAATTGGAATTTTCTCCAGCGAGAGTATAGCCCGCAGAAGAATACATTGCATGCCATGTCATGTGGTTGGTTGAATGTGAAGTTTAGTCAGGTAATTTTAGATTTACGTGTTAGTCACCCCTACTGGGCAACATTCTGTCTATATAGTTTCTCCCATTTTAACAGACCAAGGTGAACTGTGTTTCAGTCTGTATCCATTTGGCAATAGCTGATGTATAAAACTTCTTCCTGGTAAGGTTAAGGTTGGTGAGATGATGCTAAGTGGTCAGGAGTGGAACAGTTTACAGCCACGTGCGCAGGAGTGGGCGGAGGGCGTGGTCTACAGAGATGACTTGACCGCACGGGTGATTCGATCCTAACTGTCCTCGGACGAAGCCGTCACATGCACCTTAAAAAGTAAATAGTTTATTAAAGGAGACCTTCAATGAAATCAGTCACGTAACCCATTCTGGTTTATAGAAGAATTGTGAGATCATGTTTTACCTCACATAGAAAAGAAGTAATTAAGTGGGTGAAAACTTCATTATCGAGAAATGAGAGACTAAGTACTTTAGATTTTCTAGAAGGGGCGACTACATTAACAAACGCAGAAAAACTAAGACTCAATCATGATTGTAATCACAAATTACTTAATTCTGCTGATACGTAGTCGACTTGCTGTCTGGCGTCAGTAACTGACTAATTATACAAAAGAACAAAGAACATGTTGCGTAAATGATCAGAATGTCCAACATATAGCGCAATATACATTTAAGTCATTCTAAAAGTCAACATTTTATTTCGAAAAATCATACAATGACTAATCTAGAATTTTATGGTTTTAAACACATTTAAACGTGCATGTTGTTTGTTCGACAAATGGGCTGCAGTTTGTTGTCACAGATTACATTACCACCAAAATGCCAGTTACCTTTTTTAGCACACAAATGTGTATAATGGCATTTGAATAATCTTCTGACAAACTAAAAATTAAATATACCGCAAAACGTTGTGAATCCATAAACACAGTACATTGCATTCCCACCAGAGGTCAGTGTTGAATTAATCTTTGAATTGCGTGTTTGTGGAATGTTTAATTTTAAAAGAAATATAACCTTGTATTGAATAAAAAGCCACATATATAACTTCAACGTTAGTATAGTGTTATAAAAACGAAATAACTGCTTAAGATGTGTGTATTTTCAATAGAAATAATAACCGCCATCAAGCAAGTGGTTGGTTTACTCTTATGGTGTTTAACATTACCAGTCCTAGTTCTGGTCTTGAGAAGCCATATAACACGTAGGTTTTTATGTATATTCAAACATTACACTCAATGAGCTTTTTCTCCGCAGTTGCACTCATATATCGTTATATCACAACAATTAAAAAGCAAGAATGGCCTCGTGCGAGCACGCGGAACAGCGTGCTCCAGGTCCCCTACGTCTCTGGTTCTTTGCTCCACGTCATTAATGATTCCCGTGATAATACCCGGCGGTTTAACGATTGTTTTCCGTGTTATATTCGATATAAAAAGTGTTTGTCGTAGTTCCGATCTTCCATAAATATGAAGATGACCACTGTGCTATTTTTAAGCAACATGAACTTTGGAACACGTTGAGTAACTGCGTAATATAACGTCGGCCTTTTATGAGGTTAATGCTTACTGGAACCCTATGACCATTTCACAGGGCATCGTAATTATAAACATTCTACACTGTGAACAAAATAGTGTTAAATAACCAATTATAAAATTTGCCGGTGTTATAGCATAGAAAAGGAACACATATAGACAGTATTTTTAATAAGAAAAAGGTTATTCTGATATTCCTAGTAAGACAGACATGAAAATAATTAACTTTCAATGAAATAATTCAATTTAAGAATAGTACACAATGTATGAATAGCCGCTTTGTGGCACATTAAAATAAAGAAATTTTTTATTAAATGTGATATTTTTAAACTTCCAGACTTTAATCTTTTAGACAATCCTCTAAATTCAGTAGTTGATTTGTTGGATCCTATTCCGTAAAACTATAAAATGCAAACCATAGCAGCGGTCAAAAATACTTTGTCACATTATGTATGTAAACCACAAGTTCGTCAAGACTAAGAACAAAATTTGACACAGTCGTTAATGGTTAAACTGTAAAAGAGGGCTGGCTTTGGCGGATCGATAAACTTCGTGCAGAAACAGCGTTTTCTGTGTTTTCATAAGGCGGGGGGGGGGGAGAAAGTTTCCAAGATGGGGGTGGAGGCTTCGCCGTTAGATTTATAATTGGCGAGAAAAAAAAATTGCAACTGCTGTAAAGGTCAATGAAGGAGTTGGCTGGAAAAATAATGTGTAGATTTTACACATGCGCAGTTATGGGATGCCATATTGGAACGAGGCTTTGGCCAGGCAGCTGAGAAAGACACCGCTCCCTGTCTTTGACTGAGGTCTAAACGGGGTTGTCTATTAAGACGGAGGAAAAAACTTCATTGCGGTAAGACAGGTGTTTAATAATTATTTGTTTAGGTAGCTGTCTCTACCGACTAACTAGGCTATTCGTTTTATAAGTGATTCAGATGCCCACAAAGGTTTTTCCTGGTTAAAACATGAAGCAGCTTCAAGGGGTGTTTTTCTTAAAGCAGAAATTTACTGTACCTAAGAGCAGCCAAGTTGTGCAAAAGTGTTTTTCAGTGTGTAATTACTGGTTTATCTTATGACGACCAAAATCCCGTGACGGCACATTTAACTTTCGGTTTGATCCTTCACAGCACATTTATGACACTTCTCCAAGAACTGTTGACGCAGAAATTAATTGATGAAATGCCAATCCACTAAATATTAGATTCCGCCTTTAAAACAACTGTTATTATCGTTTGTTATTTTGTTTCCTGTTTTAAACTTACATAATCTCTTTCGGTTGCAGCACGAAATTTCTTTTCTGTGCCGCACAGAAACAAATGCAAGTTGACTGTAGTAAATTCGATTTTAATTAAGCACATGGTTTTTAATTAATGTTCTGTATGAGCGATCGTTTCCCCCTGGTTGCGTGGGTAAGTGCGCAAAGGCATTAGCGAATACTCTGCGCAGTCTATTTGTCAAGCCTCTTTCAACATGGCGGGCTTAGGTGTGTAAAAACTGAAAATAAATTCTTTGAATAGGGAAAAAATAAACCCAAGAGAATTACCGGCTCGGTTCAAGTTTCTTTCTATGTATATGAAGGTCCTCTATTGAATTAAATAGAAAGTGAGTGCCGTGCGACGTCTTCCGAGTTTTTTTCCGCTGCAATACTTTAGTAATGTGCAAAGTACATCAACACTGTACCGTATTTCTCATGCCCAATTGCTTTCGCACATAGAAAGATGGTTATGAAACCCTTTCGGACCGAATTTTGGTGTTTTATGTACTTCACTGGGATGGATAACGTTAGGTAACAGATATTAATTGTAATTCATTCGTTCCCTTTAAATAATTTGGAGGTTTTTTCCCCCCATCATCAGATAGTCTTGAACAACTGGAAAATTACAGGGGGGCTGTTAATTTATTGCGACCGATTTAAATACTCATTTTAGTAATGAAGTTCAGAACTGGGTTAAAACGTAGGTCGCCCATTTAATTATTTGTCCTTTTTGAGAGCGGACCTAAATCCGAGTTTTATCTGTGTATTAGAAGAGCCACCATTAGGATTTAGAAATCATTGCCTTGGGCAGTGTCTGACGTATATCACGCCCTTTTAAAAATAGAAAATTATTTTATTAATATTGCATATGTAGACTATATTTCTAGGTGGTTGTTGGCAATATCGCAGAAATTTCAACGTGCGATACATGGTAATGTTAAACATTTTCTGGTTGAAAATGCTACATTTGAATGCGTTAAATGGAAATTCTGACCTCATTACACAAAGTCCGAGTATGCAAGGCATCAATGGTTAGTGTTAAGGACTGTTTTGGAACCAAATATCGGTGAAAAAGGAATTTCACTAAGTAAAACCCGTTAATTAAGCGTTCATATTCACGTCTGTAATGACGTATATTGACCTTACGGAGTTTATAACTTCATGATGACAATATTATCTGGAAGTGACGGATTGTCTTTAACAACTGGCGCTCCTTTGTAGAGTAGCCAAGCGAAAATATTCGACACACAGTCCTTTGCATATGCACGATGGTTTAACAGACTATCAGACCGTAAATATCCATAACTACGATTTACATGTTCAGTTTACATAGCTGTAACATGTTTGAGTTGGTTTATTATTGATTAGACAGTAGTTAGTTATAAATCAGCCTTGTGTAATTTAGTGAAAAAAAAAACAGTCAGCCGGGTAGAGTTCAAGACATTTTGTGCAAGGCAGGTGCTTGGGTGCTGTGTTTAGAAGAATCGTGTAGTGCAGACACGAGTCAGATAAATCGTATCTATATTCCATTATAAATACCTAAGATACGTCCTGTCACACACACGTTTTGACGTCATGGAAACAGTCTGCGTCATATGGATTGTACTGTTTAATATAAACGTAATGGTGTAAGTTGTAGGCCGGTTTGTGTAATACTGAATGCGATGTGTGGTTCAAATGGTGTTACCGACAGTATTAAAATTAGATGATTATGACTTCACTTTTATTTTGGGTTGTTGCGTTCCAGTTTAAGACTGGTCGGAGACGGTAATGTTGTATAAAAAGCAACACATGCGTAATATTCGGAATTTGAACACCACGCAAGATCCATATGACAAACCTGGAGAAAAGCATGAAGTTAAATAAAAAAAAAACACCCTAAATAATGTGCAGTTACAAAAATGCGTGTTTTATATATGAATAAGAGTATACAGAGGAACGTTGTTGTATTGACAGGTGTATATGGAAATTCTCGAGGTATTAGGTCACTCAATATTTCATTTTTAGACTGTAATACAAAGGTTTTTACAAACTTTTTTGCGCAAATACGTCTTATAATTCAAACTCTTTGTGTAACTAAGTGTAGGTATTTTTTATCGGACTTTCCACGCGCTTTTTACGGGAATTTTGTTGTGCTGAATAACATTAGCGAGAAGAATTAGTTAAATACATTTGTGAGAAACAGTTAAAAATGTAATTTACACCAAAATCATTAACGTTATATAAACATTCATGCCACGCTGCCATCGCAGGGTATCAAGGCCTCCTTGTGCCATCATTAAGTTTCATGCGTCTAGTGGTTGTCCTTCCACGTGACGTTGCCCTGCAAAAACGATATTTGATTTTTATCAGTTGTGCCTTGTGTAAATGCAGATATTGTGTGTGTGAGATGTTTTAATGCAACAACAAATACTAAAAAAAAAAACAACAGCAAAGATTTGTTTACAAATCAAATTAAAAAAAAAACAGCAGTAATACCAACATGAGAAAATATATGAGATGGTAAACGTATGAAAGCCAGACGACGAGTAAAATCGACAGGATTCTGAGCACTTTCGGTTGTTCTTAAAGGCGATACGGCAGTTTGTGAAAGCTGGCCTAGTAAATGACACGCCTACAGAGGTTTGTTTTCTGAGTGCAACGTTTGTGTTAATAAAAAAAAAGTGGAAATTTAAATGTGGACTGCATAACTAGCACATTGTTACGTTTGTCATTGAACTGGAGTGATTAAGAGCTGAAACAAGGCACCCCCCCCCTCCCCAATGTATAAACCCTGAAAATTTGTTGACCACCTGTTCTTGTTAAGGAGCTTTGAAAACAGCCTCATCTCCGCAAACAGTTCGGGGATGGCAGGATAAAAATGAATAGTAGCATTAGTTACGTGGGCCCTTCTGTGCAAGGTAATTGTTCTGCATTTACTGTGGAAATGGGAAGTGGGTGTGCGGTTGGACACCCCCGTCCATCACAGAATCGAGAGAATAACAGTGACGCCTTGGAGAGCTGGTGCCAGCCAGATAGCAGGCCCATCGCTTGGTTCTGCCAACTGAGGTGGTTTAGCTGACATATGCCCCCTGCCCCCCACCCCTGCACCCTGCTGTGGGGAGGGGAGTGCCAGTAACTGTGACCTTTCTAGGCACGCTGGGTGGAGAAACCACGCAGGCAGAATGATCCTGCTGGCACATCGGATTCTCCAAACACCCGTTCCTGAACAGGACTGCTCTGAGATCATCGTGCCGTTTGTGGGTTTGCTCGTTTTAACCTGAAGTTCACTTTACATTTACATTTATCCGTTTAGCAGACACTGTTATCCAAACCGACTTACACCGTTTCACGTACATGCTGCAGCGATATTGCTTATCTGCATGTAACCCATCCACGTGGGGGGAGCAGTGGACAGCCACATGCGGCGCCCGGGGAGCTACTGTTTGAGTGTCTTGCTCAAGGACACACCTGGTGGCTGGGCTGGGATTTGAATCGCATCCCAGCTTTGTGTTCTCTACCTATTGAGCCACTAGGGCACTTATTAGTGTGTTAGTCCAGGTGGAGGGGCCACTTGTCTCTGGGTGGTGTTACCGAAAGCTGCCCATAGAGTCGCTTGATGGTCATTCCTGATTGTGCAGTCGCAAGCACAGGTGCATGTTAGGATGCGCTTGTTAGGGTCATGTGCCATCATCTCTGTTGGGCTGCAGTTCAAATGCATTATGCCTCAACAGTAAGGAAGGAAAGGGATTTGGTGTATTTTAGCAGGAAAGTAATTAATGTGATGAAATAACTTTGGGATGGATGAGAAATAAGAACCGAATGATTTACAGGACAAACCTTCAGTTTCATGTGAAGCATAGAAGCAGTCTGTGCTGCTGACCTGTAAAAGAGCTTTAGTGTTAACCTGGGTGATTAATAAAAAGATAAGTCGTGGTAATGGTTTTAAATTGAAGGAAGACGCAAAAGAAAAACAGTTTAATCTTTTAATTCCCTCTTAAGCGTCTGTGTGTCAAAGGATATAATAAGGCAGATTTGGGTGCATTCGGCTGAAGAGGGCAAGTCAAGGCGCTGTTTTTATGTTAAATCTGAGAGGGTAATAAATGGTTTGTGCTAATATGGGTGTCCTAAAATGGGTGGGGATAAATTGTAAATTCAGCTTGTGTTGTAAAGGGAAAATGATCCCATCATGACGGGTGTGCTTGGCTCTTGGGTGTGCCCTGCCAAAGGCTGTGAATTTAAATTGATTTAGTTTTATATTGTCGTCTGCTTGACTGACAAGTTTATAATGCGCAGTTAGATACTGCTGTATCAGTTGGTCCACAAATGATCAGCAGTTGTGTGCAGTCGCTGCTGTTTAATTTGCTTCCAAAACAAAATGTGTTTTAAAGCATGTAAATTTGGACCTTAAACCCTCATTCCTCACAAAATTCCTTATAATTTTGGGTAATCGGTGAGCAGCTGTCTTTGAGTTGCGATAATTAAGGGTTGATTGAAGTAATTAGAATTTGTATTAATTAAAAGGAAATTAAAGTAATTTTTGTCGACGCATTATAATTTGCCTTTACCTTAAAATTAAGATGGTGTTGAGTGGCAGACTATAAACAGCCCACACTAGTGTTTATATCAATAAAAACTAAGTTTGTCTGTATAGCACGTTTTTTAATTGATTTTTTTAATGCAAAATTTTCAACGTTTATGTGTTTAAAAAAATTTGCGAGAATAGGCTGTATCAATAAATGTTCAGAATATATGATATTTTGTTAAATTTTACCCAAATAAAACATTCTGCGTGTGATGCTGCTTCGAAGTAGAGGTGGATTACCAGGATTAGGTCAGTTTTAGCTAAGAAGACCCCAAAAAGGTTGTTCGTGCTCTTCTTACTGGTAGGAGTAGCACGAGCGTCTCTGGCCAGGATTCAGATGGTTTAGAATGCAGCAGTGTGATTTTTAACTGGGATGTGCAAACACCAACATTTTACCTTGGTTTTACAGTCTCTCCACTGGCTTCCAGTCCCTTTCAGAATCAGATTCAAGATTTTATTGATCATTTTTAAAGCTCTTCATAACTCCACACCTTCATATATCTTTGACCTTCTGGAGCCCTACAAACCAGCACAGACCCTTAGCTCAAGGGATCAGCTAGTGCTGGTAGAACATAAAATTATATTAAAACATCAAGGTATTCGTGCCTTTTCCGTTATGGCACTTAAACTGTGGAATGAGTTGCCACTTTTTCTCTTTTGTTGATCAAGAAACATTTTAAGGCACTTTAATTTCCTCAGACTTTTAATGTTATATGAATTTTACAGAATGTTTTGGCATCTGCTCTGACATCGTGATTCACGGTGTCGTTTCATGGTCTGTTTTTGCATCACTGTATTATGTTTTTAACTTATTAATTTTCTTATTGTTATTGCTTTTTGTTCTTTACTTGCTGGTTTTATGAATTAGATTTTGTGTATTTTGTCTACGTTTGTTAACTTGAATGTCATTCTGTAATCCTTTGTTGTGAAGTACTTTGGTCAACATGGTTGTGGTTAAATGTGGGATACAGATAAATACACACTGACAATGACATAGGGCCGGTATAAAATTTGGAGACGTATGGGTGTTGACTGTAAGATTATGGGTTTTAACATGTTAAGAGCTTTCACTGAGTGAAACTGACATTTGGGTATTTATTTCTGTGCTGGAGGTAATGTCTCATGGGATCTTCCACATTTGCCTCACTGAATATAAAATATTTGTCCTGCAGATATGCAGTACAGCCTTTTTGTTAATTAAATAAACATATATTTTTATAGATTATTACAGTTTTAATTTTATATTTTTTCAGTTTTTACATAAATGTATATTCATGTGTTTAAATATATATTTTTGTACAAAATACATATCCCAACCCAGATGTTGAAAATGACTTTTTTGTATAAACAGAAAGTGGTTACAAAAAACAAAAATGAAAGATGGAGGGATGGATTCGTTGTAGGCGAGAAGAGTGAAAGTCATGCACTGACGCATAGGACGACGGCGGTCGCGGTAAGAGGGAAGAATGACGTCCCCTGCAGAGCACGCACAGGTGCCAGTGGCAAAGAAGTCATGCAGTCCGACCAATGGGAAAGAAGAAGAGATCAGCTCAGGTGAGACGGGCTCTGCCCTCTGTAGATGTAGTGCTTCTCACTTTGTAGGAACATGTTTTACTCTGGTGCCTGTTTGGACTTTCTCAAAAACACATCCGTTTGGTTTTACTCAGAACATTTCGCTTTTTACTTTTCTGAAACGCCAACACATAATGCGCGAATGCACGGGCACGCATTATATTCAAACAACGGCCTGGGGAAATTCAACTCAGATCAAAATAATAGAGCATATTTCAGTGATTCATTTCACTGATTTGTATTTTTTTTATCTTGAAGGCATTGCATAAAATTTTTATCCTCTTTAATCATAATTTTACTGTGTTATACTCTTAGAAGAGCAAAGCATTTTTAATGTTTTCCTTAATGTATTTTATATAAAATGCTCTGAAAGTATGAAATGGACAGACTGTAGCTCTTGGGTCTGAAAGAAATTTAATAAGACTTCCGTTGCATTGTTTAACTCTTTGTGTGTAGGAATCATTGTAGCATTAATTGTTCTTCATGGTAGCATCAGGAATGAGGGTATTCATATTTCATAACATCTACTAGTATCTTGATGGAAGAGGTTATGAAGACCAGCATTTTCTTCTGACTTTAAGGTCATACTTGCTAAAGGTCCCTATCAGTGTGTCAAAGATATGGAGACGCATGGCTGCGTTATTCATAGGCCATGAAAGTCTGTGCACCTCGACCTGCAGGGGGCAGTGTTTCCAGTTTGCAAGATGGTGAAAGGGGTCTCCACAGACCCCAGTGTGAGGGGTGGGAGGGGTCCAACTGGTGTAGCATGCATGTTTACCTGGTGCTTCCTGGGCTGAGCGTTGGGAGCCTCAGGCACGTAGTTTGGCTGCTGCCGCGTGAACGAGTGTGGTAGCCGGGGAACGTGGGTGCCTTCACAGATGGAGCCGAGGCTGGGACGGAGCGTGAGTCATTCCAAGAGCGGGCGAGAGAAGTGCCGAATGAGTAACGGCTGTTTCACGGAGCTGGCTCCAGAAGAGTGTTTTTTTTACACTGACTGCTGCAAGTTTGCTAGCTGCTGTTGCCTAATTCAGGGAATTGCAATAAGATAATTGCAGGGTCAGGATTTTTTTCTGTCAGTCTAGGTAAAAAGAAGGGGACAGTGCTACGCATTGCTTGAAATCTGTAAATTGCGATAATAGTACTGTACTATTGAGTAGAACTTGTGGGCTGAAAGAACAGTTCCATTCTTTTGGCTGGGATCTATGTGCTTGTAGAATAGCACAATTTCATTGGCTGTAACCTGTAGACTACTGGAATAGTGCCTTTCCATTTGCTGGAACTTAGCAAATGAGAAGCTTTGCTTTTTAAACATCCACGCTGTGAAAGAAACAGATGCCATCATTCAAGGAGAGAGGGGAAAATTATATCAACATATTCACATGTTGCATTAAAATATTTCATTTTACGACTCCCCTTTGAAAGTATGACTCACACAAACGCCATTTTTCAATGGTGTTGCACTGTAAGACAGTCCTAGGTCATCTTTGCAGACAGGCTGCATATTCACATAGATTCCAGTCAGGGATAAACGGTGGCACTTCCTCATTCTATATTCTATACAAAATTATTGTAAACATTGTGCTAAATTCCTGAAAACAGTGTTGCTTCCTCTCCGGATTCAGCCTACAATTCTTTTTGTGCCTACATAAGCAAGCTGAAGTGGCAACGCGTGAGATGTTTCCTCCACGTGAAACTGCGTGCGGTTCAGCAATAAACATATTTATGCAGTCTGTGTTCATTGCATTTTGTGTTAGAAGGTCAGGTTTACAAAGTCTGGTGCATAAGCCCTGTTCTTGTTGAACATGAGTGCCCAAAACTGAAATGGTCTTCGTCTTCATCGCCGTTTTCTTTCAACATCACTTCCGGTAGATGGAGATTCTGTGGAGGAGTTGGACTTCAACTGGCAGGAGTACCTGGAGGAGAATGGGGCCGTGCCTGCCCCCCATACGTCGTTCAAACACGTGAGTAGTCCTTCAGTCTGCCTAACACGTGTCGTAGCTGCTGTAAGTGGGGGGAGGGGGTTTAGAGTCAGGATTAATGCTGGGTTTAATAAAGAGCTTGCAGGTAAACTTGATGTTGGATGTGTTTATTTAGTTATTTATTTATTTTTGAGTTATTGTCTTTGGACGCTGCCGGGCTAACCAATCTCAGCACACGATAAATCCTCTATATTATTTCTGTTCATTTTAAACTGAAAATCAGCACACGCAAGACAGCAGGGCAAAAATTGCAGTACACTGTACACTGCAGTACACAAATTGCAGTGGTACACTGAGTGCAAGGTTAAGGTAAATCCACCTTCTCAGGTGTGTTTTGTTCTCTTTGCCATACCCATCCTTCTGTACCTGTGGAGACAGCGCCCCAGCGGAGGTCCCGCACCATTCTGCGTGTACATGTCGACCTCAAACAGGCAGTGGGGGTCGTAGTGGAAGTTGAACACCGACATGGTGTTAAAATATTGGGTCAAGAGGCTTGCATAAGAGTAATAAAGCCCCCTCCAGCTTAATAAAGGGGGAACACTTCTAGAATATTCCTGATCAATTCACTGTCAGGCCGACGTAATATTATTTCTTAGTTTAATCAGTGTAATTATTTTTACAGCTTTTGGATTATAACAAGGAATGTGAATCAGACTTGCGTAAAAGTAATCAGTCCACTTGCGGTTAAATCTATATCTCGACGATCTGATGGCCCTTTGTGTCTAAGTATGCATGCACTCAGTTGAGAAGTTGTCATTGAAGCAGCATGCAGGCTCCAAGAGGGTGTCTGCTGGTTAGCACAGACGGCTAGCAGCTGTCCACAGCTGTATGGGAGAGCGTTGAAGTTAAAGGCAGCCCGTCACACACCTGGGGAGGAAGGCTGTCTGCCGTGCGACCTTTTTAGCCTCCTACGAGAACCTTTGGTGGGCCGGTTCACACACGGACACATCTGCGCACAAGTACACATGCACATACATGCTGTAAAAGCTACCGGCGCATTAGGCTGGACAAACTCCTAAAGCGGCAGGGATAATCATGTTCGGAAATGGTGGATGATCTGGTTTTGATCAGGTGTAGCTCCGAGCAGTAAATAGGATTGGGCAGAGCAGAGGTGTCCTGGAAAGCCCCAGTAGGCAGCAAGTATTGATGAGACATGGAGGGTGCCTCCTTGAAATCGCTGGGCCGCACTGAGATCGAGGGTGGTGGGAGACCGGACTAGTCCCAACCCCCCTGCGAAAAAGGAAACGGCTTCTTCACGCCTCGAGCCTATCGTCACCCGCGGTCGCTATCTTTCTGACGGCCGCAGCTCGAGGAGAGCTCGTTTGGACGTGCGGCCCGGCCCCGTTGGCGCCGCGATGCCACCCGCGCCACTCGTTACGGCATCGGCCGGGCAAGGTGCCTTCTCCGAAGTGTTTGTTTTGTCACACTTAACCTGAGTGGCATCTCAATTATTACAGTTACAGGTTTATCTCATTTGGCTGCTGTGTTTACTGTAACCCAAGTGACAGATAAGTGCATGTTTTAGAATGTGTTCTGCCATCGTCCACAGGTAGCACCTCAGTTATGTTATTCTTTCAAGACATTTGTGAGGCATGCGTACACGTTGCTGCCTTGGAGTTGGAAATTTCTGAAGGGTTACACATTCTCAATCTTCAGTGGTCATCTGCAGACCTCATTTTCACAGCTGTGAGATAAATGCTGCAAATACATATATATATATATATATATATATA
>JABJVR010000001.1:1725682-1747258 GCA_025773905.1 Chitala chitala
GTTACTAAAGTGCTCCCTGAAGAGATGTGTCTTCAGTTGCTTGTGGAATGTGGATAGGGATGATGAAGTCCTCAAAGTAAGCGGAAGTTTGTTCCACCATGTAGGCGCCAGAGAGGAGAAGAACCTCGGTTTACCACATTTTAGGATAGGTGAGACCAGTCTCTTCCCACTGGCAGACTGCAGAGAACGGGAGGGGACATAGTTCTTGATTCGGGACCGCAGGTAGACTGGAGCATTGATGGCCTTGTAGGCCAGCATCAGGGTCTTGTATTTGATGCGTGCCTGGACCAGAAACCAATGTAGTGAGACGAGTAGAGGGGTGACGTGTCCATTTGGGAACGTTGAAGATGAGGCATGCCACTGCATTCTGGATTCTCTGGAGAGGATACGTAGCAGAGGCTGGGAGACCGGCCAGGAGGGAGTTAAAGTAGTCTAATCTTGAGATGACCAGAGGTTGGACCAGAAATAAAAAGAGCAGACGTGAATTGATCCCAAGACACCCACATAGAAGCGGAAAACTTAGCTGCGGAGCCACAGACCAAAGTGTAAATATGTTACAATTATTTAAAACAGACAAATGTTGAAAATGTGTTTACTTTTGAAGCAACCAATTTCAACGCAGTAGTTATTATATTTAAGTGCTTACAAATCTTGTAGGCTGCACTGAAAACAAGTTGCACATTGATGCTGCGGTACCTCTTTCTGTTGACAAAAACGTCTTCACTTTCCGATGTTGCGATTATGCAGATGAGCGTACCATCATTAACACCAGGGAGTCCCACTATGTATATGAATGCGCTTTTGTGAGCCTGCAGAGTGTGAACGACCAGTGGAAATTAAATGAGCCGTGTCACCAAATGAGGCTGTGAAAGTGCTTCAGTGCGATCGCTCGTCTGATTGAAAGTTGTGACTAGAGGCCGACCGAAATTGATTTTTTGGTTTCAGCTGAAACCGAAAGTTATAAATTGACTTTTGTAACCGAAAGTTACGAATTGACAAATTGTTAATAGTGATGTTAACGGTTAGTGATGTCAATGGTTAGTGATTGTTAGTAGTTAGTTCTTTATTAATAAAAGTGGCATAGCATCATGGCATATTTCATAAATCTTGTGTTTGGGATTTTTTTTGGGTGATATATCTTTCGGCTTCGGTTTCGGCCGAAAGTCAACTGCACAGACAGTTATAATTCACTTACACAACAAGTACTGTACATTGTTATTTTCGCATCACTCTTTGCCCCTTTTTAATTCTCATAGTGTGTGCGGATGATAGTTAAATTGACCTTTGCTTAACGCCTCTTGTTAGAATACGTTTAATAAAGACTTGGCTATCGCAATTCCGCGTCACGGCATGGCTGGCCACTGCTGCTATAATGCATTCCACTAGACCCGTTATGCGTCTACACTTTTGTCCTGAAAGTCTTTTATACTGTAGCGGCCATCAGCGCTGGCCATTATTAAGACACTGGCGAGTTGGGTAAAGTCACTGTTCTTTTATTAAATTTTTATTTTTATTTTTATTTTTATTTTCCACCGGTCAGAAAGATCTCGCCAGAGTGAATTCACTACTGGGTATTTCTCTCATCATTCCGGCATTCGTTTATTGAAATTTTTTACAGTAAAACAATACAACAATAAAACAATACAATGATAAAACAATACAACAATAAACAATGCAAGACATTTTGAAAGATAAGAACAATAATACAATAGAATAAAACAAACATTTGTAAATATAGTTCTAAAATCCTTCATTATTTGTATCGCGACCTTAAAAGAGATCAATATGGCTGTGTCTGATAATAAATAGTTAAAAGTTCCCTTTTCATACTCTAAACAGGTTTAAAAAGGAAAGTGATCCTCCTCTTGTGGAGCACCAAAGGGCACGCCCCACAAAACACCTCTGACATCCATGAGGCGTGTACACAACCAGTAGTGTTGTTCTTTTTTTCCTCGCTGTTCTTTTATTAATTTTTTTTTTTTCACCGGTCAGAAAGATCTCTCCAGAGTGAATTCACTACTGGGTATTTCTCTCATCATTCCGGCCTTCTTTTTATTAATCAATAATAAATAAATACAATAAAACACAATAAGTAGTAAAATACAATAAAATGCAACAATAAACCAATACAACAATAAATATTAGACACTTAGAAGAATAAGAACAGCTATGAATACAATGGAATAAAAAAGGCATTTGTAAAAGGATATTTTAAAATGCAGTTCTAAAATCCTTCACAATGTTGACTCGACCTTAAAGGAGATCAAATGTAGCTCTGTCTGATAATAAATAGTTAAAAATGTTCTTTTATTAAAGCCCTTAAAAGAACTCAGACAAAAGTAAACCAATCACCAGAACACACACACTCAGGAAACGGGGCGAGGGGTACATTCACACTCTCAGAGACACCCAGGGTAGGGAACAACTATTTTACAAATGGTGCCGGGAAGGTGCATAATCGCCCCTTCCCGGCTGCGGTCCATTGGTCGCGGCACCGGCGTTACAATACTTTTAAATTTTAGACACCGTTTTACTGTACGGTATTGCAGAAATGCACGGCAAGACGCTGCAAATGACGATCTAGGTCAACAGATATTAATTTCTATCTATGGATCCTTTTATAGAATAATACTTTTGAACGCAACTAGCGGGGGTATGTTTGCTGTGGACTCTAGGCCTGTGCAGAGGGAAGGGGGGCTCTGCATGCTCAGGTGCCTTCCCTTTTAGATGGTTTGGACAGATGTAGAGGAAGGATACAGAGTACAGTATATAGGGAAAAGAATGCCTAGGATGGAGCTGCTAGACAGGAGAAAAGGAAGGCCAAAAAGGAGGTTCATGGATGTAGTGAGGGAGGACATGAGAGAGGTTGGGGTGACAGAGGAAGCTGCAGAGAACAGGTTGGCATGGAGAAGGATGATCCGCTGTGGTGACCCCTAAGGGGAGAAGTCGAAAGAAGAAGTAGAAGTAGAAGAAGAAGAAGAAGAAGAAGAATTTCAATGTTATGGAAATAGGAAGGAGACTTGACGCAAGTGGAACAAACCACATTCTCTGGAGGGTTAGCCTAAATGGTACGCTGAGCTCAGAACATGCTTTTTGCTTGAAGAATTATTAAGAAACTTACCTGGGGTGGCAAACGGGGTAACAGATAATTTTGTTAGAGTGGGAAATGCCACCCTATGCCACCCCTGTAAATCCGCGCCTGGTCTAACCGAAACTACGGAATCTGAATATGTCTAAGAATGCATTTCATTGCCTTGTTTACTTGCTGAGTTTTTCTTAAAAGGCAAGCTATTTAGATGGTATGTGGGCTTTTTTGGGTTGGACTGAAACAACTTGAAGAGTTTTCATTTTTTTCCTGCTTAAAAATCTACTGAATGTCAAGCAAGATGTGGTTCTTTTCTGTCGATTCTATTTTTGGCATTTTTAGAATAGTCTGTATTGCTAATGTAGCTTAATGTTTTCAATTATGTTTGATCTTAATTGCAATGAATGAATGCATGTGTGAAATTTCTTTTCCTCAATCTGTCTTATTCAGAACATGATTTAAGGTTAGGGCTTTACGAGTATTTTTTAATGGTGTCGCACTAATGCTGGTAGGGTAAACACGTCCAGACAAAGGGAAAATAATGAGCACAAGAAGGATAAATAGTATGTAGGCTGTCCTCGTCCCTAGCTCCCACACTGCAAATTTGGGGTAGCGAGGGCTCAAATAACATGGAAAGTCTTTTCAAATGAGTCCGTTTCTTATAACTAGCAGTCGGGAATTGGGTAGCGATCATGAATCATGACCAAGAATCACGATTTATTTTTTAGTGCAATGATCGCGCTATAGTGCATGTTCAACTATAGTTTATCTTCACACAGAATATGTTTTAATTAATTTATGTTTTAACCGCAAATCGTGTTAAATGCAAAACCCCAGAGTTTGTTTCGAACATATTTTGCTAAGAATAGTGCAGCACTTTTTAATTTAAGATTACAAATTTCAGTATTATAAATGCCAGTAAATTGACCAAGCTGGAGTAGAGGTCAGTCAGTCAGTTTCTTAGCCGCTTCGTCCTGGTGAGGGTCGCGGGGAAGCCTGGAGCCCATCCCAGAGCACAGGCGCCTAGGGCAGAGCGCCAACCCACCACAGGGCACACACACTACGGACAATTTGGACACACCAGTCAACCTAACCTGCATGTCTTTGGACCGTGAGAGGAAACTGGAGTACAGGTAAGTAATTGAACACAGAGCAATCTGGGATGACAGGTAGATGGCCTACAGTCATTTTAAATGTGACGATTATATATTATGCAGTCAGATGCGTTTTTAACTGAGACGTGATCATATTGCAACTGGTCTGACGTTTTTGCCCTGACTGTTAATCAGCGCGATTTTTCCATGCTTTATTTAGTAATACTCTACGTTTCCAAATGGAAATCGCTCATATTTCGATTGTCCGACATTTAACCGATGTTTTTACCCACGTGTGTGCTGATGGGGTTACTGTGGCCGGTACTTTGTTTTGAAGGTCAGTAAACGGAAAAATGCTAGTGGTGTTATAAACCATTTCTTTATGATACGTGTACTTGACCAATACGTGTTAAGGACGATGAAGACCATGGTTACAACACACTTCTTTAAACTAACAGGCTGAGATATTTTTAGATTAAAAATGTTGTAGCTGTTAAATAATTTACCTTTGCATAACTTCTGATCTGAATGTAAATTCTATGCCGGTATCTGAAGGTTGAACATTGATGGTAGTGTTTTTGCAAAGGGCCGGTAATGTGCAGTCTGACTATTCGCACGGAGCCTTCCAAGTTCCATTTATAGATGTCATCTGAAAAGCGGATACAGGTCGTCGAGTTACGACAGCGATCGGTTTCGAACTGCATAACTACAGTACAACTGGTCACTCACTATATATATCAGGGTAGCAGGCCACACCCACTCCTGAATAGACTCATTAGTGTAAGAAAGCTGAATAGGGAATTGGGGATCGTTACGTATGACGGTGATAGAATCTTCCCCACTTCCATCAGACTGAAGAAGCCTTTTGGTAAAAGGTGAAACGTTTCTGCGTAAAGAAGTCCAGTTGACATGATCAAACTTCCAGGTAACCTCACCTGGACGACTGAGAATCATCATAGACAACTGGGTTAATTATTGCAACTGGGGCAGCGCTCGGGATACTACAGTACAAATGGGTAAATAATTGCAGCTGGGGCAGCGCTCGGGGTAGTTTATTACTTTTTTTGATAAAGCTTTGTCTGAACTGCATATGAGCTTTGTCTGAACCGTTTGTTTCTTTTTATCCTCTTGCATTTCACGATACGGACGAAACGCATCATTAGCCGTCCATGCAGTCATTGCAAATCGTTCAGTGTTTGGGTCCATTCCTTCAAAATGTGCAAGAAGTTTACTCAGTAGAGCTAAACCTTCTGATAATCCCTTTGAAAACGAACACAGGAAGTGCACTGTGCCATGTGTACCCTGTGTACTAAAGTGCACTGTACTGAGTATACCATGTGTACTAACGTGCAGTGTACCGAAGTACACCGTACCGAGTGTACTGTACCGTGATCTGAACACAATCTGAGTTTAGTCGTGTGCTCGTATGGCCAGCTGGGCAACGCTCACCAGAAATACCGGTCTCTTGTGGTCGTAAAGCCGTAAGTCGCTTAGTTTGTACGTCGACGAAGACCTGTATGTCGATTCGTACCCTTTAGGATTTGTAGAGAGCGATTTTGTAGTATTTGTTTTAGTATTTCCCGATAACGCACATATACCTACGAAGCCCATTAGGTATTGTAAGAATTACTTATTGGAGGTATAGTGATGTTTTTCCTGCTATGGTGCGCCGTAAATACCGCACGTTTAACTCTGCAAATAAATTATGTATATGGTGATTTCAGATGGGTCAAAGTTTCCCTTTTCTGTTAGCTGGTATGTATGCAAATTACTATCATGGACATTACAGGCGGTAACGTTGGGAATGACGCTAAGGGTTTTGAACACTTGCAAGTTAAAATACGCGCCAGCGATCTAATGATAACTGCACTATAAAACTTTAAAGCATATGACGCAAAAGTTCTGAAAGTGTATGGTACGAGACAACGTTAAAGTGTAAGAGCACGTCTTGATCTTTGCAGACTCTCCTTTCCCCATACTTGCAACTTCAAGTCGACTGACAGTTCCCAGCGCGTGCACGGAACGAAAGTGAAAGTATTACAACGACAAAACAACTGCGCAAAAAAAAGGCATGCAATGAATGAAATTAAGTACGAGAAATGAAGCCACCTCCCCAAATTTTTGTATTTTCAGGCACGCGTTTATAAGTACAGTAATGTAGAATTTAGCAACATTTTGTCCAGATTTAATTACGCGGCATATATATGATGATGTGCCATGGTTTGACTTTTTCAGTCGTTCTGCTTCTGGCTTTGTGTACTGAGTCGGATACGGATAAGTATTCAAAAGGTACGTGCGTTTTCTTAAATTAGTCAATTTCCAACAGCATGTGCCTTTTCTGTAACTGACCACGTTTGCAAAGATGTACCAGTGAAATTGTTTCGGGGGAAAATAACGGTGTGGGTCTTTATATGCTGATTATGCGTAAATTAAACCAGTCCGACCTTCAAATAAGAACGTACGCAGTGGAAAAAAACAACTTAAATTGTATTCGTCTTAAAGTGCCTAGTACCCTTCATTATGAACGTCTTTTTACGTCATACGTTTAAAACGTAGTTTATGAACATCTGACTTATATAGGCAATATCACAACAATTATTAGATGTATCTGTTGCGTTGGAAACGATTAAAGTCGAATATCCGCTCTAGTTCTTTTTCCTGCACGGGAATTGATCGGTTTTGCTGTTAGCGTTACCGGCGGATTCTACCCGACCTCAGCTGCGCTCGTGGTGTGTAGGTGGTGTTTCCATGCTAACCAGGTCTTAGTGGACATTTGTTCCTTAAGGCAATCGGAGCATGCATTGTAGCACATGTCGCTGTTTTTTTTTTCTTCTTTCCCCAAAAACATGTCATCCGGAACGTGCAGTGCACTTGAATTGTCAGTCATGCTGCGGCCCATTTGACATGATGTAGACGCCGAACCTTTGATATGAGCAACGTTACCTGTACACGTATTACTTAAAATGTGCCGGACCAGCTATATACCGCAGATCTCCTGCTTGTTTTGCACTGTGCGTGGAGCAATTGATCATTGAACCTCAACTCTTTTGGTTTCTTGCTGCTACTGATAGAGGGCTCTTCTTGATCACATTAGTGTTCTCCTAGACAGTTGCTGTACGTGTTTCTTCTTAAGGTTTGGACTATATAACGTTTTTGCAAGTAGCCTGAGAACTCAAACCATGGCTATATTCTGTTCTTGTTCGCCAGTCACTGGCTTGCTGTTTTAAAAGCAAAATGACAAATTAACATACACGTGCATGAAAGAAGGTGCCAGTCGTCCACTGCTAATTACCAGGGTTGTGAAATATATGCCTATATGATAGAGCTGACTACGTTTCAAAACATTGGATACTAGAATGCAGGCTTTTTTGCTTTATGAAAAAAGTGGAGGAAGAGATGAGGGGTGGAGGAAGGCAGAAAAAATAAAACGAAACGAGAGGAGGTGGGTGCACAGAAGAAGGAGTGACTTGGGGAGGGGCTCTCCAAGAACATTTACAAAACCAGATAGATCAGTACTAAGAACATTCTCCAAAGGATGACTGGCTCTAACAAATAAACACTGCAGCTAAAACATAATGTCTCAGCCACTAATAACACGTACAAACTGTACTTAAGACCACAGACTTCTCATATCACTTCTTGTCCTCAATGATGTTTCCTTTAATTCCAGGAATTAAAGTTTGTTTATACATGCTTTTCTAGTTTATACAAGACATACATTTTATCTTTATACTTTCCCCTTTACTTGTATGTCGTGTGTGACAATTGCTTGACTTAATCGTGTGCACTTTGATGATAGGACATCACTTACTGTTAGTTGGATTCTCTGATACTGGTTGACCTCGTTTGTGACGTGCATGTGTACTCTTATTCATTGTAAGTCGCTGTGGACAAATGCGTCTGCTAAATGAATAAATGTCAAACTGAATGTTGAGTCACAGCTGAAGGACACAATCGGGTGTGCTTCTGTTGGAAGCATGATATTATGTCGAAATAGTCTGTCTACATGGCGCACATTGTACAAAACACCTGTCCCATTAACTGAAATACTTTTTGGACATCTGTCAGATTGCAAGGTGGGACTTGCACTAGAGAGGTGGGACTATATGAGATACTGTGCACCAGATGGGGGGTCTGACAGATGCCTCTCTACTTTGTTATAGACAAATGCGGGACACCGCCACAAAAACAATACACCGTGCCTTTCAATGACGGACAGTACCACCCAGTGAAGAGCAACCAGCGCTACAAGTGTGTTGACGGGTACCTAAGAAAAGCTGGCACCTCCAGCCTTATCCGCTGCCTTAAGGATAAGGATGAGACGAAGTGGCATAACACCGCTGGTCCGCTCTCTATCGTCTGCATACGTAAGGAGCTGCTTTGCCCCACACACTCGGGTGCCAGGGCTTTCTGTGTTGGGTCACGTGACTGTTGCATTGCCAGATGCAAAGCACACTGTCTCCTGACAGTTTTTACTTGCAAAGACTGCTGCCTCATGGTTGGGAACATGGATGCTTGCTGGAGTTAGAGCTGAAACTGGAGCAAGGGGACTGACACTTCGTTCTAAATGTGCATAGTGTGGGGGTGTTTAAGTCGGCAAATCAATAATCATATTAGAGTGGGCAGGTTGACTGACGCGCCATTGTGATTTTTCTTTGTTTTGTGTGCAGCGAACCCAAAGGGAAAAAGAGGAACAACAGGTAAGTTAGGCCTCTTGTTTGCCAGGAGTTTAGCAGTCCTTTAGCAGTTCAGGAAGGCTGAAACTCAGCTCATTCCCCAGGGGTGTAATGATAGCCATAAATCCTGGCTGGATTCCTGTCAGAGGAAGGCCATGCAAGAGGCTGCCCAAGCACTAATCAATGCATTTTAAATACTTTTCAGTTACAAAGAAAAATGTAGGTTCTTCATACAAAATGGACAATTCACATGAAAGCGCACTGCCATAAAGAAACTGAATAAATGACCACTGCCATCTTAAATGCTAAATTAAGTCTCCATGTTTTTGTGAACATTTAATCTTTTAACTGGAATTTTATTTGGCCAATGAAAGCCTCTGCACCCAGTCCAGAAACATCTACAAAGTCCTACATAACAACGACATTCAAGAAAACACCAACTCCAGGTTTGTGTGCATGCTAGATTTCTCTTCATGTTTAAATCTTGATAAGCTTAGAGCATTTACAATGTCCTGATGATTGCAAAGGTCTTTCTAACCATGTGGGTGTACAGCTACTGAAGTCAGCTGTGACATAGTAGGTTGACTGCTACACACTCACTTTAATCAACTCACAACACTGAGAAGGTTTTGACGCTAAACAATTAAAAACAACCGATAAGTAAGACAGACGAGATGGATTTTCATGATTTTGCACTTTATGACATAAAATTACTGTTTTATGCTTAAACACAGAACACGCAACAAAAATAACCACATCGAAGACAACCACAACAGTGGGACGCTCAACCTCAAAGAGGGCACCCGAAGATGGTGCCTTTTTGTCCACTCCAACTCCTTTAACAAACGGGACACCCAGCAATTACACGTCATGGAGTCCAGTCAAAATAAATACTACAACAACAACTCAACCTTTATACACCTATGGCAGCCGGACAACCTCCTCTGGATTGGCCCGATTAAATGTCACGACAACCAATAATGAAACTGGTAAAATGCTAAACATTGTCACATTATCTGAAGAAAAAAAAAAAACCCATTACCTTGCCAGAGATAAGTAATGCACGCACGCACACAAACACCCCCCTCCCCCTTAACATTACAGCTGTCGTGAGAAGTTTTGAGAATGACACAAATTTTAATTACAAGCACCTGTGGTAGGTTGGCACTCTGCCCTGGGTGTCCCCCTCCCTGCACTCTATGTGTTCTGGAATGGGTGCCAGGCTTCCCCGTGACCCTTAACAGGATGAAGCGGTATAGAAGATGACTGACTAATTACAAGCATTTTGTAAATGTCAATCCCATAAAGTTTATGCAAAGAGTCAATATTTGCAGTGTTGACCCTTCTTTTTCAAGACCACTGCAATTCACCTTGGCATGCTGTCAGTCAACTTCTGGGCCACACCTTGACTGTATGATCCCACAGCTGAATCATAACCATTCTCAAAAATTTTGGTCACAGCTGTACATTGTTTTTAATAGTGTCATGATTGATAAACACCTGTAGTCACTGTTCTAACCCCCTTATGGCTAATTGAGTCATTCTCTTGGGAGGAGAAAAATAGGACACAAAAAGTGCAGTTCTAAGTTTCTCTTAATTCTTGACGCTGCAGAGGCACACCTGAATGAGCAATCTCAAACACAGTAATTAATAAAACTGTAACTATTTTTATCCTTCTGCTTCTATAACGCAGTTTATCCTCACACATCTCTCGCTTATCGCATTGGCTGTTCACCACACAGCAATTAAATTTATTGTTTCGACAATCTTTTATGTTAAATTGAGGTTTGCAAGACTCTCTGTCAAAAAAAATTAAAAAAAGAGGGGAAAAAAACCGCACATATCCTGCCATTCCTTTGACCGCTAAGACTATTATCTGATCTGCTGCAAATGTATCACTAATGCATTGAGTTCCTGGTGCTGTTTACTGATCATCTCCTTAACTTGGTTTCGTCACACTCACAGCGAGCATTAGAGAAAGATTATTTAGTTATTCTGCCTGTTTCCATAATTTTTCTTGAAACTGGAAAAAAAAATCCAAAGCATGACCCTTGTTTGACTTCTGTTCTGAAGGTTTGCTTTGAGTTATGTACATGGGGTTCTGTACCACATTTAGAAGTAACATTTTGCCCCTCCCCACCACAGATCCAACTCCAGCTCCCATTCAAGTTGCTCCGTTGGTTGGTATGTTGTGACGTCGCTGAAGCAGATGCACGTCTTTCTTTTTGCACAAACAGTGAGGAACATTGCACGGCTCCAACTGAACATGTTTCCTGAAGAGCCGTCTGAGCAGGGTGCCGAGGCTTGCACAATAATAGTTTCAGAAACCAGAGCCGCAGCTTTTGTTTACCACAGAAGAGAATTTTATTCACAGGTCACAAGAATAAAAGTCTGCACATAAAAACACAGACTTAAAAAAAAAAAAGCTAAATAACTAATAATTAAGGACACAAGTCATCGTATCCCAGCAAAGACAAGAGTGCACTGGCTGGTGCTTGTTAGGTCAGAGGGAGTCGGACCCTACAGTTCCCGTGATGTAGAACATCAGGCCGAGATGCAGAAGTCTCCCGGTTTGAATCCCGCCTCAGTCACCAGTTGTGTCCCTGAGCAGTAATGATCCTGGGTCACTTGGTGCCCTACGCAAGATTACATTTGCCCGCCCCTCCCTTCCCATGTGTTTGTGTGCTCTTCAGCCACTGGCGCCCCTATGAATGGACGGTGTCTCTAGCATTTGCCTATGCAGCCAATGCCCGGGACCAGCTCTGTGGAAGACACTCTGCGCTAGTTCCATGGGTGCTGAATAATGGCTGCACTCTGCTCCCGCAGGGGATGGGTTAAATGCTGAGGATGAATTTCCCTGTTGTGGGACTAATAAGAGATTAATAAAACAACACGGATCACAAATGAAAAGTTAGCCACAGTTAATTAGCTTAAAAAGTCTCATTGTAGCCTAGTCTCTCCGCAGTAGACACCTCTGAAATGGCTTTAAGTTTGTAACTTCTGCGAGTTTGTTGGCTTTTTTTTAACCATCTGTTTCTCTGTACCCACAGGTACTACCATCCCTTTGATCATTTTACTAATACTACTACTACTACCAGTGATTTTTATACTGAAACGATACCGGTAAGAAACCCTTTTTTATGTAGCGTAGTGGACTGTGTAGCATAGTAGACATTCCAGCATTCTTCATCTGCAGGAAGGAGAAGCAACTGGCTTTTGTGCTTGTGTAACATCCCATGGGCTGCAGCCCAGATTTTGGCATCGACTTGCTGCCTTCAGTTAAATCAGCCTTGAAATAGCCTTGGGGTGCTGCATTCGCTGTTACATTGACCCCCTCTACAGATAGATAGGGAAAGTGTGGCAGGACAATTCAGGCCAAGCGTAATTCTGTTGCACATTCTGTTGTGGAAAGTCGAGAGCATTCTCCCATAAAGAGTTTCACATGTCTTACCCCCTTTTTCTATTTTCAAAGGTCTCAAAGACGTACCCATCAGCCGGTCCCGATGGTGGAAATCCAGCCTCCGAATCCGTTACCCTTGCACGATGGAGAGGCACAAGGACAATAATACAGTTCCTTCCCTTTGAGAGCAGGAACTGGACCAGTTCTTCATTAAACGAGTAAATCAGTAACTAGCTGAGTAGCATGACGTGCTGTCCCAAGACACCACGTTCCATTCTGACCGGTCCATAAATTGTTAATTTTTCATCAGAAACTGGAATCTGTGAATGATTCCTTTTAGCAAAGGCAGCATGCCTACAATGTAATGAGCTGCTTCCTCCAAACACAGGAAAAGGCTCATTTGGGATGTCTGTTAATTAACCCATGAACACACACATGCTGTCAAAAGGAACCGATGCCAAGACGTACAAAGTACATGCATTTTTTTTTTTTTTTTTTTTTGGATCTAGTGTTTGTTAATCACAGATGTACACTTCTTTGCACGTGCCAGCACACACATGGATGCACTAGCACACAAATATGCCTATGCTGGTTTAAATATTAGCTCATCCCCCAACCGCTCCACCTTTTATGCTTGGGGTGTGTAACTTGTGTATAAAGTTTTTAAATTAAGCAGATTATCACAAGCATGGGCCACTGTGGAAGAATGATGTCCACAAACACAGTAAGCGGTGGTTCTTTCCTAAAAATTTCACCTGTTAAAGTACACCACGTGGAGACACGTGTGCTGGCACGTGTACCTGAAGGCATTACCTGTGACAGCATCTGGGCTGCTGATGAGGCTGCCTGCCTGCACCAACACTTCTGATTTCACCTTTACACTTTCTGAAGCGCTTTTGGTTGAGCAAAAACATTTCCCACCTGAGACAGAACACCAAAAACGCTCCCCAGGTCCTCTGGAGGAAAGAAAAAAAAAAAAAAGTCACAACCGTTTGTTGTCCGCTCCTTGTTGGGACACCTATGCCCAGGTGTAATGGACATCCTGTATCTTCAGCTGCTGAATCTTCTGAGACACCCTCACCTGTCCAAGTAACTCAGAACAGACCTAGCAGCATGGCCACGTTAACCGGCAGCTCCTCTGTGTAGGGCATGGACTTCACCTGCTCAGGTGCGGCGATCAAGTACGCCGATGGACCCAGGCGCTGCTCCACGCAGGTGGCGCACAGAGGACCCCCCATGTCCGCAGAGTCCGCCTGCAAGGCAAAGTGGCGACTCACAATGGTGGTCGCTTCTCAGCACACCCGCGTCATCAACCTGCTCTTACTTCTCCTTAAAGGACTAAACGGAACGACAGATATCACAGGACAGCAAATGCAACCAAAATGCAACTTTCACCTCAAATGGCGGGCTGTAAACCACGAAGGCTAACGGCATACTCAGTGAATGCCGCCTGCCCAATTTCTGGCTTCTCTTAAACAAATGAAAACGAGCTTCAGAGCTTGCGGCGCTTGCGGAAGCGGGGTGCTTACGTATGTGATGGGGACTTTGCACATGGTCAGCGCTGACTCCGCCCTCACATGGTTGCGACACTCCCGAATGGAGCAGCGTGGAGCCTGGCCCTCTGTCACCAATGTGCTCGTCAGCTGCGCCCGGAGAAAATACTCCTTTGAAAAACAAGGGAGGGGGCCAACATCTTAAGGACCACATGTCTATGCAAAAAAGCCAGCAATATCCCCGGAGTGTTTTTTGGCATAACAGAGGATGGGATGTGTGTTGGCGTCATGCCCTGTTTGGAAGCCTGTTAAAGTGCTAAAAACTCCTGGGTCAATAGTTTCTTTTCCAATATCATCTGTTCACTTATCTGTCCCTTCAGGTTGCCATATATATGACTAGGAAGGTGTTTGCCCCAATACTGACAGCCAGTCCTATTAACTGGTGAAACTCCGATACTTAAAACCATCACATGTGCCCCTTACTACGACAATGCACAGTCCCACTACTGTAACACCTTTGTTTAACAGACACACACTAATGGTTCACTACCTCTCAGTATTTTGTTGTAATAGTTTAGGTGATTATGTGTGTGTTTGCGTTAAACGAAGACAGATTAGTTTAGAATACCATATTTCTCCTAATTAACGTGCCTGGGTGCGTTACAAGTTTTTAAAACCTTTAAAAACAAGTTGTTACTAAAAAGCCTAACAGTATTACTTGTGGCACAACGCCTGACATAAAATCGCTCAAATTTTTATGCAAATACAGGTGCTGAGAACTGGCGATCTGCAAATGACAAACGTCTGGGAAGGGGGTGGGTTAGCAGGATGGGGGGGGCGGGGGTTTAAACAGAGTACAGTAAAACGAGAAGGCAACGTGGTACAAATGAACAACAGCTGCTTCTACTGACCCCAGCGAGTGAGATGAGATTCTCAACGGTCTTGTTAATAACCAGGCGCGTTTTGGCCCGAGTCACAGCCACATAGAGCAGATTCCACTCATCAGGCGGGACATTTGCTGGGATTCAAAAATACAAAAGGGTGAATCGGACAAAGGGACAACAGCAAGCGGGGCTCACGTAATGGCTCACACGTTATTCAGAACAGTCAGGGAACACTCTGTGCTTTAAGCGGTTGATTGCCCTGCTGCAAAACTACGATGAACTCCAGATGCGAAAACTTCCCAAATATGCAAAAACACATGTGCGTACATCAGCTGCCCAAGAGTTTCAAACAAAGAGTCGTTTCAAAGCGACATTCCAGACATGGTGAAAACACATTCAGTAACTGCCTATTGTCTTCAGAGTTATGGAATATGTAATGACACCCTCTACATTTTACGCCCTGTCTCCCCCCGGCCCCACGCCTTTCTGCGTTACTCTCTTACCTCCTATACACATACCAAGCCGTTGCAGGTTGTGCTGGGTGCAGGGCACTTTGACAAAGTCATCGGTGACTATCACTGTGTCGAACTCCAGCCCCTTGGACTTGTGAACCGTACCCAGGATGACATCTGTGGTGAGGGGGACAGGACACTATTATGTAGGTCCGCTCGACCCAAACAGCCAAGCGTCAGCTCGCGGTTGATCTCTCTACGACCGCTGTGCCACCAGTTTCTTGCCGAGTGATGCGGCATCGTCCCCGACCGACCGACCTTCCCAATGTGGTGTGTACCGTCTCACCAACCTGCATTCCAGGGGTCGTCCACGGAGCACGCCTTAATTCGCTCCACCAGCTCCGGGATGCGGCTGTTGTACTTCTCCACGATGGCCAGTTTGGCTTCCAGGTCACGCTCCTCTGTCTGCATGGCGTACCTCTTTAGACCTGTGTAGCCTCCCATCTTGTCCTTGCAAAAGCGACGGATAAAGCCGTCACTTATGCTAAGGTTCTCTGGTCAACAGGAAGAGGGGAAAAAAAAAGAGAAAGGAGAAATGAAATACAGGTGATATATACATGTGAATCCTACTTACAACTGGGACAGGCTGGACAGACTTCAGCTTGTAGAGTATTACACCCTACTACACTACAGTATGGACATAAACATTGGGTTTATGATACAATAAAGTACTGTTCAAAGTCCATAAAACGTATAGATTAGTGTTACATGGAAACTGTTACTTTGAAAACAGAGGAAGACTGTTATCGCAAATGATGTTGGCGAAGCTTCCCAACAGCATTGAGCTGTATGACGCACAGCCACGACTCAAAGTAAACCACGCATGTGCACAGCATCATTTTCATTTGTTAAAAGTGGGACCCTAACTGTACAACATGGCCTGTCTACAGACGATGTCCACTGAAACCAATAGCCAGTGTTCTTACAATGTTGGAAAAACGTCAGACCTTGAAAGACCTGCTGCACTTCTCTGTCCTACAAACAACCTCTGAAGATGCGGCTACCTGAAGAATTAAAAAACCGAGTGGACGCACCTGGGCACACAGGTGACAGAACCCACTACAAACCGTACTTTGCTTTCGCTCCTCTTCAGGCTGCATTAAGACCCAGAGGTCCAAAATGGTCCCGAGTCCAAAATTGTCAACTCCCTGCAAATTGAACGAACTCCACATGAAAACTGGAGAAGGCTCACAGGGTTCCTCACAGAAAGACAAACTGTTGTTATTAGCAATTATAACAACAACAGTAGTTAAACAGGAGAGCTGGAGGGAGAAGAATTGTATTTTATGCTCTTTAAATCTAAGTGTCAGGGGAGACTCCCTGCACACTTACCCCAATGATGCAGAGCCTGGGTGGGGGCGTGGCTTCAGTGAGTCTAACGGCGCTGTCAAACACGGTGACGTTGCAGCGAGACAAAATGGCCTGCTTGCTCTTCCTCCTCTCTCCTGCATCCTTTACATCTATTGTCGCACTTCCTGCATTCCCCCAACCCCCCCCCTCAAATGGTTAAGCACCACACAGAAAACACTGCAAATTAAATTTCTGGCTTGCCCTCAAAACACATAAAGAAACAAACAAAGGGGCACAAACAGGTGGCCTGGTGGCTCAATGGGACGAGCATCAGGCTAGGATGCCCCCCCGGGTACTGTGTGTAGCTGTCCACTGCTCCCCCAGGGGGATGGGTGAAATGCAGAGAACAAATTTTGTTGTGACATGTATATGTACGCAAGGACAATAACAGCTGATTGTTAAACAGATGAAGAATAAATATTGACCTCTCAAGCAGATGTTTCCTAAAACTTAATTTGGTTAAAAATAACTATTAAGCAGTTGAACGCAGGACACACTGGAACATCTCCTCTCAAGAAGCTTGAAACGTTTTTATTACAGAATGTACTTATATGGGAAAATGGACAAAGTAAGGAGGAGAGAGATCAGAATGCTGTTCATGGAGTTCAAACTTTCCAGGATCTGCTTTTTTCCATGTAATTCCGGTTATACAGTCCCATATTTTTCTAGTACCAGATTTCTGGAACTACTTTTTATTTTCCACATAATCCTTTCTTCCTTCCCTTGAGTAGAAAACCTATCCATGGGTAACACATTTCAAACTCTACCCTGGTTAGCTGGAACTGCAGATAAGAGCAAACACCTTACATAACCCTTTGTTATGTCCCCGGTCGTATTTTCTTTATCGTTCTGTATGCATTTCTTTGAACTCTGGCAGGACCGAATCTGAGTTAGACAATGCCCACTGGTTTTCAAGAACGCCAATCATCGGGCAGAAGAACTAATGAAAACGTGTTGACAGGAAAGCTCAGGAATTAAAAAGAATATAAAAGCAACCAAATGATACAGTACCAATTTCGAATAATGTTAAGATTCTGAAATTTCAAGGTTGCCATAGTGATCACCAACCAATAATAAACCTTTGGGTACTTTACCTTCCTGGATTCCACCAACCAGCACTTTCTTCACATTTTTGCAAGCTTCCAAAATAGTAGCTCCAATATAGGCAATCTCTGGGCCAAATCTGAAGCTCTAAAAATAACAAACATTTAAAATTTAACTGCCAAATTCAAACTTTACATTTTTATACACAACTTTGTTCTTTTCATCAGTGTTCACTATCTCAACTACCTGTGTTTATTAACAACCCTGCTAGATTCTACAGTACAACTATAAATGCCTGGGTATGGCTCTTAGTTACCTGTGTCAGGTAATACAGGTGGGTGTGAGGCACTGTTTGCAGGGCATTAACAGCCCCTCGGAAGCTGTAGATCTGCTGGTGAGGGTCTCCAACCAGGACCTTCCCACAGCTTTGGGACAACATTATATCCAAAATGGCTGCACAGAAGCAGAGATAGCTGACTTTAATGATTGGTGTCAGTTTACGCAAGACTGCCCAATCATCAGGCTTATCGTATTGTTTTATTATTATTTCTGGATCCTCATGCATATTATCTCACAGACATGTTTATCCAAAACTATGCAGTATCATACATCACATTGCCCTTTGCCGTTTTAGAACTGCACAGGCCCACAGTATCGCATTACTAAGAAATTTCCCTAGCTTTAAACACAATACAAATTTTGTATAATTTTCTGGTGAGAAAAGAATGAGGAGTTAAGATGCTGAAGACCAGAGCAGCTACCAGGGACAGGCTGCGGCAAAGGAAAGGGGAACAATGCGCACTTCTCAAAACAAATGCCTTGGCTGACATGACCCTTGTCAAGAGGCAGAGAGCATAAAAAGTACAGCCAGTTCTTGCTTGCCTGGATTGCAGTCTTGGGCCTCATCAATAAAGATCACATCATACTTGTCAAGACGTGGCTTCTGCAGCTGCCAGAGTTTCAGGTAACCTACAGACACAGCAACACCAACTGGGGTAGCTAGAAGGGCCACAAGTGCTCTCTGGAGTGGCATTGCAATCCTAAGGGCTTACCGTCATGCGTCATGTGGTACGCTTGCTCCTTCATCGGTCTCAGAGCCTTCATGTTCTCCCAGATATCCTGAGCAATGTTTACAAACGTCTGTTGAAAGACATTCAAAGAGCAGTGATAATGAGGTGGAAAAATAAAACACTGGTGTTTATGCAAACAGGTGGATGATGACCAGCCTGGAGTCGCTAAACTATACCAGTTTCTCCCGGTGGTCCGGACGCTTGTACTGTCCGCTTGTGTTTTTGTATTCTGCTGGGACGTGGTCGACGTCGATGCGCACGGAGTCGGACGCAAAGAATGCTTTCAAGGTCTGAGTGACAACCTTGGCGTTGACGAAGCCACCGTGACCCTCTGGAAGAGTCCAGCTTATGGAAAAGGGCTTCAAGTTGCCGGACAGCTTCTTTATCATATGGTACCTGAGAGAACAGTCACCGGGCAGAAGGGCGACGTTTCATAAATGTGATGTTAAACCCCTGCGGTGCACGTGTGAAACGAAACCCAAAATGAAACCAACAGGATGTGAACTTAGCCGATCTCACAGACCAGAAACAAAACACAGCACAGACACAGGGCAAAACAAAAACACATGAACAAAAACACAGCCACGGAGAGCGCAGGTAAGCATGTGAGCAATCAGGGAGATTTAGATAGAACGTGTGTTTCATGACTGTTACGATCAAGCAGGGAAGATGAAGGAGCGACCAGTTAAAAATCTCATGAGGATAAAGCTCTCCGTCCGGGTCGAAGCTATCGGAAAACATTCAGTGATTAAAGCACAAAGGCAGAGATTGAGGAAATTGATAAAGAAAAAAAAAAAAAAAAAGACTACTCAGCAAGTTTATGCATGAAAGCTTGTGAATGGGGTGTCCTGACCAACCTCCTGCCGACGTCATGAAATGCCATGCTGTGCACCGTCTTGCAGTCAACGTTCTCGGGGAAGGTGCGGCGGGCTTCTTCCGCCACCGACCGGTTGAATGCCACGTAGAGGAAGTGCAGCTGCGGGCGCAGCCTGGCATACTGCACCAGTGTGGATGTCTTGCCTGTGCCTGGAGGTTGAGAAAGTAACATCCATCACCTGGCAGCCATGGTTCGATTTTAAAAATATTAATAAAGTAAAGAAAAATAATGGGCACCATGCCTCCTCAAGAAGGAACCTGCCTGCAGCACCCCCCCCCACACACACACACACACACTCGTAATAACAGCTTTGTTTGTGGACTGGCTGCATTTTGCATCGGTGGAGCCATGGTTCCTTAACAATCTAATCCGAAAACTCAAAAACGGCATTCGATGTTCCGCAACAGTAAGACAAATTGTCCGTTAAATCATCCCAGAGGAGATGAGGTGAAACAGACAGTCGTTAATACAGGGAGTGTGGCAATGCGTCTCAAGAACAGCGGGTGAAATGGGGTGGAAAGAGGGTGACACCAAGTCTGTAACATTTGCAAACTTCCAGTAACAGCGGCACCTGTGTCTGTCTGTTTGTTTTAGAAAACGTGAGATCAAACGTAGCCCTGAGGCTTACAGCTGCACAACCGCCAATGCAGGTTTCAACATGAGAGTCCAGAAACTAAACACAGCAGCTTGACAAAAGCTGAATCACACTCCATGGAGTGTGGGGGGTGCCGTCATCAGAAAAATGGTGTCGCCAGCATAACAAAAATGTAATAAAGGAGATAGGATGATTTGTGTTATACTGTGTAACATTATAATTATAAATGTTATAAATATTTGAGCTGATCTGATCTACTTTCTAGGCATTACCATTATCATTAGACAACAATAGAAGCAGGATATTATGAATGTTAGGGACTCCCCCCAGCTTCCTGAAAATTTAAAACAAAATATCCCCCTTGCCAGCCACTCATTCACACGTTAGACCTGTGTATCCGCTTTCACATGGCTCCACCAGGCCCTTACTTCCTGAGCGTTTGAGTGATTCATAACCTGGTACGGCCAGACAGCTCAAAGCCCATGGAAACAGGCTGACGTTTTCCAAAAACGGACATGGAGAGTGCACCGAGATCCGTTTGCCCTCCTTTTCTGCAGGCAAACGTCGAACGCTCTAAACTTTTTAAAACACACACAGATTTAACGACACGAATCTGCGGCCAGAGGGATTTTTCACGGTGTCATGTCACCCAAGCAGCGAGACCGCACCCATCAATAAGGTCATACACTCAGATGAGCACACTGTACTATCTGTAACTGAAAACAAATCTCTGCAGTAGGTTGCAATGGCACAGAGCTCCTTGTCTGTGCTTCAGCGGTCTCACTACTGGAACATCCTCACTTTTAGAACAAACGAAATTCTACTGTACACTTCTGACAGTAACTCACGTCACACGGCTGGTCCTACAAACTAGCATGCTCTTCCTCCTTCTGGAATTCTCTATTAAAGGCAAATACTTTCCTGCTCAAGTAGTCTGGCCTGTGTTGAATAGGGGGGGGAGGGGATGCGAAGTTATTGAGAAGAGAGACGAGAAAGTTCACTTTTGGAAAAAAAAGAGGACAGACGAGCACGCCTCCTGGACAGCCAACGGCGCGCCTTGATCGAACTCGCCTGCAAAGGCCATGATTTTGACGATGTGCCCTGCCTGGAGATGGTGACTCAGGATCCGCTGCTGTTCGTGTGTAGGTTGGAAGAGAGCCTCGCGGTTCGCTCTGGAGCATGGACAAAACAACACATCTCTCTCATTTGTATGATATTCACGGACTCTGTTTCGTTCAACAAAATAAACCGGTGATTTGTAACTCATACCTAGCAAGAAACTGCTATGGGAACAAACACCAATAACCAGCCAACAAAGACGGCAATTAGGGACATGAATACCAGTCAATGGCATGGAGATGGCAATTAGAAATGTGACTGCTAGCCAATGGCACGGAGATGGCGATTATGGATGTGACAGCTAGCCAATGGCACGGAGATGGCGATTATGGATGTGACAGCTAGCCAATGGCACGGAGATGGCGATTATGGATGTG
>JABJVR010000001.1:1747358-1764326 GCA_025773905.1 Chitala chitala
ACAGCTAGCCAATGGCACGGAGATGGCAATTAGAGATGTTGTACATTGAGGAGGTTGTTCCTAGGACATCAGGCTGGGATGCTGAAGTCTCCCGGTTCAAATCCCAGCCCAGTCACCGGGTGTGTCCCTGTGCATGACACTGCATGCTACCTCCCTGGGTGCTGAAAAATGGCTGTTTACTGCTCCCACAGTGGATGGGTTATAAATGCAGAGAACAAATTTTCCCCCCTGTCAAAGTCAAAGTGGTTTTTATTGTAATTTCAACCATACACAGTTAGTACAGTACACAGTGAAACAAAATCACGTTCCTCTAAGACCATGGTGCTACGTATAACAACATATAGCTGCACAAGATACTCATATCTAAAAGTTAACAAAAAAAAAGTTAAACGTTAACCAACTGTGGGACTAATAAGGGATAAATAAATAAATACAGTGGAACCTCGGATTGCGAGTAACTTGGTTTACCAGTGCTTTGCAAGACGAGCAAAATTCTTTTTATAAAGTTTAACTTGGTTTACGAGCGATGTCTTGTAAGATGAGTATTTTCATATCAAGTACGATACGTTTTTTATATCATATCGTAGCGGCGGCTGCTAGCCGTGATACTGACGCAAAAGTGCGAATGCCAAATCGTTATTAACCATGTCCTAACAAGAACAATTAGGCAGATCGGAAGGGAACAATCACCCACACGCACACTTACACCAGGGATTTGGGGCAAAGGCTCTACACTCATGCACCCAAACACACTCAGGGTGGAACACTACTAAATTACAAGGGGTTGCCGGGTGCCTAATCGCCCCTCCTGGCTGCCGCCCATTGGTCGCGGCACCGACGTTACACAATCATACTTCAAAGGAAATTAGGAAGGTGTGCAAAATATGTGAAGCAGTACAAAATTTTGTAGAAAAGCACCACCCGAATAAGGCTGTAGCAGTGCAAACGACGAACCTGTTTAACGACAATGCAATGTCACATTTCCACAAAATCCTCCAAGGGAGGCAAAAGCAGGTGTCACTGGGGAGGTTTGTGTTAAATACAAACGAAAGGAAAGACATTCCAGTGAGTCAAAAGATGACAGTGAACCCAAAAAGCGTAAATGAAGTGAAACAGGTAGTGTTAGTGAAAGTCGTTCCAAGAGACAGAACTCCCGAGATTCTCCTCCCAAGCAATAACCCTCCTCTCCCCCATCTCATCTCCCTCACGCAAGCCATGACTCTTTCCAAAGGTAAGTGCTGGTTAATTTGTTTTATTTTTACTTTATACTGTGTATTAACCATTTTTATGTTTCCAATATTAGGGACAATAATTTCTCCATAAAATACTATTAAAAATTATTTTTATATGAATATTTTTGGGTGTGTGGAATGAATCATTTGACTTTACATTATTTCCATATAGGAAAATTCGCTTTGATATATGAGCGTTTTTGATTATGAGCACTGTCGCGGAACGAATTATGGTCGCAATCCAAGGTTCCGCTGTACTTTTCTGGAAGCTTTAACCAAATGGTGCAGTTTCTCTTGATGACATGTAAGGGGGGGAACGAGGGGGGGAATTCCCTTTGGGGGAATGTGGTTGGGGGTTGTTATAAAGGCCTCCAATAAAATCTGCCTTCTGCTCGAGATGGGTGCAATGAAGGGGAAACGGCATTCTAAATGACCTTGTGTGTTTAAAAGTGAGTGAGTAACGGTGCTCTCATGCAAAGTGTGCTCCGCCTTACATCCTGTGCTGACCAAGTCAGGAACTAGGGCCCTGGAACAGAGCACTGAATAAGCAAGTGGAAAATTCTTGATGTGATATTCTGACTTACCACTTCTAGTTTAAGGTAAAAAATACAAGTTGGGAAAACTGAAAGGTATAGCTGGGGGAATTTTTCTCGCTAGGAAAAAAATCTGTGAAAATTAAAAGGAAACACATCACGACCCCAAAACACAACACGGAGAACTCTGCATTCAGTAGTAGAAATTTATGAATGAGCTGAACAAGGACACTTTAGGGAGGAGGGATACTTCCTCTGCTGATCTGATATTTTAAATGCCACATAATCAAAGGCATTACAATAAGTAGTACAGGTTACTTCACCTCCCCTGGTACTTCATGTGTAAACGTGACCGCGAGGACTCACCCACTGTGCACCGCGTGGGATTCACCCAGGCTCGAAGTTGAGCCACTTTTCTCCTTCAAGTGAAGAACGTAGAAGATGTTGTAGTGCCACCTGGTGGCCATAAAGAACAAACACACCCTTAACACACCACTGTTATTTAATAGGGATAATTGATCTTTAAAATATCAGTGTTTAGCAGATGCCTTTGGTAAAAAAATTTAAAAAAAACCTACACAGAACACTTTGTTAAACCCCTAAAATAAAGCCTAGCTATTTTTTGCTCCAAAAAGATGTACAGTTCAACTCCAGCCCACCAGGTTTCATAAACGCATTAAAAGTACACTTGTTGAAAATAAAAGGACAGACCAATAAATAAAACAACTATGAGCTGACAAAGCAATAAATAAACAAACTGCAATGTGTTAATATCCCAGTTGTGTCCAAACACTTGAGCTAAATAGCCGCCAGACCCTGCTGAACAGCTGTGGTGTCCTGGACGCCTATTGCAACTCATTCCTTTACAGTGTTTTTCTGCAGGGTCTGGCAATCCTCACCTGTTGCTGATGCGGACACCGGCGTCTGTCATCGCCAGCAGCAACGTGGCCACAAACCACAGAAACTCGGACACCCCCGCTGAGGACACCAGGCACCCTGAGCGCTGCAGATGGCCTGCCAAATCCAGCACGTCCCTCACCCCATCTGCCAGTATGAGCATCAGCGCCAGGGTGGACCAGGGGTTTGGACCCTGCACCGATTTCATGTACAAAACAGATACACCAGAAGCACTGAGATGAGTTCACCTATATTGTGTTGAACTAACATCATTTACACGTTACCTGTAAACATCATAGTCATCATTCGACATCAAAACTATAATTATACTACACAGCTGATGTTTATCTGCTGTTGTCTATGAAGATTCTCATGTTTATCTGCTGTTAATTAGGCCCATCCACCTGTTGGATGACACAATATACACTGCTGGGAACCGAACTAGCAACATCCAAACATGATACCTGTAACCCTACGTCCAAACCCTTGTGAGCTAATGACCTCCACACCAACCCTTTTCACCACACAATCTTCACCACATCTGTCTCCATGACAGCGGGTACACACCTGTTCAGATGTAGGGAGCCTCTGCCTGAGGCAGGCCTCTGCCTTAACAAAAAGCCAGTGCTGCCTCGCACAAAGGAGTACCCGCTCAGGCAGGATCCTGGTGCTGTGCTGGAACCGGGACGCGTACCTGTAGAGAGAGCCGTGGCGGGACACTTAGGACAGTACAGCCACAAAAACCTCCCACCCCTCATCTCCTGGATGACTTGCACACCTCAACATATTCAGCACAGAGAGGTCATCACTGGGGGTGATATTATTTTCTCTCAGGATGGACGATATCTCCTCCACAGCTCCGCTCTCCTTTCTCTTATAGCGAAAGTACAACTTCTTCCAGGGCACAAACTGAAATAGAAGACAGGAGAGTCGTTGTAAACACCGAGAAGGTATGATCACGCTTCAGCTCGGGTCTCAACCCCGCCCTATGTGGCATGCGTCTCACCAGCGGGTCTTGGACCACATCTCTCCAGCGGCGACAAACGAGGCTGGCAGAGAGGTAGAGGTCCTCTGCGGGCAGGTGAGCCAGCACAGTCCTGAGAACCTCCACTGGAAGGTTGTCTAAACTACCACAAGGTTTTGCCCAATCACAGCTGCCCCCCAGTAGCCCGTAATGGGCGTCAGGGAGACACTCCATGTGGTCCTCCTCCTCCAGCTTCACATGAGATGAGCTGGTTTGGGGCAAGACCACAGATGTCGGGCAAGGTGGACTCCCCCAGCTGCTGCAGCATGCAGGGCCATGAGGATCTCCTGCCTCTACCTTAACACCTGTCAGGCTGATCGCTGGCTTCCCATCCTCACACAAATCCATCAGTAGGTCATCAACAACGTATTCCTCTATGTCTTCTTCCTCTTCGTCCTTCACAGGTGCCACAGTGCCAGCTGTCTTCTGCGGGCTGACCCTGATGACCCCTGTTACAGGGAAGAACGCTGTGATGTCCTGCTGCTGTCTGGCTGCTGTGTTTGAGTCAACGAGAGGGTGGGAAGAAGGGAGGGGGGGAATGGGGGGGGTGTAGGAGTTAGAGAGCTCAAAAATGTGAATTTGAGCATGAGATTACAAAGCAAATCAATGAGGATCAAACGCACTCAAACCCACATTACTCTAGGCACACCTGATGACACGACAACATTCAAAGCTGTTTCCACTTTATATACCAGACCTCCTGAAAGAACTGTGGCACTGCTGCCCTTATCCAAGGTACAACGACATACAGCTCTTCAACTCCTAACCCCCTTTGCATCCCTGCCCCTCCTTACTTGTCCCCCACCTGCACATTCTATTGTGACCCCCCCCCCCCCCCACACACACACACACACACACACGCGCTCTCCCCAATTACTCCCCCATTCGGTCTGATACACTGGACTGACATTGTTCACTTGCACTTTATGTATAATTTATTTCATGTAAAACTGTAAAATATGTAAATACTGTACAATATTATATTGTGTATACTTTACATAATACTCTATCTGTTTTTCAGTCGTCAGCAACACATCTATTATGTCATATGCAATTCATTCATTCATTGTCATATCACATACTGTCAGTATTTTACCTCATCTCATTACTTAGATTTCTATTCTTATTTTTACCTGTGTGAATATTATTACTAAATTATCTCTTTGTTATGCTACTCTGTGTAAACTAATCTTCGTGCCTTGAATTGCCCCTAGGGGACAAATAAAGTTTTCATTTTAATTTCAAATTCAATTTTAATTTGAATTTGAATACAATGCTGGTGTAAAATATCTGCCTGAAAAAAACAGAAATGTGAAGACATGTTCCTTTAAATCATATTCAAATCTGCAGACAATGAGATTCAGTCCATTGCTATTGTTGTCACGCGCAAGACAGGCTATGCAGTCTTTCATAGTTACCTCCTCTTTGCTTTTTGGTGGGATGGGTGGGATACAGCCCTCGGCTGGGATCAGGGCTGCTCAGGGGCACTGAGGCAGGCTGGGTGAGGGCCCGGCGTCCGTCCTCGCTGAGACTCAGGCCGACACACTCGCTAACGTTCAGGTGTCTCCGCTTGGCCCGCCCTACACACACAGGAACATGGGCGTGGTTGGAAATCCCATACTGTGATGACTTGTTTTCTATTCAGTGTCTTGTTTCTAGGGTGAGGTGTGGCCTGGTGCTTAAGTGTTGCGCCATAACTTTCTGTTCTGTTTTCAAAAAAGGCAAAGTGAAAGTGATTTTCTTTTCTCTCCTGAAAAAAATTTGACAGAGGTTTTAACAGGTATATTAATAAATTACTAATGTGAGACTTCACCATGTACAACACACTAACCATTTTTACATTCACGTTACTCCAAAGCTTGACGTAAATACCGTTGTTGATCAAATATGTATAGCACTATTACAGAATCGTATAGTATTACTGTGTACTTTCACACATACAAAAATATCTAAAAGCTGCGAAAACCTTATATAGTATATACACAATGATACACTAAAAAGCCAAACATTTAATTATACAATCGTGTATTATATAATAAAGTTGACACTACGTTAATGCAATAATTTTAAGGTGTTGTTAAAAATGACCAGTTATCAGGAATAGCGTAGAGTGCAAATAACCCTAAGGTGTAAACATACAACATGAATAAAAGCTGTTTGTTGTATTTACGTAAAGTGCTTCACAAGTTTCAGATGTCTGAGGGGAAAGTCATTACTTTTGTTACCTCTTGTCGCCGACTCCATCGTAGCGAATCGTGGCACGTGAGCGCGCGCTACCTCCTAAAGGCGGGAAAAAAAGGACAGCACGTGGGCTCCCCTACCGCGAAAAACACGTGCTGTTAGTTAATGGACAACGTAAGCAGAGAAGTGCACGATTACGAGTTTTCCCCGCCAAAATTTACCCGTATTTGCGAGGTCGATCGCTGGGCTGATCACTCAGTTAGGTAGCTAGCAGGCAAAGATAAAAGCTGAAAATACGCTTAAAGGCATAAAATATAGCACCTTCGGTATCTAACGAGATGATACGTGGTAAACAAAATAAAGAACACCGCAAGTAATTTGTCGCAGCAACAGTTTGAAGAGTTGATTAGAAAATTTATGTACACGTACTGTATTTTTTTTTCCTAAAAAATGCGAACAGCGTCTGTGCTGAAGGTAATTTACTATTAACAGTGAGCAGTATATTTAGCCTTATACTTTCTAATTGTACTAATGAAAGTAGCTAGTTTCATTAGCTGCAGGCTACAGTGTGTAATAATATAGACACTTTATTATCGAGCCGACCACTTTTGTCACAGAGTTTCGTTTACAGTGGTGTCAAAACTACAAGAAAAATCGGCGCAAATATACTCGAAATGTGCTTTAACTACAAAATATTTTATCTTTAATCTTTTTAAAACTATCAAAATACTAAAACTTCAAATAACGTCTCGGTAATGCCACGTAAATGCGCAAATTAGAAAACCCAGTGTTACACAGTGACGAGTTTCTAACCCTTATAATTTAACACAGTGTTAAATCTGTTTGATAAAGCACAACTTCGCACGGCACATATGTACGATTTTTAAATTAACGTACAGTTCAAAATACTAAAACTTCAAATAACGTCTCAGCAATGCCACGTAAATGCACAAATTAGAAAACCCAGTGTTACACATTGGTTGTCCAACTTTAAAACAGTGACGAGTTTCTAACCCTTATAATTTAACAGTGTTAAATCTGTTTGTTAAAGCACAACTTAGCACGGCACATATGTAAAAATTTTAAATTAATGGACAGTTTACATTGATCTCAAAAAGGGAAAAATATGAAAAGTATTCCCGTTTCAACGTTAGCATGAATTAGCATGAAGAATCGTGCAACATGGATGAAGAAAACAGGCTGAAGAATCTGGCTAAACTCACTCAGGACGGGAGTCTGAGCTTAATAAAAAAGGAGCTTTGTGACAACAAAGACATTCGAAATGCGATTTGCACGAAACATTTTGGGAAGTCCGGCGACACCTTACTACACTACGCAGCCCGACACGGCCACTTGAGCGTTATGGCTTATTTAGTGGAAGAGCTGGGCATGGACACTGAATTGTACAACAACGACTACAAACGAGCCCTGCACGAAGCCGCTTCCATGAGCCGCGTAGAATGCGTGCATTACCTGTTAAACAATGGCGCAAAAGTAGACTGCCTAAAGAAAGCTGACTGGTGAGGGACTCCAACGACAATCTCTACCGGAAAAAGTGTAGAATCGAATTCTGTGCGTTCCTTCGATAGCTCAGTTGGTAGAGCGGAGGACTGTAGAGGTGTGCGACAGCTGAAATCCTTAGGTCGCTGGTTCGAATCCGGCTCGAAGGAGTGCTATTTTTGAGCAACTTTCTTATTAACTAAAAAAAGAAAAAATCGAATTGGTCAAATTAAAAAAAATTGCCGGTCTGTCAGCTACCAGTTATGTAGCTTTTCTGTTTCCTTATTACCCTGTCATGAGGAGTAGATGGAGTGAGACCAGAGCTTTGAAGTACCACCTCCTTCGATAGCTCAGTTGGTAGAGCGGAGGACTGTAGGAGTTAATATGCTGGCATCCTTAGGTCGCTGGTTCGAATCCGGCTCGAAGGAGATATATTTTGAATACCCTGCCTACATTTGTGCAGTTGTCGTGTTTTTAGAATCGGTGTTCTCCGTACCCTTCCTCTTTGTATTTGGGGCAGACTACCCTAAACCCACTTGGTTGATCTCACGGCGAGTTTAAAAATGTGCTCATTGTGTGTCTCTTTAAGGTTCTGCATGATTTAAGCAAAGTTGGTTAAATTACACGTTTGTAATGGAAAATAACTGCATTTTGATGTCAATGAATAATTGTTATCATAATCCAAATTGACAAGTACATATGGAATAGCAATTTTCATTGGTGGAAAGTATTGTAAAAACAAATGTATAGACACCACTCCAATGCTAGTGTGAAGCAGGGTTCTAGGACAATACCGTAACGCACGACAATAACGTTGTCATTCATGCATTCATTTATAAGCGAATACTCGACCCATCTTCATCACCAGTTTGCGTGCTTATAATCATACTTTTGGCTGTATTAAGATAGACTGATTAAGGGAAACATCTCACTTCGACTCCTATAGAGTGACGCTTGGAGACGCATGTTCACTAATGCCTGTGTAATAACAGTGTGCGGGGTGTAATTTAATGCGGACTTTGCATGAACTCAGGACGCCTCTTATGATGGCTTGCACGAGGAGAGACGTAGACGTCATCGAGACGCTACTGAAGCACGGGGCTAATCCAGCGCTCAAGAACAAAGATGGCTGGAACTGCTTCCACATTGCCTGCAGAGAGGGGGACCCTGCTGTCGTGCAGCGCCTCCTAGTGGCAAGCTCAGGAATCTGGGACACCCAGAGCAATATACTCCGAACTCCACTGCATACGGCTGGTAAGGAGTTCTGCAGAAATTATGTCAGGTCTTGTGAGAGAAAAAATAAAGCCCTGATTTTTTTTTTTTTTTTTACCTCCACTCATTTTGTAACTGTTTGGATAATGAAATATATAATTAGGAAAATATGTAGTATGCCTTATTCATAATACTGCATAATATTGGTGTTTGTTAATTAATCACTTGTGTTATAGGAGACCTGAATAAGGCAAAAATGTATACATCGTTGAGTTACTTAACTAACATTCATTTTAGGTTGTAATGTGCTTGTAACTTACTTTTGGATAACTTGGTATTACTGTCATGTTTCTCAGCTATGCATGGCTGTGAAGACGTTGTCAATTTTCTCCTAAATAAGTAAGTTTACCCTTTTTTCAGTTGCACCCCTCTGTACTCACCCAGCTTCAGAATGCTCCAACTATATGTCAAGGCATAAAATGATTGTCCTATGAAAAACTGGTCAGGTCTGTTGTTAAGATCATCATCACTAGTAACCATAGTAACAACTGTAGGGTAAAGCCTGAACTTGAACATCCAGTCCTTAGGTATCCAAACCACTCTGGAAATGCTTTTAACATGTTCTTCTTCAGCTAGTGAGTCTTGAGGTGTTTTCAGACCTGTAGTTCAATTGTACTAGTCTGAATCAGCAGACTAATTTGTATATTTGGTCCGTTTTCTCCTTGGTTCGGTTTCTTTTCACATGGGAAAAATCCAAGTAAACCAAAATGCATCACTACCAGTCATGAGACTGTTCTCTCAGCTCATTGGTTAAAAGAGTGCGGGGCAGAAAAGAGAATGTAAACACAGGAAGAAGATCCGTGTTCTTTACTGGTGAATAGTCCTTTGAAAGCAACATGGACAAACAGCACAACTGGCATTTGCTCATAACTGTAGTAATTATCTGTACTGTTGCCTCAGTTTTTTCACTTTTACGCGGCACTGTTCAGCAGACCGTACAAATTCGTTCTCCTTAAGCAGTTGACTGAACACTCTGAATACTTCAGTGCTTTTATGAGCTGTTTATGCGAGCTGACAAATGTTCTCATCTCCCCAAATATCAAAAAGGCAACGCATGTTATTTCTAGTCTAGGTCAGACCGCAATTAATTGTGCTGCTAGTGCTTGATGTCTCAGCTGTTCAAGTCAGCTCTGCCACATCCCAACGTGCAAAGTGCACCTGGCTAAGGGAGCCACTTGGTTCCATTTTGCAATGTGCTCTTTGTACTTGGTCTGGATTGAGGGTGGATCATGTTCACACCACAAAAGAACTGCTCCAGAATTAGTTTGGGACCGCACTGAGACCACCTCCAGTAAAGGGTCTCAGTGCGGTTCTTTTGGTCCGCACCCAAGTGCAATTGCTGTGTACAGACTTGCCCAAATGAACTGCGCCAACAGGGAATACGAACCAGAGTCTCATTCAACCAGACTAAACAAGGCAGGTGTGAAAACACCCTCAGACGCCTTGCGGCCAGGCTTCTTGTGCGTCAATCTTTGTGTCTTAGTGGAGCTGGTTCCTTTGTTTGTTGGTCACAGCTGTGGTTACCAGCCCGACAGCCGGGACAGCTGCGGGGTCACTCCGTTCACGGACGCAGTGAGGAACGGCCACCTTGGCATCGCCAGGCTGCTGCTGGAGAAGCACCGGGTACGCCGGCGACAGCGGCGGCTGTCCGAGGTCAGCTGGTGGCACCATAATGCCCGACCTCAGGACGACTGCCTTTCATCCCGTTTTCATCTTCCATACCTCCCTTTATAGGGTCTGACATGTGCACACTGCTGTAGATTATGGGTGGCTTTAGAATTAGCCAATGCAAGCTCATGCATCATGTCTGTATGCAGGCCTCTCCAACCGCAGCAGACTGCATGGGAGCACAGCCTCTGCACCACGCCTCCATAACAGCCCAGGAGGGGGCGCTGCGCTTCCTCGTGGAGGACCTTGGTGTGTGCGTGAACGTGCGAGCCACTGAGATGGAGCTAACGGCCCTCCACTACGCGGCGAAGGTTTGCATAGTTTTGCTTTCCGTCTCAACTGTTCCTTTGTCATTTGCAAGCTGTACCTACTTACTATAAACTTGTCTGTTTTTACTGCTGTTGCTACAGTTTTTGTCCCCATGTCCCCCAGTTTTAGTCTTCCTCAAAGCTTCATTTAATGCACAACAGAATAACAGCTTCGTATTTGTTCTGTTCTTTTTAGGAAGGACACGCTAACGCAGTGAGAACCCTGTGTGCCTTAGGAGCAAATCTTCAAGCGAGAGATAAAAAAGGAAGAACCGGTACTTATTTTTAGTGTTCCTATTTCATTGATTTGCAGTCAAATCATTACTGATTTGAAGTTACCCTGAGAGTGACTGGATCTGGTTATCCCACCTGGTGTTACAGGCATCGTGCAGGCGCTGTCCTGATGCCTCTCTGTTCTGTCCCTCACAGCACTTCACCTGGCCAGTGTGGGACAGCACGCATCCGCAGTGAGAGTCCTGCTACAGCTGGGGCTCGGTGATACCGAGGACACGTCGAGGACCAAGGCCAGTCAGCTGGCCCGGAAGGCTGACGTGCTCCACGCCTTTCACAGCTGTGACTCGCAAGAAACTGGAGAAATTATGCCAGGCGTCGTGACAGAGGAAAGGCTGTAGGACACGTAGTGGGCGGAGTTGTCTCAGTGTCAGGGCTGTAACTCTATTGGTTCTCCTTAGGTTAAATCTGGAATTCAATGAAAATACATAATAAATGCCTACTAACAGTTTAAAACCCCTTTTGTCTTCCATCTGTAGTGCTGATTGCTGTCAAGTATAGGAAGAATTTAAATCCTCAGTGGGGCACTGGAAATTGGACATTTGTGCAAATAAGAACAAGATTGCTTTTGTCCTTTCCTGCTTGCTGCTGTCAAAAGGCATGTATTTCAATGGGGCGTTTGTGTAGAATAAATGGTACATGAAAGGCATAAAGGACCGGTCAGTTTTTCCTCAACCGTGTAGCACTTTGCCTTGCTGAGAAGTGACTTTTTCCCATGGCTGCGGTTGCGGGGCGTGCTCTGTGAATCAGCTTGCTGGCCACGTCTGTATTCGTTGTACATGGACACTGCAAGGCACAGGCTAAGCCAAGGTGTCGATAGAGTAAACTGCACGGCTCGGCATTCAGTAAAAGCCCATCTCAAACTAAACACTGAAGGCTTTAATTGTTAACACTCGACTCGGGAGTATTGTTCGGTTACAGTAAAATGTAATCATGTTTCCATCATGTAACAAATAAAGAATGACGCTTTTATTTTCTTGCGACGGTTTTAAAACAGATTTCACAAAAACTATATATGATCTACTGGTGTTTTGCAGCTTTACGGTGCCGTTATCCCTGACAGGTTTATTTTAATTAACAAATACGCACTACGCATTTGTTGATTAAAATCGTACAATTTGTTCTACGATCAGATAAAACATTTCACTCGAGCCGAGTCTTTTAAATAAAACACAATGTAACCGTATGATCGACAACATCGTATAATACAAGTTCTCGCTGCAAACAAGTGACTAAAGGTAATTAAGACGAAATCCAACGCCATGATATACTATACTATTGCATGAGTACAAATGATCCTGCTAACGTAAATATAACGCAAAGTGTATGCATTCAGAACACTCTAAAAAGACCAGTTTTTAAAAAACGACTCTTTCAGCACCGGCCACTTCACTATAAATAAAATCACTATGTAGGATAGTCACTAATTACACATCTCCGAAGGCAGGCGCAGGGACGCCACACTTCGGCTTTTTCCGTCCTTTTCCGCCTCTTTCCGAACGCGAGCGGAAGCGTGCCGTCAGCACCTCCCTCCAGCGCCGCTCCTCCCGTGATTTAACTTTAGGAGGTGCCTCCACCCCTCACCGCTCGGCCGGAACTGCACGACGTCGACTCGCTGCTTTCCCCCCCCCTCCCCCGTCTGTTGAAGTCGGCGATCTCCATTTTTTTTGTCCGATCTTACAACTGGGAAGAAGGAAGAGGGAGAAAGAGGAGTGAAGATGAATGAAGAATACGATGTGATCGTGCTGGGGACCGGACTCACGGTGAGAGCCGACTGAGGGTCGCCCTCTGAGCGGGGCGGGACTGCGCGTTTTAAGCCCTAAAATCGCTGCAATTAACACTTGCTGGTTAACTAGCTACTGCTAGCATGTAGCGCTAACCAGGCCCCAGCTGCCCTAGCCGAGGCGGGCGTGTCTTTCTGGAAGGAAAACGCTGAATATTGAACCTTTTCGGTTAAAGCCGTACAAAATGAAGTGCCCTAAGATGGATTTCTGTACATAAAACCCCGAATGCACGGATGTTAAGCTCTCCAAACGACTGGCACCTCAGTTTATTCCGTCCACGCCGCTGTGTGAAATAAAGTTTCCGCCGCATTTGTTTTTCCCGACAGCTTTGGGCTTTAGGTCTTTGTGATTATTTTACACCGCGCATTTTGTGCGCAAATTACCCAATTTTAAAACGTGCTATAAAGATCAAATGCAACACGTTAACCGACGGTAGTTTTTTTTTCCACTATGAAGCGGGCAGTAAGTGTGGGTGGAGACCCGTTTCCTATTTTCCATGTAAAAGCTCAGGTCGTTTGGACGTTTTTTTTTTTTTATCAGTTGACAATTATGATCACACTATGTAGGGATAAGAATTACCTGTGCATTAGGCTTGTGCCTGTTATGACCCAAAAACAATTTAATACCGGCAATTTGAGATTTTAAGTGGTTTGGGAGATGCTTGTTTTCTTTCTCGTCTTCAGCATTTTATAATTTTGAAGTCCTCTTGTGAAATGTGTGTGCAACCGTGCAATGATGCAATATTTAAAATTTGTGTACAGCGCCGTTGGAGCTTTAAACGGGATTTGGCTGTTTTGTGCTGGAAACCGGTATGGTATGAAGTCCTTGTGACAGACATTACTCTTTCACACGTCACTGTGTGTGTAGCAGGACCAGCAATGGGTGGGAAACCCTCAGATAAGGTACAGAATAAAAATCTACAATGACAATTGCAATAAAGTTTCCATAAACCAAAATGCATGTAAGCACAAGCGAATGTTTCCATCCCTGAAGTTGAGAAGGACTCACGGTGACATACTGTATGGCTTTTAGCGGAGCAGTTTTCTCACTTTGAGTGCCTTGACATGGGACCACAGCTTCTAAATAGTCTTTAAATTGAAGTATTTAACTGTCCTTCAAGAAATGATCCACTGTTGAACATGTTTAGCCTCGCTCCAGAGGTAGTAATTGGTCTTATAACCTTCATATAGATATGATTAAGGCCATCACCTAAACAAAATGATACAAATTCTATTAAGGTCATAGGGCCCATGCTATGTCAAGCAGAGGACGTCCTTCCTGGAGAGTCATTCGTGATCGTGACAGACAGCAATCTCACTCAGTTTCCTGTGTGGTGTGGCATAGGTGGAGAAGGGTTATCAGGATTTTTTTTTCCTTCTATGTAAGGTGAATGTCAGTTCCCCAATAGTGTTCAGGGCAGACATGGTCAAAAAGGGAAGCAAAAAAGGAAGGCCTCACCTGACTGAATCACAGCCTCTGTTCCTGTCAAGCCTGCAGTGGACTCTGTTAGGTATCTGCCTGGTGTTTGCCTGCTGAGTGGATCGCCAGTGCCTGGGAGATGGTTACTTTTGATCCCTTCAAAGACTCACACAGCTGTGGAGCCTTTGAGAGTCCATTCAGGCTGCTCCCTGGACATCAGAATGTCACTTCAGATGGACGACACATGAAAGCATTTAAGCAAATGTCAGGGGTCTGCTTATCAGCCGTGTGGACTCCACACTGGGACAGGAGCAGGGATGTGTGGCGCTTTACTTTATTGCTAGCAGCACGCATCGGGTTTACAGGAAACCGGGAGGGTTTCAGCGTACGCTTACGAGCCGAAGACCTGGGGGGAAATTGGTTCAATTAAAAATGCTCAAGGAAGAAAACATTCTGTACGAATGCAGTCCATGACCTCGTTTTGGCATTTTCACCAGGCCTATATGGAATTGCAGAAGAAGCTTAAGGCACTTAAATGAGCTTGTGTGAGGGAAGTTCACATTTACGTAAAGTGAACGGCTATGTCGTTTTGTCCGTGCCTTTATGGATGAATGATAATAATTAACGTGGAGGTTTTCGTTCGGTTGTGGTTAATCTTTTTTAAGGATGTGTACTGTCTTTTGTGTTTAAAGTAATTACTTTTTTTGGTAATGGTAAAAGGTTTTTCTATGAATAAAATGTAGCACAGGATGCTTTATACCAAAGGGAAGTTATTGTTTATTGTGTGCATTTTGTTTAAAGAAAAGCTAGTTACTATTTGTGCTTGTATATTTTGCACAAGGAAGTAACATAAGGGCCTGAAGACATGTAAACATCGGTGGTGAAGTTTTCTGTTCTCATTAGTACTGAAAGTGTCTTGCTAGGGCAAGCAGTTGTAATGGATGTAGGTACCATGAAGTTGCAGACAGGTTATTGGTCGATAACGCTGTGTGATCTTTTGAAATTGAAACCCTGTCAGCTGACTGCAATATTGATGGGTTAATTTCTAACCATACAACTCGTTATATGGTCTGGCCCATCTTTTAGCTTTGAACGCTGCGAGTGTTAAGTTTGTGCTCAGTGTTGGTTGAAAATGAGGAATTGAAATTGTCCTACAGTTTGGGCCGTCTTGTTGTGTACATAGTTAAATGCGAGCTGGTTTTCATTACTCGTTTTTTTTGTGTTGTACCAGGCACTCGATCCGTTTTGCCTTTTATGTATGCATATCTGAGAAGATACCGGGTTTAAAACGGGTAACCAGCATCGGACAATTTGTATTTGCTGTTGCCTATTTTACAGTAGGTATAGTATTAGTCGTGCATGTGGACTTGTGCTGTTGCAAAACAACTAAGGCAGAGTTGGTGAAATTAGTCATTTTTAACTGTTTCAAGTAAAGCCATTTGTTTGACTGGAGGGCAGGGCTTCATTTACTTTTTAATACTGCCGGTACACCACACTCATGATCCAGAGGTCCTGTCTGATGGCTTGAAATAAACTCATTCCAATTTTGGTTGGCCCGACACTGGAGTCCAAATTCCATGCTGGAAGTGGACCGTGATTTGAATCGAAAGTGCTAGACCTCACCACTAACCAGGCAGATTATTTATTTATTTATGTTTTTGTTTACCTCCTATGTTCTCATCTCCTTTTTTTGGTTGGCTAAAATGAGGGGTTTTTTTTCCATCCCCTCCTTTCCTAAAAAAAGGAATTTTAAGTAGAGACATGTGTTCTGGTTCCAGAACCCTGCCCTGGTGAGCCGGGCCTAAGAGCTCCAGTCGGTGGACTTTGAGCCCTGGACCCCTGGCCTCTTGCAGTTCCTTTGCCACCTGCAGTCTGATCATGTGACTCGCAAGTGCTGCGATCACACTGAAATGGCTGCCACGTTTGTTGTCGAAATCAGATTTGTGCTCTGGAAGTGGTCCAATCTGAGCACCCTCTCCTGAGTGCTTTTTCATTTTAGTGCAGGTGTTTAGGTTGGACTTTGCAGGCCCTTGTTCAGAGATTTTATATCTGCTAACATATTTAGTATGGACTGCAGCCATATAGCGTTTCTCTAGATCCATCTCTGCCATTGGACTGCTTTAGCCAGTGACAATAGTTTTGATTAATCCAAGGAGAGCTCATTAGCAGGCCTATGTGATTCACAAAATTTCAGGGCCAAATGTAGGTATATTAGATTTAATGAATTTATTTTCCACCTTTCAATGTTGTCACAGTTGCCTTAATATAAGAACATACACAAATTAAGTTTACTGTACATTAATGTTGAGTTGCATGTAGTTTCTAATTGATGAGATACATGTCTATATCATAAAGAAAGACTGTCTCAGCTGTTCTGCTGTGTTCAGGAAATGGCCCTACCATTTAAGGTACATGTCCTTTAGTGTTTTGTTATGCAACAGTGCTTTCACATTGTGCTAACTACCGTATGCTTTCAGGAAGCAGTTATTGTAAGTCGTAATTGTTCTTGGTCTGATCTCTCCCTTTTTTTTTTTTGTTTTTTTTTCTTCTCTTTTTTTTTTTCGCAAGGAGTGTATCCTGTCCGGCATCATGTCGGTGAAAGGCAAGAAAGTGCTTCACATGGATCGCAATTCTTACTACGGTGCAGAAAGTGCCTCTATTACCCCACTGGAGGATGTAAGTGTGATCACATAGCTAATGTGCAAATGGAGATAGTCTCTGAGCAAAGGATGTGATTCAGAATGGAAGCTGTCTCTCTCTCTCTCTCTCTCTCTCTCTCTCTCTCTCTCTCTCACACACACACACACACACACACAGGGTCATACTAAATTTTGAAATGCACCATTCTAAACATAAAGT
>JABJVR010000001.1:1769930-1811559 GCA_025773905.1 Chitala chitala
CCCCCCCCCCCCCCCCCCCCCCTCCCCCCCCCCCGGTCCCCCTCCCCGTTCGGCGGCCCCCCCGCGGGGCCCGCCCGGGGGGGCGCCCCCCCCCACATAACAGACCGCTCGCTCTCCCTAGTTAGTCTATCCCACACCGAGCAGGAGCCTGACCCTCAGTACCTGGTCTTATCCTTGAGGAGACAGCCATCTCTGTAGTGAATCAGCCACGTCCATTTGCCCTTCTTGCCCAGCTCCTCCAGAACGCCGACCACTTTCTTCATGTCATCTGGTGCAAGTGGGTTACTGGTCAGGGACATGTTCGTAACCGCTTGCCCACAGTAGTGTTGGCTTTGTGACCAAAACATGGAGTGTTAAAATCAAACTGTCAAGTTACGGTTAGAGAACTTCGCAGCCGTAACCAGACAACTACCAAAGGAATAAAACTTTCCTATGTGTATGAGGCTAACATTCGTATTCCTGTGCATTCGGATGTTGCTATTAATTATGCATAAATCAGTATTAGTTCCCTGCAATAATACCAAACTGGGCTGGTGCTCTATCCAGAGGGTGCCCTGTGGTACAAGTTAGAAATGGATGGACGGCCACAATATGAGTGACGTGAGATAACAGATGACATAATAACATAAGTGCACATACACCAGCATCTCTTAACCTGAGCTAAGAGATGCTGACTCTGGACTGGGACCAGTTCATACCCAGTGTCAAGCTGCTCACAATGTCCATGTCACACACCACGAAGCCCCCTCTGCTGAAGAGCTCCTGGTGTGTGAGCTTCAGCACATCATCAGGACGGTCAACCCCAGCAAACAGTACACCAGTTGTCTTCTTCAGTTCTAGTAGATGAGGAATCTGAAATACATTATTTCAGTTTAACTTGGTATCATGGTTTAAAGATGTTCCCATCTGCTTGCCTTGGAGAACAAACCAACAATCCTCTGGCTATACCGTATTTCTCTTAAAAAACGCGCCTGGGCACGTTACAAGTTACGTGCAGGGAGCGTCTATTGCCAAAATGTGCAAATTATTACATTTTTAAAACCTTTAAAACAAGAAGTTCAAGTTTTAAAAAAACATTTAAGTTGTTACAAAAAAAGCCTAACACTTCTATGTTCTTTAAAAAAATTTTTTTTTTAAAGTAAATTCCCATTAACTACGACTTATAAAAACAAAAAATTCAGTCATTATCAGAGTTTTCGTTAGGTATATGAAGACATCATACTTGAATACAATCAATCAATTTGGTATTCAGAAGTGGATTTTGTCCAAATAATGTAGCATTTTTTGTTAATTTAACAACCGTTACTAGTACAAAATGCATATAATTCACTGCAATTACACATTCATTCTCTGCAAAGCCACACTTCTACGCATTGACCACGTTTCTATGTCACCGCCTTAACTGCGTAGAAGTGGTGCACTTTACTGGGTCTCGTACTGTATTATCAGGCGAGGGTGCATGAATCAGACCAGGCACGTTAATTAGGAGAAATACAGAAAAAATATATTCTTTATTCTGACGATCCCTCCTAAGGGATACTATATAAATCAAGACTTTCAAAATGTGAGGAAAACAAAAAACAGCAGGATTTAATAAATGCGGTTTCAACCTGTAATGCATGTTATAAGGGCTGCGTTCTGCTAATGGGCGTCAGCTCTTTAATATTCCTGACTAACTGCTGTCCCCAACAGTTTTCTCCCCTTGGTGGTGATCCACCATCTTACAGTGCTGATGTGTTCGGTGATGTCCTCGTTCCGCAAGATGATGACGAGCGGAGAGGTGGTGTTCCTCTTCTCCAAATCAAACTGCTCTGGCTCAACACTTTCGTGACCCTCTGCCACCAGCAGCTCCTGAAGCACCAAGTTAAAGCAACTGGAGTTTCACCAAACACGTTTGTTATGACAGGAGATGTTTACACATTCTCATAAAAATGTAAGAAGTTAGAATACGTAAAAAAAAAAAATTAAAAAAAAAAAAAAAATCAAACACTTTTCGGAAGGCGAAAGAACGGAGATAATGTGGAATAGACACATTTTTAAGATATTCTACCTTTACCATAATTTTACCATAAATATGCAGAACATTTCAGACCTTTCAGATTCTTTTCCCAGTTATACTCAATGCCTACAAGTAATCAATACACATCACCGCAATCATTGTATTCCACACTTTTTTCCAGAAATTAAAACACCTTCATTAATGTTTTTGCAAGCATGAAAAAAACATATTCTCATGTAAATTGCAAAACAAATGGCCTAACTTCAACAAGGTTAATGTGCAGTACTTGCACTTGGGTCCTTCTACATACATCCAATGACTGCAAATTGCAACTATGTCATCAATCACAAACCATACCCCGAATCGGATTTCAATGTTTAAAACATGCTTTCTCACCTTAGTCTGCTCAAAGAAGACATCTGCTGACGTTACTAGGATGTAGAACCGGAATTTCGTCTTGATGGACAGCTTGAATTCAGTACCAAGCTGATCATGCAGACTGTTGAACGCTTCCTGTTCCACCAGCCCACAAACATCAGTGTGATCGGCTGCTGCATTCCTGCTCTTCTTGGGCTTGGTGGTGCATTGCAGAAGCTTCTTGCCACTGCAAACATCGTTCATCATCACGTGACACAACGAGGTGCATTCGGCAGTGATATCCGAGACATCCCGACACAGGTCATTTGCGAAGTCCTGGTGCGACAGATGTCGTAAGTGCAGCGGTTTTTCATGATGCATAGATGAAATCACCTTCTGTTGGGCCAACCCCGACCTCTCAGTCAGGTCTACCTTTATCTTCCACCTGCTGAGTGGTAACCCTGTATTTGACGTGTCCTCTGTAATAAGCCTACCCACAGCAGGAGTCTTGGTTGTATCAACGTTAGAGCTGAATTTAGACGGTCTCCTCCAGGAATAGCGGGAAGATATACTGAAGCTGCTGCTCTTGCGGGTGTTTTTGACGATCTGGTTCATCTTCTCTGAGAAGATGAGATATTCTAGATCCAGAGTGTCCTGCGTGATGTCAGGCTTTGACAAGTGTAACTCTTCCCATGTCTGGAGGAAATCTTGGAGGTGACTACATTCTGTGCTGGAATTGTGAATGGTTCTCAAATTGCCACTTGACACAGGTTTCACAATAGGGTAATTTTCATACGTCATTCGGTTCCCCTTGTGGTCAAACATGGTGACAATGGATGACACTGTGGATGAAGACCTGTCATTTTCCTCCCCTTTAATACAAACCCAGGAGTCATTCAACCCCATCTGACTGCTGCTACAATCTGACCAGTGTCTATCATCACCTGCTGTGCAAGGGGCGAACACGCATGTCAAGTTTTCGTCTGATTTTTTGTTCTGATAAACGCATCCAGTGTTGCTGGCTTGGCTGTAGTCAAGTACTTCATAATTTTCCTGATTGTCGGTTGCTGCTTTTTGGTGGACGAAGTTTAAAGAGTTTCTCGTTTTCTTGTTAGTGTTGTGTCTTCTAGATTTCAAATCTGAACAATACTGCTCCATGGCACCACTGGCAGAGTGGGTAAACTCCTCATTCCCACTGCCTTCAACAGAGAGTCTATTCCAATTAGGACATTCTCCCACCAGCGCAATGTCCTGTTCTTCATTATCTTCACTTTCCACTTTTTCATTTACCTGCTGAGTAAGTTCCTTTAATTTTATTACCGCAGCTAATTTAGCATCAGGATCTATCTGGCTACTAAGCAACCATTCGGCTGTTTCACCCTGGGCAGGCTCTTGAATGCCATCTCCTCCTATGGCTTCTGAATTTTTGCAGGGTTTCACAGCCATCACTGGCCGCTGGCTGAAGAAGCCAGATTCTAAGGAGCTGAGCAACGGCACATCCTGAGCAGACGAATGGGTGCTACAGAACTCAAAGTCATCATGACCATATTGTGAAGATCTAATGGCATGTCCACCATCATTTTCTTTGATTAACTCTTTATGCGAAGTATGGGACATCTCTGTGCTTTTGGTTAATTTGTGCTTGCTTTTAGAACAGGTGCCATATTTTCTTTGTTTTGGACTCCTTATCGTAAAACGGAGGAGCTGAGAGTTCTGCTTATGACGACTATGTACAGAAATGTCTGTTGGGACGGTGTGACCACTGTCAAAGGTGTCAATATTAGCATATGCTTCATGCTTCCTGAACAAACAATTAGCAGCTGAGGAAAGTTCATGCCAGTCCTTCCGTGGCTTCCTTGAGGTTCTCCAGGTCCTTTTTGAGTTGCATCCTGGAAGAGAGCGAGCTTTAACCCTGCATACCGTGTAATCTTGGGAATTCCCTGACCGATCATATAACTCATCATCAGAGATAAAACATTTGACATTTAAATCCATATTGGAAAGCATGCTATTGGAACGGACTCCTGGGTCTTGCGGTGTTTCAACAGCAGAAGAGTTAATCTTGCTGTTTGAAAATGGCTGGATGACATCTGAAGAAACCAAGTTGCTATGGGAACGTTGGATGCTTTCAGTAGGCTGAATATCAAATGTGGGTGAACTGGACATTCTGGAGTGAACTAATTTGCAGCCCATTTCTGAATCGTCCTTTACTGGTCCAGCCTCACTGTAAGAACAAGCTGATGAGGAACTTGGTAATGATGACTCTATAAAAGTATGGCTGCTGTCAACAACACATGTATGCTGTGAGTCTGCGTTATTCTGTCTGCAAGACTCATGGTCAACGAGCAACATTGTGTCGGACCCATCGATGAGTAAAGGGTGTGATGGAAAGTCCTCAGAGTGTGGAGAACTACTCCTGGGAAAGGGTCCGTCAGAACAGTGCAGCGCTGAGACAAATTTGCCTTGCTGTGCATCCTCCGACACAGCAGTGCTGCAGGTGACAGGAGAAACATGTCCTTTTCCTAAAGCATTCTCGCTGCCTGTGTGACTTTCAGCCAAGCTGCATTCATGAGTGCCCTCACAGTTTGGCATGTCCCCACTAGACTGTGAGACATTTGTGCTATTTGCAGAGGGACACATTTCTACAGCTAAGCAGGCTGAGGTGCTGTCATGGAATTCACCATGACCACACAGCAGGGTGCCCCCGTGTACGGAGCTTTCAGACTGTTCAGAGTCACACGTACAAGGAGGCTCACATAGTGTTTGGGTAGGACTCCTATTCTCCTCAGTAAAAGATGATTCACTGGACACCTTGCTGCTGTCTATCACTAGTCCACCGTTATCAAGCCTAGGATCATGCGACCCTGCTTCTGAATGGGAAATGAGGGTCTGGTTAATTGCCTTGGTTTTCCCTGAGTCAACAGCCGTGGTGAAAGTATCCTCATTACAAACTGGCTCTACAGGAGTGCTCCTTTTGTCAAGCAAGGCCGAGTCCATCTCCTCTTGCCTAGAACTGTGAATTTCTGTAACCGTGTGTCCTTCAGAATTAATTTCATCAAGGTTTATTAGTTGGGCCTTGCTTTCCTGACAGACCGTTACAGAAGCATCACCGTCATCGCGCCGTTTAGTGTAACCTTCTTGTAAACCATTGCTAGCCAAAGCCGATGAGGTGCCGATGTCTGACAAAGCACTACTGGTGACAAACCTGCATGGCAGTATGTAAGTGAACCTACTTTTTGTAACACAGTCAATTCCACCACTATGCCTGTAAGATAAGTGACTAGTTGCATTGTCAGATGTGGCTGGCCCTTCCCTGGCTCTGGTTGCCTGTAGTGTCCTTCCTCGTGGTTGCTCCGCGCCAATGCACATGTCGAATGTCCGGCGGCACAGTTCGTCAGATGCAGCGTCGTCTTCTGGAGGCCCAGCTGGATCTTGCAATGCAAGCTCCCCGTCGTCTTGATCGCTGCTATCCTCTCGGTCCTGCTCGTTTGTTTTGTCCAACACAATATTAATACTGCCTCTGTGCTCCTAGACAGAAAAAAAAAAAAACAATTACATAACACATATCCGTTACTGTAACTGACCAGGCAAAACAAAAATTATTTAACACGCATCTTACCTTAAAATTCAAAGAATTTTGAGGAAGTGGTGTGATTCTGCTTTTGTGGACTGGACCTGTGTTGTCAGCATCAAGAGATTCCTCAGCATTGTGGAAAGAATGAAGTCGAACAGATCCAGTGTCACTTAACACAAGAGATCCTACTTCTCTACCCTGTTTAGATATGCTGAGGTCTAAAACTTCAAAGTGATCCTGGGACAGATCTAAAACCTCTGCAGGTGGAATTAAAACTTCTGTTGACTGTTTCCTTTCTTCTCTCAGGTCCAAAGCCTCGGGTTCTGGAGACAGATGAGGAACTGGAACTGGGTCAAAATCAAAAGATTCAGATATCAGACCTTCATTGGCCTCATTAAGAACCTCGTTGAGGCTGGGCCCCTTTAAGATTTCCCCATTTGGATCGGTTTGGAAAAATCTGGAGGTGGATCGACTGTAGAACAGGCCAATCCACATGTGAAGAATGAGGCGAACTTGCTCAAAACTCTCTGTGATGCTGCAGTCCCATGGTCTGTAGAGGACCGCAAGACAAAAGTCAGCTATGCAACCAAGAGTAAATAACAATAAACATAAAACAATGCAGTGAAGAAGAAAAAGGGAAAAAAAACCACTGCAATATTATGAAGAAACAAGGTCAAGTCTAGCACGGAGCAGAAAACTCACCCATGAAGTGCTCGTGTTACAGCCTTGTCCAAGGGGTCGTTGGTGTACTTGCTGTCAAGACAAAACTCATACACTTCCTTCCACTGCCTTGTCACGCGCAGCATTCCGTTAACTTCCACAACTTCCCGCCGGTGTGCGACTCTCTTTTTCTTCTTACCCCTGCGATGACGCTGTGAACCTGAGCTGTCCGCTGATAAGCCCATCTCCTCCTCTTTGTCTGTCCCCTCTTGACATTCGTGGACAGGGGAAGGGTCACCGCAGTGGCTGCTAGTGTGATCTGGTGAATGTGAGACCTGTGGAGGTGGACCTGACAAACCCAACAGCAAACAGGAGGCAGGCAGTGAGTATGAGTGTTCTCTGGAAATGACGGCAACCTGTTCTCCGGTCACAACCAAACCCTTGGGGGGTGGCGACCTGACGGAGAGCTTCCTCCTAGTGCGTTGCGACCTACGGCCTGGCAATGGATGCCTGAGCAACGTGTGAAGAACCGATCCGGACATGGAAGGGTGATCGTCCGTGTCAGAGCCACAAGTTTTCCCACTGGCAGCCAGCTTTGCTCCAAGAACTGGGCCAAGGCCCTGCAGTAGCTTGTCATCACTGGCACTAAGGGCTAAATCTGCCAGTAGGGTGAGAGCATCAGGGGACTGGCTGGCGCCCACCTCCGGACCCTGACCCGTCACACACGGCGAGCCACCAACGCCTCCCCCCCAGCCCCCGTTAGTGGTCAAACTGAGTCCCTGGGCTTGATGCTGTGTTAGTTTGTCACTGCCATATGAAGGAGACGTGTCAAAACTCAACCACCCTGCAAGACAAAACGAGAAAAGAGAGGGAAAAGACAGGAAAAAACGGCGTGAAAACAAACACGCAAAGCAGCGGCAGGCAGTTCACTTCTGTGGCTATCCACTTGTCCTAAATGACCAAATCAGCAGTTGCTGAGTCATCTGACATATCTAGATGTTCTCCAGTTGTTTTGGTTCTGTTTACCATCTTCCAGAAGGGTTTTATTTCAAATGTGCCTTTTGGAGCTGAAGCTAACTTAGTAAATACAGAACCAGGAGTGGATCCATAATGACGTTCAATACAGCTTTGCAGTTTAAACAGCTTAACATGAAACTGGTTTTCCTTATTTGATTGGTGAACCTTAATTTCATGTCCACTTTAGCAGAAGAGAAACCAGACTGAAGGAAGTGACATATAGCATGAAGCAAGGCAGGACAGAGAATGAAGCACAGAGGTCAACAGCGGCTTGTGGCCAAAGTTTAATCAGCAGACAGGACGTCAACATTAAAGACACAAAGAAGAAGGGTTCCGTAATTCTGTTACTTAGTATAAACACCGATGCACAACCCTAATTCCAAAAAAATTTGGAATGTTTTGTTAAATGTAAATAAAAACAAAATGCAATGATTTGCAATCCTTCTTGACGTGCATTCAATAGAATACAGCACAGAGACAATATATTTATAGCTGAAACTGATCATCTGTATTGTGTCTTACACTGTTTACTGTGTTTATTTCCAAATGTAAAAATAAACAACTGTGTTCGATTGTATTTCTGTCCTACTGATCTGAATCAAAGTCACAGGTTAAGACATGTTGCATTGCATTAGCTGCGCAAGTAAATTCACAAACAGCAAACTCTATGTTCACAGAAAATCCAGATGATCAAACCTACCATTTTCCTTCATGTACTCCGTTATCCTGTTCCTGAGTCGCTTTTTTAACGGCTTGACGAGTCTCTCGATTTCCTTCACGGCGGTGGGGTTTGAGCTCTTTGGAGACTGCTGTGTGCTGTCACACAGAGGTGTGGAGTTCTCCATCTCCAGCTTTCTCGCGGAGGTCTTTCTCAGAGTCATCCTTACCTCAGGACTGCCATCACCCTTCAGCACCTGCTCTCCAAGTTCTGGACCCCAGGAGTCCAAAACCTTCTTGCGCTTAGCTTCTGGCTGCAGGATGCTCTTGAACGTTGCGGTCGCAGTGTTATTTCCATTAACGTGGACGTTCTCCATTTCAAGGCTGCGGCTGCAGCTTTTCATCCTCTTACGCCGAGGTCCTGCGTACCTCAGGACAGGAGATTCTTTAAGGTCCTCCAACATGGCTGAAGTTGGACTAACAGGACATGAAAGAGCTTTTCTCTTTCCTTTCTGATGAGTTCTACTCTGGTGACCAGGAGACATGACCCTCTGATTTTCCTCTGTGCAGCTTGGGGGAGGGAGTCCAATTCTTTCTGTGGCTTTGTTCTGATTAGACTCTACTGCTGGGGAGGCTACCGTTTCCACACTTGCATCAGCAACCTGACTGTCAGTCTTTTCCACACCAGCAGCCTGCTTGTCTGCTGTATCCGTGGTCACAGATTGTATATCTCTTGTGCCCATTTGTGAAACCCATCCTTGTACCGTCTCCACAGCTGGATCCTCTCCATCCACTGTCTGTCTGCTTGCTGCCGTGTCCATTGCCATAGCTTGTCCATCTACTGCCTCACTGAGAAGACACTTTGCTTCTGCTGGTGCGTCCTGCCTGTCAGACGACCTGGTAATGAGAACTTGTCCATCAGCTATGGCCGGCACCTCTGTGCTTGCTGCATCTGTGAGCAGGCCTTGGCTATCCCTTGTCCTGTCTACTGTGTACTGTATATATACTGCAGCTCCTGGTACCATTTCAGTATTTTCCATACCCATAATGCTTGTCGTGTCCGTCATCGACTTAACGGGACTGTCAGGGACTGTAGAGCCATGTGGAATGAAAATCCGACCACAGTCGGTGACGATAGTCTTCAACCCATATCTGTAACTTTTTCTCTTCGATATGTGTGGTTGTGCAAAGGTCACACTGAGCACCTCTGTGACATTATTCACCTTAGGGCCTTTAAGGTTGGGAGGGTTCGCTCTCTTCTTTCTCCTTTTCCTGCGCCGCCTGCTCACCTTCTTCCCGGATTTTACTTGGGACAATTTTATTCGCAAAGGCGCTACTCTCTGACTTTCGGTTGTGGTCCCCGTTTCAGCTAATGGTGGTTCCTGTGACAAGGGTGTCACCTGGACCACTGCAGTCTCTGCAAATCTATTAAGACAAGCCGCTCCTGAAACATCCCCAAACTTCCCATGATCCTCTGGGACAGCTGGCCCATCGAGCCTCTCCTCTGTAGCGTCTGCCTTCTGCAGCTGTTGTTGCTCTCCGTGTACCTCACTGGGTCCCCCAATTGTAATAGCTGTCTCATTTGTCCCTACTGTGGAACTATCATGCTGAATGAAATGTGAACTCCTTTCTGAATCCCCATTTGGTAAAGTGTCCACAGGGGTTGCAGCCACCTCATCTGGGGAAGACAGGCAGTAGTAGATGTCGTTGTCCAAGTCATTCGCCTGGTCGCCCTGCCTGGCCTCAAGCAGCTCGATGACTCGTCCCACAGGCAGGCAGTAGTCATCAGGCTGCTTCAAGTACGACTTCAAGCGACAATAACTGGCCTCCGTCCCACCGGGGGCACTACGAAGATACTTAGAGAGTTCAGGTACGTCATACTGGTCCGGGAACACGCTGGATGTTGTTAGGGTACCGTTATGCATCTCTGGCTGAAGCAAGCTCGCGTAGTTCTGCAGCTGCTGTTCAATCACAAAAGACATCGCCTCCTGCTGGTCACAAAGAGATTTCCCAACCTCCTTCTCAGCGTAGTTCAAGCCAGGCAGGACCTTTATGACCTCTGGAGAGAATATGGGTTTGGGCCACCAGCTCCTCTTTGTCTCTGCAGAAACCAAGAAAGGGACTTAAACCTCTGAGGTGGAACACTGCCAATATGCTTAAACTTATTCTGTTTTACTTCTATGAATGACAGCAGAACTAAGGATTATTTATGAAAACTTATGAGTTATGATGGTTTGCATATTACAACACCAATTATTGCCTGTATAAAATAAACAACCCCCAACACTGATAGTAAACACAAAATCACATTTTTGCAACATAGTGAAATATACTTTTAACTGTTGAATAGATCAGTACCTTTCTGTACCATTCTTGAGTCTGGGAACATGAAAAGGCCTTGCAGTGGTTCTTCCAAACTCAGTGCAGTGTCTGAAAGCACAAAAACGCATTTTCCTACTCAAACTAAATACTTACTGTGCGTTTAAGTATTAAATAATAATACTCTGCCAACCCTAAACATGATAAACGCACTGAAAAGAAAAAAAGTTCTCTGAACACTGTTCAACTGCAAGAAAAAAAGCCCTAAATAATAAAGGCATTATTTATGGAACACACCTGGACAGCTGCAGGTCAAAGGTAATGACATACCTTCATAGGTGAGAAAAACCGATGAGTGTAGAAACACCAGGAAGCCAGAGTCATTTAACGACAGCACGAGAGCCTTGGGGACAAAAACGAAAGGAACGTTTCTAGATATAACAGCAAACAGTCCTACAAATAACCTTCCAAATACAAACATCTTGTTTGTGCTTAGAAGGAGCAGACCCTGAAGATGTCCACAGACTGGAGAAAAAGCTCTTCTCCACTGCTCCTTCGTTCTTTTGACATGGCAGCAGAGCACAAATTCCTCCCAAACTAAGCCCTGTAAGCAGGGCTTTCGAAACGGATTAAATCCGTGGGGGAGGGGGGTGTACTCTCCCATCAGTACATAAGCAGAAGTCAAACTCACCAAATCTGCGTCCTTCAGCTGCCGGGTAAGCAGAGCATGTTCTTCCACGCCAGCTAGAGGGACCACGGTGTACAGACTATAGCATCTGGCCTCCAGACAGACTGTAAGGTGACAAAAGTTCAGTCACATGGTTAAGACCTCTCACGGTCATCACTCCCTAAGCATTTACAATTCACACATCCCATACAACACCTATGAGCAGCGCCCATGACTGTGACTAATCATGTAATATCATGACACAAACCACTCACCTTCGCTAGTAAAGTTGGTTTCAAAAAGAGCCTGTGGCAACAGCTGCTTCAGGTCCGAGACTCTGATATAATGGTCAACTTTTAGCTTAGCTGGTCTATATTAAAACAAACAAAAAAACAACTATGCAGAAACATGGCTTCACACACAACAATCACTGACTTCAAATTTGAAAAGCAAAGTAATTCTATACACAATTATACAGGCATGCCAAAAACACGAACACTGGCAACCCTGCCATTACACTTCTACGGTGTTAAGAAGATACAGGTGTAGGCCGGATGTCACTCACAGCTGAGCAGGTACTAGGGCTCCATAGCTGGACCTCAGCGCTACACAGTAAACCAAGGGCCCAACCTGGAGCTGACCACTCCAGGGGTGATAGGGTAAAACTGCAATTACAGACCGTCATTCATCAACATCACAATTTTACAAGTGGACCATTTCTGCAAAGCTAGCATGGGTCCTGTGCAGAAAGTAGTAATCTTAAAATAATAGCACATAAAATTTTAAAGAGTTCTACGATTCTATGTATAACCTATTGTTGGTATCTTCCGGAGGACTTCCACCACTACAGAGATCCCTGTGATTTTTCAGCAAAATCTATGGTATTACTATGAACAATATATTACAGGAAGTGGAGTGTTTAAATATTTACCTGCTTTGGTTGGCCTGTATGGGGAAAGAATAAAAAATACCAGTCAACAATTAATGACTCTAGTGTTCAAATTTTAAAACAATAGATCTTTCCATTCAAACAATACTTTCTGCACTATATCCAAAATTACAGTGCCATCATAATCAAATAATTAAGAAGCACTACTAATTAACTAGTCACATACAATATCGTATGACCCCTGTCTGTACTACTATATAGATACTGAAATCAAACTTCACAATTTTAACATCAGATACACACCAGCACCGTACTTTTCTTAAACAATGACAGTCTCACAAACGAGCAGCAAAGGAATGTGAAAATTAAGTATGCAGATAAATGCTAAATTCCCAGCAGGCCAAGGGGTATGTACCTTTGTTGCTCCTTCATTGGTGTAGCAGTACCGGTGGTGCCGTAGGAGAACCCAACGATGGCGAACGGATAAACGTGTCTGGGACGTCTTGCTTCCTGGCCATCGGGACCCAGCTCGTAAAGGTAGAACTGCGACCCAAGCAGAGGCGGGGTCCACTTTGCATGAAGAAGCAGCTGTGCAGCTAGGGGAAGATGGTGTCACCTGTGTAGGGCGTGGGCTTACCTGTGTGCGCTCGTACGCCAGGAAGGAGCACGTTGTTGCAGATACTGAGCCCATCTGCTCAGATATGTGGCAGTCAAACCCCACTGTCGGTTGCGTGTAGCTCTGGGTGTAATTCTCAGAGACAGCATTAACCCTACCCTGTACAGGCAAAGTTTTTTGAAGATACGTTTTCCGTAAGCATTCCTTGATTTTTATCCTGACATGTTAACATAGCAATCAGTAAAACTTATGTCTAAATGTATATACGCACAACACCACATCAAGAGTTGTGGAGAATTTCAATTTGTCAGTACTTTTTTCCTTCCTAAAATGGAGTAATGTAAGAAACTCTGAATTAACTAACTGAATTCTGCTACATACAAAACCACCCAGTTCTTAAATTACCGTGATCAGCCTGAACAGAACAATGTATCCGGTTTTCTGCTGGTACCATGGGTTGAGGTCCAGGCAATCTGAGAACTTTGAGACGTAGACTCCTGACAGAAGGAGAGAGTAAGATGCACTGAGTCTGTGCACAGCACTGAGAAGAGCACTTGCTCTCAAGTGAAACTTTAAAGTTTAACTGCACCTAACCACCAAAGTGAGGCTCATTCACAGAGCCAGTTTCTCAGTGGTCCTATTTACATACACAAAAAAAAAAAAAAAAAACTGTCAAGGTGTAACAAAGACCCTTGAACAACGAGAAACTTGTTTTACAGATTCTCCCTCATGTATATTTACAAAAGTGGCATTCTCCCCCACACCTCAAGGCCTAAATGTCTCACATTTCATGGCCTGGAAATAGCGGACGTGGAATGTGAGACATTTACAAACATTTTCCTTCGCAGCATAATCCGGCAATTTCTAATTTAGAAGAACCTGACCAACAAATGCCTAGATTATTCATATTACTACACTGAATTTTTAAAACATCTAAAACAAAAGCATAAAGTTAATATACATTTAATAAAGTGAAGGTAAAAAAAAATACACATACACACACACACACACACACACACACACACACACAATGCAAACTCGACATGCAATGCTGACATCCAGATTCAAAGTACGAGAGGACAACATTGTCCACCGAGTGACCGATGTCTACACTTACACTAGTGCTGGGATGATGCGTCCACCCTAATCGATTACATGAGCGCGATGATTTGCGAGGCGCACATCAACACATTGTGTTAGCAATGAAAAGAGCAACATATGCTGGATGATATTTTACAAGATGCATTGAACCAACCCGCATATCGGTACAGGAGGGTCACAGAATACAGACCACCGGCAGTAGTTTAAAATTTTGCCCCTAATAAACAAACTTTGATTTTATGTGGTCAGTGGAAGCCACAAAAACCATAACGCATTATTCCTGAGACTGCATTATAATTTTTGTTGATGCCGTTTTGAGGGTCATGTTTTGAAGGTATGGATACTATTGCCGTTTCCTGATTACACGTAATACACCTTTAACACCACGTGCATGCAAAAAAACGTTTCACTGTTTTATTTTATCTGCTGTATTCTACAGATTTTACTCAAGGCTGTGACCACTTGGTTGTACGCATCATCACTGTTTTAGGGCAAATATTGTGCAACGTACAAGCTGTACAAACACAGAGTGCAATGTAAACAAGATTCAATTCAATTAATTTTTATATAGCGCCTTTCGCAACAGCGTGCCTCAAAGATCCACTTCACAGCAAGATGTAATCACATGTGAACATGCCAGCAGAGCTCCGTGCGTTTAAAAAACAGCCCCCCTTTACGCAGTAGCCACTGACCTAGGAACAGTTTCTTCTGCAAGATGTTTATTTAAAGCCATCGCCCACCAAGAACAAAGTTACTCCATAGCCATTGACAGCAAGAAAGTTCACTGCCGGTGTCGTGTTACACCATTAAATCAGCAGTATCGGGTAGCAATTACACTGACTAACTGTGTAGGCTGGCTAGGGACTGCGTAGGTCCCTCCAAAAACCAGCCACGACAGGTCCACACATCCATAGGAAACTCGCAAAACCAGACTTCCCTGGATTCAAAAATAACCCTGCAATCAGCTCATCTGTTATCTAGAAAACCTCATGTCAAATTCATTGTAAATATTATTTAGTACAACAATAATAAATTCACAACATTTAAACATTTCTGTAAATATTTTTGGGGTGAACTTTAATTTCAGCGTTGCATTAAGTATTACCAGAGGAGGTCATAGCCAAACTAAATGGTAAACATTTAAACCCAAAGTCACCCACCTACATCCAGCAAGACCACCACTGCTTGGAATATGCTAAAATAGATTCAGGTTTATTCAATGCATGTGGAGGGAGGCTAATTTCTACCAGATGGCAGGTCTTTTATTTCATTGTAAATGCAGAGCCTCCAGAAGGAATTTAACCAAATAAGATGAAATTCAAATGAGTGTGGTACAGCAGGACCACTGCCTATGCATCAGCCTTCATGAACACAGACATTGTGCTACTGCTCTGCACATCCTGTTTCCTAAGAGCTCCAGCAGACATTCCTACGGGTACAACCCGGCCATGGCTTGGTTCCCCGCCCAGCCACACACACAGCAGCAACAGGGATTTGCAAACATCTAGAAACTTCAGTGCTGCAACAAAGAGGCAGCCATGTTCTCAGATCTGTTAGTGTAATCCTTCAATGGTTCCCTACTCTGGCCATCTAGATGCAAGCATGCCCTTCCATCATTGTAAACACTGGGCGCCGCCCCCCCCCAGGGGGCCCCGCCCTGAAATACATACACCACTGGTTTCAGTGACGGAGTGTCTCTGCCAGCACAGGATAATCTTTTTTTTAAGCTCTAGTGTTCACAGTATTGGCTCAGCCCACTACAGTCACGTGCCCACATCACACGGATTTGTTAAATATACTTGTGACAACACACATCTTAAAATGCAATTAATCTTACACAGGCCTGTATTTAAAGGAACTGATTAAAAATTAGACCCTTAGAGAGCAACTGCTCGTTTTTTCAGCAAATACATGGTCTACAGGGAAAACCTAGGCAAACTGTAATAAAATTAGCCAGCAAAGTGGGACGGCACAGAACAGTTTGTTTCTTAATTTCACTGTATTTTGATCCACATTTCACCAGTATGTAGACTTTGGTTAATTTCCAACCATGTTAAAACTAAAGCTATTAAATGCGTTAATTTTAACATCGCAGTTTGATATCAACATGGGGCGTTTTATGACACCTTGCTTCACCTGTCCTTTATTAATCCTGTATTATTGAGTCACATGGCAACTAACAAGGAACAATGGATAAAGAAATGTTTTTGAACGGCAAGCTTCACTTCAAAGCCCTGTCAGATAGGTCTATTGACAAGACCAAAATTGTTTGCAGTTACTTTCAGTGTAAAGTTACCACTGAAATACACTAGTCTTAAAACACCAGGTGCCCAAGTCTTCCAATCCATGCTTCCACCTCACTCTTAACTTTATAAATGGATTGAGGGAAGGTCCATCAGTACATTGAGCAACAGAGCATATGCCAATAGGTTTACATCTTACTTCTATAGGCAAATCATTTCAGGCTAGTTTTGCAAAGTCATGCTTAAGTAAATGAAACTTAACAGTTTTGTTCAGACTTTTCAAAATTAGTATGACATATGACTGGTGGAGAAAAAAAAAAAAAAAAAAAAAAAAAAAATATCTGCATAATAAGTTTGTTTCCTGACCCCATGTATACGAATGTTGCAGTCCAACCTAGGGCTGGGCGATTATACGATCATGATTAGTGATCGTGATTAAATTCAGTTTGATTACGATGATCAGCTGTGGGCATATTTACTCGATCACGTGCATTACATGCGGCGGAAGGTGCACGACAACTGCCGATCAGAAACCACCTTCCCTGCACCGCTGCGAGTTAACATGAGCTTATCAGAGAAGGTAGCCTAAAACTAGAAGACAGCAGAATGGCCGAAGGTGGAGCTGAGAGCAGCGAAAGTAATGTTGGACATGACTTGGGAGTTATCCTCCAAAGCTGAGGTCATTGTTGACAAAAAAGGTTACACGACATCAGTGGTGTGGCGATGGTTTGGCTATGGTCGAAACGACGTGCAGCAAATTAAGGCGGTATGTAAGATATGTAGCGGGCTGGTGCCTTCAAATACTGGCAATAAAAAAAACCTTTTTAATCACTTGAAAAAAAAAAAAAAAAAAAAAATACCATCCAAGTGATTACACAGATAGCATGATGACAATGCGAGCTCAGCCTGTACGTTCAGCACAAAAAAGTAGGCCTGCCACCACATGACCAAAACCGCAACAACAATCGTCATCTTTTGCGGCGATTACACCTTACGAGAAGCATTCGAAAAGGAACAAAGCCATTACATACGCTGTCTTTTTGTTTAGCGAAAGACATGATGCCTCTGTCAACAGTTGAACGAATTGGATTTAGGTACTTAGTTAACGTGCTGGACCAGAGGTACGAAATCTCTGGCAGAAAACACTTTTCGCAAACTGCCATGCCACAGCTTTATAATAAATGCCGTACGAAGTTGGAAACTCGGCTCCAAGATATCAAATACTTTGTTCTTATATTTTTCTAAATCTCTCTTGTTAATGCATGTCTTTTGCTTTAATAAAGGGTTGAAATCTCTGGTTTCTTCCAGTTTCAGTCCAGATGCTTTCAAACTGGCAGTATTAGGAAGAAAAAAAAAAAAAGATCGCGATAAAAATCGATATCGTTCAATATGGGAAAATATATCGTGATCGATTTTTTTGCCATATCGCCCAGCCCTAGTCCAACCATTGCTGTGTCCAAAAATACATGCAACAATTTAAATTAATGGACACTTACAAATCTGAATCCAACTATGGTTCTATTTTTAATCCAAGCCATTTCAATGGTGCATCCATTATTGCAGGAGATGCACAGGTTCCTAGCATATATAATCAAATATTTAGTTATTGTTTTGTGTTAAACTGGAGAGATTTCAGTGAAACTATTTTTGCCCCATTTACGGCAGGGGACACATTGTGTGACATGATTCAGACATGTCAGGGCTCTAGGGTGCGATCAGTGATCTATACTTACCCTCGTCATACGACCAAGTAATGAATTTGACAGGTCATGAAGCTGAGCTTCATGAGTTCAAGATGTTCAGCTTGAGTGCACCACGTTATAATTTGAATGCAACTTTAAAAAGTTAACTGTTCTGCCTGTGAGGATTTCACACAAGTTTAGCACAACGTTGTTGCTTTGTGTTACTCAATTTCCAAGAAATGGATAGTTTTGCATAAAGCAATTTTCTTGCAATTCTCATATTAAGAATATTAAGGAACATTATGGTAAATTTTGAACAGATTTTAAAAAGCAATTTGTGATTGATTGCCTGACTGTCCATAATCAATCACTATTCTTTTAATCTATTGACAGCCTTTCCTTAAAACATTCTTGGTAAGCTTTAAATACATAGGGCAGGTCACCAGGTCCCCATTTACCCATGCTTGGGAACAGCATGTAGAGTTCACAATGCTGGGTTAGACGGGTACAAGAGCAATCACACCCACACTGGTAACAATATGCGGCCAAGTTCGGCATCTTATAGACATGTGAAATCAAAGACAATCCCACATGTGAAGTGAGGAGGTCATCTGTTTAAAGTAACATGCTCATTTCATACAGGAATATACAAAGGATGATCCCAAAAACACCAAAAGGAAAAAAAAACCTACCATACTGCTAAAACCCCAAACCTGACAAGTGTAAAAAGACAACCCCAGACTACTAAATTACATGAGCCTAGGTGCTCACACTCACCTTCTTGAAGAGGGTGACACCGTCCTTGGACAGCTCAAATTTGGAGAACAGCGCATCATCTGAGGTGATTCCAAAAGGTATATCATCTACAGCCTCAGCAGCCTTGAGGAAAACTTTGGCACCTTCAGATTCTGTATCCTGACCAAACAAAAGTCCTCATTAAACCACTGCATACAATTTACCTTCAATACTCTTTTCAGTCAGTCACTTTCTGAAACCTGAAAATAATCCCTGCCTCCATGTCAAAGGTCAGAGAGACGGTTGCACACACGTGTGGCCCACTTACAATCATGCTTGACACCACCTGAACACTAATGCTTCCACAGACATTCCTAGCAGTGGCTCACCTTGAAGAAGCCAATGACAACAACTTCATTGTCAGCAATGAGAGACTCTGCCTGGGTGATTTCGGTCAGGGTGGTGGCAGCAGGACCTGTGCGCTTCTTCAACCAGCTGACAATGTCATCGGCCTGTCTGCCGGCTGGTGCACACAGGAAAATAGTGTTTGTTAGACAAAAGCTAGTCTACAGTATAGCCATTACGCAGGTTCATTGAACTAGAATGCTTTGAGGCATGCTGTTGCAAAAGATGCTATATAAAAATAAATTTAATTGAATTTGTACATTTAAAATTCCACCACTTAAGTTGTAGGCTATTAAATTCAATAAATTCTGATATAGCACCTTTCACAACAAATTTTCTTAGTGCTTCACAGGAAAAAAAAAATTAGGTAATACAGATTTAACAGCAGGCAGATGAGATTAAAGATAAAGCCAGACAACAAAGGAGGATATATTTTGGTGTTACAGTCAAAATGCAAAGTAAATGTCAAAGAACATTAAGGGTGTCCAAGGAAAACCTTAGAGCTGTGAATATCTATTCATCATGTTGGGGGGGTGGGTAAGCATGCACAGTTTTCACAGCAAAGCTGTGAGCAGATATAGTACAAAACCCAAAGCAGGAGCAGCATTTTAAGATTACAGTCTTGAGGAATCTGGCAGCAATCCAACAGCTTCCCACAGCACCCTCCCCTACACAGACAGCCACAGTCAAACGTGAGGATCTGCACATCGCTACGCTGGCGGGAGCAGAGCTGCTCCAGTTACAAGCACCGCCAGATGGAGCGAATGAAACTTCAACTTGTAAGGCAACTGGGAACGCACGCACTGCACAACAGTGCATAACACACCTTTCTAATGGGCCACGTCAATGCAGACTCAAGCTACAACTCATAAGTAAACCAGCACTCATCTACAATTAATCAATCACAACTACAATACTTATGCAAATTTTACTACTGTACTCCAAGCAACTTTCAGCATTTCACTCAGCTAATTTTCAAAGGTAACACTACCACTTAATTTCTTGTACATTTCACATATGAGTCTGTAAATGAACAGAAAAGTACACACCCTTGAAAGCTGCATTGAGGTAAAGCAATTCATAAATTAACGATTTTTCTGAAATCGATTAGTGACTTACCAGAATATTCTTTTGGCGACTGCTTTTCCCCTCCCTTGAAGAACTTGATGGTAGGGTACCCCCGCACACCATACTCCTGTGCCAGCTCTGTCTCCTCGGTGGCATCTACCTTGGCCAGACGGATGTCTGAGCCCTCTGCCTTCAGGATGCCTGCCGCTTTAGCATACTCAGGGGCCAATGCCTTGCAGTGACCGCACCAGGGGGCATCTAAAAAGGAAGGTCAGTGAAAAATCTGCAGCAAGGACAAAATATTGCCCAACGCACTGCAATTTGCACATGCAGAAAAAAGTAGGGTTCCTCCTAATATTAAAGTACTCCATTGCAGGCATTCAGACAAAGACTAAACTTTAATTGGGGGGGGGGGAGAGAGAGATCCAACAGCCATTACAGAACAACTTTACAAGATTTGCTTTTCATACCTTATGGATGTTCTATTGAAACAACTGTTTCTGGCCAAAGTTATATTGTAAGTGCTCATGATAACTAAGCATTGCGGCAAATTCAAAATTGTCAGGTTTACAAGTCAGCTTCTTAGTAACCCGTACAACTTTAGACCATTACCTGCCAGCAAGTACAGCAAGACGTGCTGTGACACATGATGTATTCAGACACTATAGGCATACTCTTGCTCAGATATAGCGCACTCAAACGTCCAATGTTCACATCATAGACTATTAATACTTGCATTCATGACAAGATTGTAATAAGCTCTGATTGGAGAAGAGGAACTTTAGGTATTTCAAAATATACTTCCTGAATATCAGGACTAAGATACCGTTCACAAAATTTCACACTTTGGGTTTAGCTAACGTAACACTTAAGTACACGTCAACCTAGCCTTGGCAGGGTAAGGCACCGCCTGTACATCAAACACGGTGAGCAAACAATGATACAACCCTCCCCGCGTTCAGATCATTGGGAGACCCAAACAGGGCCGGTCTTTGACTGGGCACTAGGTCTGTCAGCTTCAACAGACATTAATAAATACCAAGTCCACCAAATGGCTTTGGCGCTCTACTAATCCTGCAAAATGGAGGGGATTTTTTCCAAAGACATTGGAGCAATCTATAGCAAAGGGGGAAAAAAAAAAAGAAAAAAAAAATTACACCCACAACATTGCAGGTATTGCGTCCACAGAAACGTTTGTGCAAGTACTGTAAAAATTAATTGTCAAGACGGGCAAACAGCGACACTTTAATCAAAACTGAAAGCAAATGAACTAGTTTCAATAAGTTGTCTAAATCAGCGGAAAAACAAAAACTGACCAAGACTATAGATTTAAAATTCGCTCAAAATAAGCACTTATTTTAACGAAAAAAGAAAATTGTGAACATGCATGCTTCAGAACTTGGGCTAAGACAACACGACCGGCTATTAATTATTACAAAATGACACAACACGACGTAAGCCAGGCCGGGTACGGCGCTCGCTGCACGCACTCATTAACGGTCACCAAACGTGCAAAAACGACCGTTTAAACCGACCAACTTCCTATTACAAAACCTGAAAGAAAAAAAAAGCCTGAACGGAATGATCGCCCGACACAGAAGCCCAAACAGCAAATTGTGATTAATAATCATGGATGCTACTCCTGCAAAGCAATGATTACGGCAAACGGACACACTCAGGAACATTTGACTACAACCATTTCAAACCGTGCTTATAAAAAAAGCTTACTAACAATTCGCGAAATAATGTTACAAGAGTACTGCGGTTAAACAAGCACACACTTGTCTGTTTACCTGTAAAATTAAAGTGCACACCAAAACAATTCACTTAGTCCAACTAAGGATAACTACCACCAGCAAGCATATATAAGGATATTTAAAATTGTCCTTCATGCTACTTACAAAATTCAACAAGTATGTTGGGGTGAGCTTTGAGAGCCTCTTCAAAGTTACTTTTCTTCAACACCAGTACATCATCTTCCTCGGTAATTTCAGCCTTGCTAGCCACGGCCAGAGCACAGAGTATTAAAATTTTAAGCATATCTGCACTAGTATTCGGTTTCGAAAAATAAGTATGTGTCGCTGACAAAAGCGCCCTATAGTCGGATCTCCTAAAGGCAAGGGGGAAGAATAGTGGCTATATTTCGCTTATTTCACTTTGCTCGCTCGCCTGTATTTTGTGTCTGCCGCTACTAACGTGGCACTGCGCGCAGGAACCAGAGAGGCCAACTGTACTGCGCATGCGCTTTTATCAGCCCGAACGCAGCCTGTGCAGGAACCAGAGAGGCCAGCTGTACTGCGCACGAGCTTTTGTCAGCCTCAATGCTGTTCGTGTTGAATTGTGACTGGACCGTGGTGCAAAAGTACCTGGAAGTGAATGGCTGAACAGCCCCCTCGCGTATGCTGGGTGTTAGAGTTTGCCAGATTTTCCTTGAACAGTGTAGGAATTCGATTTCTGCATTTTCATGATGTAGTGCTGCAACTTGCAGCCCAGAAGCTATATTACATGTTTGCACATGGGGTTATTACAGCTCCTTAAAACACTTATTGAGCGTGGACGTAGGGCAGTAAATTAAATAAGCGTATAATTCTAAATAAATGTTAAGGAAGTCATGACTTATTTCACTAACACATCAGATGGTCCCATGACACACACAAAATTTTGTCATTGATTTTTTTGTACTTAAACCACACATCAGTAGTGTACATATTACGTAGAGCAGAATATCAACTGCCTCACAAGTGGAACTCAACGTACATTAACTATAATTTGTCTTATTGAGTTATCCATTTTGCGTAATATACAGCACCTTAACGGGCTCACCACATAAATACCACCGTTAGGACACGTCATATCCTTGATCGCCATGCAACAATACGGGATAGCACGTACTACTTGTACACATTTAACGAAATTACGATGTAAGATTCAGACATCAGCAGCGAACATTTATAAGACATAGGGATACATTTTATGTCCACTTATCGTTACTTTTAAAATGACGGATGATGGAAAACAGGAAATTTATCTGCCCATTCTGGTAAATGTTTTATTAAAAACGTGTACAGGGTTAAGGCAAAGTCCAAGTGTAAATGTCCACAGCCTTATTATGACAGACTTCGAGCGATATTTACTTTAATCGTGCAGACTTGCATCTACGACGTTCATATGCAACAACCAATGTTAGGGTTGTTGAGTATAAAAAAAAACTAATTTAATTGATAATGTTATTGATTCTTCTTGTTACACCACAGTAAAAGTTTTGGTATTATATAAATATCCAAAAGATATTTTTGGAAAAGTTGAACATTTAAACCCTCACGACATGTTCGTATACTTATGAACAAAGCTACCAACATTAAACCAATTGTCCAAAAGAGGCCAATTATCATTCATATTTGTAATGATGTTTTCCTGGGTTACAGACATTGCAAATAGTAAGGAGGGAAAACAGCAAACGGATACATACAACATAGTCGAAACACCAGTTTAACAAGTCCAAGGATCGGTAATAAACAGAAACATTGCAATTAGAAGGGTCTCAAAACTTATATTTTTACTTTATTTAATAAAGACGTCTGGCTGTGTTCGCTAAGTAGTCTATATGCCACATTTACGTTAAACAGCAATATTTAAAGTACATACATGTATCTGTAAGGGACTGTAACTATAAACTATATCTGTGTTGAGTTCTTACAATGTTATGGTTCCATAAAATCTAAAGTTTTGAATAGAAGACAGTGAAACCTAGTTACTTGTACATATTTTAGTAATAGTTTAGTTATATAGATGTAGGCTGCACAAAACGTTTTCATTCAGTGACCTTCCCTCTCACATCCATCCCACATCTTAAAAATACACCACCACCATCATGGTCACACATACATCTGTATTTAGATGGATCTCTTGACTATTTCCTGATGTTTGAGGCAGATTCGGCAGTCTGTGATTGGCTGGCTGATTATCTAACTGGTGTTGCTTCATATGAAAGCTAATGTACATGGGTCCAGTAGAACAGACTTTAATTAAAACTGGCAATACTGCACTCAGTATATGTGTGTGCAAAAACAACTCCCAAGATACAATTCTGAAACATCTGCTTAGTTGCTGTATAAAGACGAGTTTGAAGCCAAATGTCTAAAAAAATTGCTAAATAACAGATGCACAAATTCTCCGCCCTTAAGTCCTTTGATATTTTTTCTGACTTTCTCTGTAAAAGGCCAAATGGTCTTCTTGTGGATGTTGATGGTAATGTATAAATCTGAATTCTATGCACATCCGCAACAGGAGAAATGTATAAATCAAAGATGATAGAGCAGAGGCCATAATAGCCAAAAATAGTGACTCACAGCAATTTAATATCATGACCTTCCAAAGAGGGAATTCAGATGCTGACAAACATAAGACTCATCAGTGTAATTATTCTAAATATAATTAATGAGGAACTGACGCAAATCTTAAGTCCAGGGTTATTCCAAATAGCCATTTTATTAAGTGCATGAAAAACGAAAGATACAGTTGCCATGTCAACACATATTCCTCTTTGTGTTACAGTAATTGGGAAAGGGAAAGCGCAGTTCAGAGCGACCAAGTTTCTGACGCAGTCTCATGTACAGTGAACGAAAGTCATCATTTACGATGTTGTTCAAGGTACAAATGAAAGGAGCACGTGGCTGGCGGGAGGACACGCCCACCCCCACCTCCCACCTCAGCTATACAGACTGTTAACTGTATATAACTATAGAGTTGTATACACATCCTCCCGACTTCTGAGGGAAAAACTGCAGCCTTGGTACAAATGAGACTAGCTGCCTTTTCCAGATGTACTCATGGCACTTCAATGAAATTAAGACTACAGACATGACTTGTTTTCTCTGTTACATTCTGATTATCTCTGATTTTTAAACAGCACCACATTATTTGAAAGTGTGTCTTTCTAAAAATTCGTTAAGCACTATAGGGTAAGTAATCTGACAAGAACATTGAAAAATTATACATTTAATTGTATTTCTGAAATTGCATCTAATGCAATAATTTTTTTTATAGTTAATTGTATCCAAATATAAATACATTTTTGGTATTTCCATAGCTTCTCATATTGTGATGCAAAATTGTGTTTTATTATATTATATTATTTATGTTTATCTGAGGTATTAGGCTATTTATAAAGCTGCTGAAGGAGTTCAGAGGAAAAACTCAGTGTTATTTTAAAATTTCAGATTCTTCAGGAGCAGATCATCAAATTTGATAGATTGCTGGTGCTTACAAAAAATGTCTCTTTGAACATGATTTGGCATAACACTTGAGAAGCTGTGATCACTGCCATTTATTTATTTATAATTATTTTACAGTGGCTGTTTTGCAATGCCATGGTGGTACCACCATAATCACATTATAGTCTTAATAGATGGCAGCTCTTAATAAGAACTATATTATAATCATACTGGAAAATAATTTTTGTGATGATTTTGCAACTTTGCAGTATAATAGCTATATTTAGTTGTTAGTTTACTCTGAGTACTCAAAAAGCATTAATCACTGTTCAGCCGAGTGAAATGGCTTAAATACTAATAAATGATTTGAAAATAAATTACATCGAAGCAGCTGCACAGATTAAATATTTTATATTTTATATACCAGCATTTGCTTTAATATTTCTATTCTCCAACTTTTGGGCCATTCTGAAAAACACATCAAATTAGAATTTTTGGGGCACTACAGCTCAAACTAGAAGCTAAAGGAAGAGCAGCAGTTGGATTCCTGATTAAACGCTAAGCTACGTAGTGATTTCACACAGAGTTGGGCCATAATGTACTGCTGACAAAATAAATCGGTCTCTAGATGGCGTTGTTTCATTTCATCTACAGCAAGACCGGACAAAACTCGTTTATGGTATTTCAGTTGCAAATTATGTTTTTGTTTTCTTTTTTGCTGAAAAAAAAGACGCAGCTTTGCACGGTGTCTCCAAATTTAGTAATCCAACTAAAGTATTGATTTAGACACTGCCACAAAGTCACTATAAGATAAATACAGATGCTTGTGCTATCTACAACCCAGTCTGTTTTGCTCAATGAATTAAGAAAATGAGTAGAAATACTTAGCCACTCCCACAGCAGAACAAATTCAATATAATGTACACTTTACATATATCAATTACTGTCATTTAAAACATGTTTCACTTAAAAGTTTTTAATATGTACTCAAGCAGAGAGAACGTTTCTTACATACACAGTAAACACAACTGGAAAAGAAACGTAGATTTACATTTTTGTTGCAAGAAATCACCACTAAGTGGCAGCATCTAGTGGTTAACGGTAAATTTCAGCATGCTTTCTTTTACACCATGGCAACCATGGCATCTAAAGGGCTGTATTTACTTAGTACTTACAGAGCCAGAGCACAGAGTTGTGCACGCATAAGATCCCAAATCCGAAAGCTGCCTGTTAGGATGGAGCAGGTGTGCCTTTCCAGACCAGAGGTGGCATCACGGGCTAATAGGTCGGAACAACACGGTCTGGGGGGCACCTACAGGGAAGGCTGCATGCTTGGCACATGGGCCCATGCCTTGGGGCTGAAGAGGAAGGATGGTGCAGATGGCAGAGCCAAAGGCAGGCCTGCGCTGTGCAGATACTGTGATAAAAATGGCCAGAAGGAAATGCCGAAGAGCAGGACTTGGGTGTCTGTTTGGCAAATGCAGGCGGCTCAAAGCACCTGTTAGCATTTGTCTGCCGTGCCAGCGCTGCTAAGATTAAAGGACGATGACATAATCGCATGACTTGTGCTTCATCGGGTCTTCCATGAACTAATGACTTGATATAAGTGTCTGATTCTCAGATGGTTCTAGCAGCTATCCCTGGTAGTCACTCATGGTGGTGACACGTGTTTTCATGATTTCTCCTTACTCATGACTCCTGCAAAGTTATGTAATCTAACCAATATAGTATTTCCTGCCAAACTAAGCCGTAATAATCATTGTTTTTAACATCTGAAATTCTGTGCTCTTCATTGCACTGAAAGAATTATATCATGCTTGTTTGAATGTGCAGGCAACCTACTTTGTTGGATTAAACAGAACAAATTTAATCTTAGTCTCAAATTAACCTTGCTGGGTTTAGATATTACCTGTTTATCTTGTATCACATTAATTCATTTAGCAGATGCTTTTATCCAAAGAAATTTACATTTCACATACATGTTACAATGATTTTATTTCTTGCTCAAGGACACAAGATTAAAGACTGGGATTCAAACCAAAAGACTTCTGCATCCCAGCCTGATGTTTCACTCATTGAGGTTTCATTTAGTTATTAAAATATTTTGAACAAACATGTCAATAAAGACTACACAAAAATATATTTTTAAAATGAAAAACCTTAAAGTCCAATTACTTTATTTTAACCACCACTCAGTTTTTTCCTACTACAGCACTGTTTTTTGTATGTTGTTGATTGGTGTATTAAAACAAAACATATCCAGTAACATTTCCTCAAATACATTAAACTTAGTACACAATAGTAACACTGACTTTTCTGTCTGCAGCTGTGCATTTCTGAATTGCTAATTTGAAAACAAAACATATTTTGCCAAAGGGGTGTTATCTGCATACACCTGAAGATCATTTTAAAAATATGTCTTTGTGAACAGAAGCAAGCCTTTGTTAGTAACGTCTCGGCATCCAGTGTGGCCGCCTGGCCCAGCCCACATTCTACTCAGGGACGGACGGGTGTGTCTGCTCCAGTCTCATCACTCCAGATTCTATTTTAGCCCTCCACCACTGACTGGAGGAGTCTTTGGCAGCCACACACCTGGAGGTTCATTACAGGAATGAAGGCGGGACTTCTACAGAGACCAGCCTCCAACTATATACTATGGTTGTGTTCTGCTGACGTGGAGCACCTCTCCACAAACCATGCATTATATCAGTAGAAACAAAATAACAATGTGACCTTGTTATCCCCCTCCCACTACAGGCTTAACATGCTGGAGACAAATGCTTTTTGTTTTAATTTTTTTTTATAACTGAAGCCGCACCCCACACAATGCTTCTGCTGATGCTCCCCTCCCACACAGAGCTCTAAAACCCTCAGTTTACAAATGTGATCAGGCTCTGCCATTCATTTTCTGTCAAAGAAGGGAATGGGCAGCTCTTTTAAGACTGTGGTCAGCAAAGGCAACAAGTGCCACTGCACACAATTGATGGAATTACTGTGGCTTTGCAGAACATGCACTGCAAATCTAATACATGCCCACTGTTCACTGCCCAAGTTAATATGAAATTGATTAAACTAAATGAATCACCATGTGTAAACAGAGTTGAGCAGCCCAAACATTCAATAAAGGAAAAAGAAAAAAATATATTTACTGATGTCAACCTGTTTGTGTATGTTACAATATCAGTGTGATAAAGCTGACTGATATATAGAAACAATGTGTTTTGGAGGAAACTTGTGTAATTAAAACAACCACACAAAACAGAGGAAACCATGACAATTCCAGTGAAAGAAAGAAAAAAATATCCCTTTTACATGCTGCCCTCTAGTGGATTTTCCACCTAAAAACGTATTTAATACCGCAATATGTTACGATAACCTTCATCTAATAACATGTTTGGCCCTTCATCCCAAGTAAATTTATACGTCTGCATCATTCGAAGACAAACAGAACCTCTGTATTTTTAATAGCTGCTATATAAATGCGTAGCAGTGTACATGTTGGGGTCAGACCGTTAGTGGTCTGTATGTAGGGCATCAGGGTGTGGGGGACAGCTATCTTCCATGCACAAAGCACAAAGGAGGAAGCCTTTGTTTGCTCTCCCATTACCTCACACTTCCCAGATCTCCTGTCATTTGGCCCTTTTTTAGGCTTAAACACACACTCTGAGATGTGCTGTGAAATCTCCCCATGAGGCTGCATGCTAGACCACAGCTATTAAATATTTTCAATATTACAGTGTAACTGGAAATATTCCAAAGGTGAGCAGACTGGGGCACCAGCCTGTAACAGTGTCACTGTGAGGTTTAAACTTACATGTACGAGCTGATCTGCTGATTCCAGAACAGCTTGGTCAGACATTATAAATGCCCACGTTCAAGAACGGCAACATATTGTAGTCCACTGGAAGATGATTATTCACTCTCGAGAACGTGTTAAAAACCAGCTTGTCTCAGTTTTTTCACCCGCTTAATTTTCCCACCCTGCAGCATATGTGCCATGAGTTAAAATGAACCAATCAGTGCTGCATTGTTAAACGTGTGTAGAAAAATTCTCCGGAGAAATCTGAATTTTTTTCTTCATAACCTCATACTGTGTTAAGAAAAGGCCCATTCATTTGCATTGTGATTGTAAGATGTCCATGTGTACTGAATACAACAGGCGTCAGTCCATCTTCTCCAAGGGCCATAACTCAAAACTTACCTAAATGTGTGGAAAATATCACTGGAGAAGTCTGTCCAATTATTCATGTTAAACACTGAGTGGCTGATCAGCTGACACATTATATACTCTGGCCATTAACATGGTACGTCTGTTATTGTTGTCTGACTTTTTCACCTAACTATGAGCAAGATATTGCAGAACACACATCTGAGGCGGACGTTTATTTTAAATGGAAAGGACAGAGGTGAGGTGGGTTTTGTCACTGACATAAATACACTCCATCTGGGTCAACAAGGAATTGTGTGGAGGGGGGTAATGTAGGAAGCCCTTGGGGCACCTGTGTCGCTATGCAGGCTCTGCGTCATCGCTGTTCAGCCGGGCGTACTCCACTGCATCTTCCTGGGGTCAAAATAGAGGTGGTCATGTCACTTAAAGCCAGTACATCCATTGCTCATTCATGGATTCAGTTTCTCACAATCACTTTTCCTGTTTAGGTTTGCAGGGGGCCTGAAGCCTACCCCAAGCAACACGGCACAAACCAAGGTCCTGGATGGGGCGTCCACCTAACACAGGGCACTCACTCACACAAACACACGTGCGCACACACACAAATGGCAACAGAAGCTGCATAATTTTAAGTATGACGCGAAGACTAACAACAAACTAATGAATGGTACATGATTTTGTTTCCTCTTCAGCCTCCATGCTCCAAATGATTATATCACGACTGTGAACAAAGCTGACTAAAAATAACAATTAAGATCATGTCATAAGTGTAACAGTGACAGAGAAAGGGGACTTTTACACCTGCAACGATGTGCCTCATTTGACCTAATTAAAACAAGGACATAATCAAAATGAATTGAACTAGCCCACCCTTAAACTCCATAGTGCTAGAAAATTTGCTGTTCCTTTTTCGTTTTTGCATGTTGCAATAAACGGCAAAATAAAATATCCTCAAACTGAGGATATGATGAAATGGATTTCAGTTTAACCTCAAATAAACCTGTACGTTCACATAAACCTATATATTCAGAACACTCTGGACTCATTTCATTTGTGGTTCTCGTCTCTTCCATGTTTCCACTTTGTTACTTCTTAACTGTGTGTTTCCTCCAACCAGCTCTGGCTCCTTACAAACAACCATGTTCCAGGGAGGCCAGGGGCAATTGTACTGGCTTCCTGCCCCCCCTCAGCCAACACCCCAAGCCCCCTCCCACCCTCTTTGGGCACACTGAGGACAGCATGCTGGCTGAGGTGTTTTGGAAGTTCCTGGTGGTAATTTGCAGTCTGAGATGGTGCACACTGATAAGAACAGGAAGCCAGCGCCTGGCGACCTTTGTTATCACCATGGAAACTGTGAGTGAGGACTTCCCAGTACACTTACTAAGGTCCCAGCTATGTGCATCATAGTCCATGGCAGCACAGCTTTTTTTTGAAGATTTTTTGTGTGTTCTTCTTGCTAATGCCAATGTTATTACATCACTGAGTTACTACTGTTCAACGTCTTTCCACTCCTGACATACAATATAATATTTCATTTGTGAATGTCAACTTAGGACAGTAAAATCATGATTACCTTAAATGATATATGAAAAAACTGCAAACAAACAACAACAAAAATACAATATTAACTATTCCAGTAGGTTTACAAATGGGTCATCTTTCTTTAAGTGTTTATCGCTCATCTGTGTCCAGATCAGAGGTTGGTCAGGACAGACACTTACACAGTCAGTGCAGTTTTCAGCACCTGCAAGAAACAGGTAGCAGCTAGTTAGTGATGATGACTAACTTACAAATACAGAATCAGTGCTATTTAGTGAAGACAGTATAACCACATCGTTCAAATATCTGACACACTGTAATGGGGGGCTTTCATGATTTTCCTGAACCTGAGAGCCAATTGTTTGATTTTTCAGAAGTTGCCAAGAAACTATTCTACCAATTGAATAGCTCTGTGTACTGTACTACATATTCAAGTTCAAAGAATATAGATGTATGGGAGTCACTACTGGTATGTGATCCCTTTAAAAAATGGGATACATTCTTCTAACAAAAGACAAACAGGAACAGGAAACAAATACCTGTCAGATATGTACTCTAAGCTTTTATGTGCGTGCATGTGTGTGTGTTTGTGTGTTTCCTTCTGTTATGCAGCATCCTTCTTGAAGTCAGATGCCATTAGAACAGCTTATATACACATTAACAAGCCTTTAGGACAGTAGATGTTATGAGTCTGGGGTGTTGACTGACCTTGGGAGGAATTCTGGAGCTCACTGTACACTGTGTCAGTGCCTTTCCTTAAAGGAGCTACAGGACACAAACACACAAATCATGGTCACTACAGGATGCAACAACAAGGGCCATGGTCAATACAGGAAGCAAGTACATAGACCATGGGTACTACAAGAGTCAAAAACATACACCATGGTCACTACAAGACTCAAACACATACACCATGGTCACTACAAGACTCACACACATACACCATGGTCACTACAAGACTCACACACATACACCATGGTCACTACAGGATGCAAATACAAAGACCATGACCACTACAGGACTCAAAAACATACACCATGGTCACTACAGGAACCAAACACATAGACCATGATCACTACAGGATGCAAACAGATAACCCACGGTCACTACAGAACACACACACAAACCATGTTGGCTACAGGACACAAACATGAGTCACGATGACTACAGGATACAATATCATATCCACAATGACTTCAGGACACAGACACATAAACTATGGTCACAGACAGCATACACACTACATGTCACACGACCTACAGTACAGAGCCCACGTGTGAGTATCCTGGTTACTAATACAGAGACAGTGTAACATGATGATTAAAAATCAAACAGTTATCATCATTACAGTGGTTTTCCATAGACCCCAAGGAGTAGTTTTGGGAAGGGTTGTCAAAAAACAGCAATTACAGTAATTAGATCCATCCTGTTTATATCAAAAAGCTTGGTGTTTCTGGAAGTATGATCTTCTTGCTCACAGATCTGAGGAAGATGGCCAAAATATAAGCAATTAAGACCCCTCCCAAAAGAGGCCTCAAATTGGCTGCAATTCTTATCAACCAAAAAAGCAAACCAAACAGCCTGATTTGTAGTCATTACAGATGCCTGACTGATAAGGCTGTCTGATGTGTCTTTAAAAAATAATCACACCCACACAACTTATGGTGTGTCCTCAACAGTGTCCCCTTCAGCAGTCTTTACTAAACCAGCTCAGGCTGGAAGAGGTTTTTCATGTAGCCCAAAAAATGTGGAGGTATCATGTGAGGTTGGGGTTAAGAGGAATCACCTCGAGGTGGCTCTGCTCTCTGTGGGTGGACGACCTCTGTGTACTCCACCTCGCTGGCGCTGTCCTCTTCATTCTGCTCCGAGCCTGACAAAAAACAGGGCAGTCTTAGGAAATAAATACATCAGACAGCTTTTATGCTTTTTTACATCAAGATCAGACTGCTGCCATGCGCCTAACAGTGTGTTAAACTCAGGGAACACATTCTAATCAACCCTGACCAATAGCAGGCAACATGACTCAGCATCAGAATAATGAATGAATGAATGATTTATTGTCATTGTTATAACTAACCACAAAATTACATTTAGAGCATCATCAAATCAAATACAGGCATAAAAAAAGACATTAATTAGCTATTATTAGGGAATATGAGTAAAACGAGAACATGTGGGTGTGGGCCCAGGCACTCAGCCGACAGAGGCAGCTGTTGGTGATGTTGTGGAGAAGGCTGATGATGAACCAGTAGTTTAACCTGGAGTCCCTACGCATCTCCAGCAAGGACCATGTCACCAGGAAAGTCACGTTTCGTGCAGGCTCTCACCTGAGCAGGAGGTGCTCTTCATCCAGGCGCTACTCTCTGCAATGTCAGCGTTTGCTGAAAGACACAAAGTGGAGGTTTGAACAAGCAGCAAGCCGCACTGGTGACGGGGGTAGGAAGGGCAGCCCCCTCTCTGCTCTAAGGACTCACGTATGGTACACTGTGGTACGGCAAAGCCACCTGTAGGCCCCATAGCTGTGAAACACTTGCATGTCCCTCACCTGATACGTTCATCTAAGTCTTTGTTATGTTGAAACACACCTGCACTTTGCTGTGTCCCCAGACGCTGAAGACATAAAAGAGGCTTGCAAGAGGACCCCTTTGTTCCAGTAAAACCATAAGACTTTCTCCATAATTAAGCTTTAGCTAGCACTGTTTTCTTATTTACTTTTCTGCAGCAGAAGTTTGGTTTGCAAAGCTGTAACGCGAACAGGCCCGAAGACTTTCAACAAATCTGAAAGCAAAAACAGACAGGTTCCAAAAAAAACTACTAAGCTTTTTATTCTAAGACTTTTTTGCAGGCACACAATGTACTGCTGTGCGTGAAGGCGTAAACACATGCATAAACCCGTGAACTTTATCATTCAGAGACAGACACGTGCAGATGGACAGTCCATTATGGAACACAGCTTTTTTTTTTTCCTTTTTTGTTTGGGATAAACACACACAATGTGCTGGTTATGACATTAGTGGTTACATGAGCCAGAAGACACACAGGGTCAGGGTGGGGACAGCTAACTTGCACTCAGCAGCATGGCTTGATAAAGACAGTGGGTACATGTCAGGTATTGTCCACAGAAGGGACTCCTGGGACAGCAGATCTGGCTCGGCAGAGGGGACAAGGAGATGACAGGAGACACGTTTTTTTTTTCCCCCTCCATGTGACTGGCTCCCAAGCCTCCGCTGGTGGCAGATCAAACAGCTGGCGAACTCCTCGTGTTAAACGAAGCAAATAAACAAGGCAGGCGGTGTGCTAAGGGAGCCAGAACATGTTCAGAATAGTAAAAGCAGTCCACAGCTTCCTTTTTAAGGCTTTGGCCACCAATGATTCACTTCCATCGTCTCCGTGTGACTGGACAGTTCAGTTAGACCAAGCTTGGGCTCCAGAGAAGAAGCCCTCTCTATACTGTAGCAGGGCTACTGTAGCTGCTCCTGTTGCTGCCGTTGGCGGGAAGGGATGCCACACTATTTCGCGTCCCATTGGTTGCTCTCCCCTCGTCACAATGTGGCTCTGCGTCTGCAATAAGATTTGGGAGGGGGGAGGTTGCCTGTAATACACCTACAGGGAATACCTCACACAAGTCCAATCAGTCATATTTATATATTGTCTGAAGCTGTCCAGTCTTGCAGTCAAAGCCCCTCCACCCATCCACCTGCCAAGCCCCCAGAATGTACTTGCACTTAACTGCAGCTTCAGAACATATTAGCATTTTTGATGATGGCAAGAAACAATTTTGTGATGGGTCTGCCTTAGGTTCTCTGGTAAACCCACCCTAGCAGAAGATCATGTCAGTGCATGACTGGAGTGTATGTATGTTCTCATGCCAACCACTGCCATTGCACCCTGATGGGTGCAATGCCAAGAAAAGGGTGACTGCACACTGCGCAGAACACAGGACACGCCGAGTTTTTGTCAGCAGGAACATGGGTTCTGTGACATTACACAGTGCAGGCATGCATCATGCACATGGACATAGGAAACAAACAGGTTGAATGAAGACATATGTCTCCTGCCATGAGAAGTGAGAGACAGAGCAGAGAACAACATGAAGAAATGCACCCTACCTCTGCGAGGGTTGTAAATGCCCACGTCGTGAATGAGACTCACTCTTACAGAGTCATCTGATTTAGGGCTCGAAGGCTTTCTGAGAAATGGCAAAGGTAGAGTCATTGGTGGCATTTCGCAATGTGGAGCAAGATTTAATTCATCCCCTTGGGGAGCCCAGAGATAGGCTGATCTCCTGACTGACGGACTACACAGTGCGAGCGACATTTAAAACCCAGCAAACAGGCAAAGTCTGCGAGACAGCAGAAGTTACTGCTTTAGAAAGCAGAAAAAGGCAAAAGGTTAAAGGGACTCACACAGAAAGCTCTGTGGCCATCTGGGCACGCCCTGTGACAAACACAAAACAGACAGGGTTCACAAACAGATGGGCACACGAGACTTGGGATGGCTGGCAGCCGAACGCCTCTTTACCTTGCCTGTTCCTGTGCCACATGAAAACAAGGATGCCAATAGCAGCCAGGAGCAGGAGGCACACGACCACGATCAGACCTATCTTCCAATATGCCATTTTCACTGCAGGGGGGTGAAGAGATGAAGAAGCTATAAAGAATGGCCTGTGACCCAATGGGCAAATCAACTGACTAGAATGCGGAAATCTGCCGGCTCGAACCCTGGCCCAGCCACCCAGTATATCCCACTGCCCACTGTTTCTCCAGGGGATGGGTTAAATGCAGAGAACCACCTTAATGGTAATGCATAGTCAATAAAAGGCCTTTAATCTATTCCTTAGACTGGAGAAGGGGGTTATTCCACTTGTCAGGGATACACATTTAAACAGCCACACTGAAACATGAATAGAGCTTTAAGCGGAGGTCAGACAGACAGCTATGAAGATTCCAGTGGTGGAGCTCACCTTCAATGTGGACAGGGTCACTGCGGACTGTGGCAGCCTTATTGGCAGCTTCGCAGTAATATTCGCCACTGTGTTCCCGATGTGCTGGAGTCAGACTGTACAAACTGTGGTTAACGCGAACGTTAGCGTTAGTGTGGATGGGCTTCTCGTCTCCCACACGGTACCAGCTGAAATTAAGGGGAAACGAGTCGCTCTTGATGTTGCAGATGAGCATCATTTCGCCACCCTCCGTGACGCCTGGGATGTTGATCATTTGCGGCTTTGATGGGGGCACTGTGAGTGTACAGGGGGTGGGGAGGGTGGCTGGGTCATTAATCTCAGTAACTGGGGCAGAGCTGTGAGCCAACATGGAAAATCAGTTACCCACCCCAGTAGATGCCATAAGAACAGAGCTGCACTTTAACATTATAAGGGTCACAGACAGTTGACAACGCTGGGTGCAACTATGAGTAGCCCAAAAATAAACAAATCAATCAACCAATTAAACATAATTTGTCTAAATGCACTATTAATAACACAGGGACTGGCTCAACACCATTCAGTGGGAATCTCACCTATGACTTCTACAGGAAGCACACGACTCCATTTTCTTGAGTAGAAACCATTATTTTCAGCCTGGCAGGTAAAACCCAGATTCTTCTCTGCCTTTTGGAGACTGATTTTGAAGGTTGCAGTTCGAGAGGACAGATGGACCGTCATGTTTGTCATTGACTCTTGCCCTTTCAGCAGGGTATACTGAATGGGAAGGTCTCCCCTCTGACAGTGACACCGCACTATGAATGACTTCTCCAGGATCACTGCACCATCAATGTGTATTTCAGGGTCTGACACCAGCTCTGAAGCAAGGTCACAAACGGGAGGAAGAGGAGGTAAAATTTAAAGAAATAGTAGAGACACTGCAGTTTACATAAGCATTATTATTTAAAATTTTGATAATGTAAATTACAGTGAGAATGTTGTACCTTTTGCTCTGAAGACCAGCTGCACACTTTGTTTATGAATGCCTTTAACTTCAGCATGGCAGCTGTAATTCCCATTGAGGGAAGGTTGCGCCGTCATTACAAGTTCCCCGTAAGAGGTGCTTTGTAATGTTTCGTTACCTCTGTGAAAGGTGTACGTCACATCACTATGTTTGATCTTGTTTTCAGCGATGGCCTTACAGGAGCAGGTTAAAGTGAACTGCTCATTTTCAAACACAGCTGGCGGTTTCATCGTTAACACCGGCTTTGAGAAAAGTTCTGTTGACATAAAAAAAAATTAGTCTGCTGGCATACTTTAGGACTTGCACCTTAATATTGTTTTTGAGTTGGAATTTTGAACAATACAGTGCAACAGTGTCTAGTTCTGGAACAATTACCCAGATATTTGCTGAAAAAAAAAAAAACTAGTTCTGTTACGACACAGGAAAAGCATTCACAGAAAGACTAGACTTATAGGAGACTGAAATTAGCATAATGTGCTATATACAGTAAATTATTCTGTTTGTTGAATTGCAGCTACAGTCATGAGTGTATTCTGCATTAGGAATCTCAAGAACACTGAAGCTGTTCTGCTGACAGCTCTGCTATTACTTCAGTAACTACATCATTAAGCCACACCTTCATTTTGACATTTTTTTCTTGCACGTAACCTGGATATGGTGCAATGCCTATTTCAAGAATGAAAAGAATGAATGACAAAGAAAACTCAAAATTAACATCACATCCTACCCATAATACATTTGCACAAAAAGTCACTGTTTTACATCAACGGATGACTCAACATAAGGGCTGTTTTGAGGGAAATGTATCCATTATTATGTGCTGCCTACACTGTAATGTACCAAGTGACATATACCCTCCTGTGAGTGGAACATCAGCCACTTATCTGCAGTTAGTGCTGTCAGCATTTGACCACTTTGGATTTTAGCAGTAGCTTGGATTTAAAGGTCATGTCAAAGGCACAGAGGAGACGAGTTAAAGTTTGTTAATATGGGGGCACGCACGCACGCGCACACAAAGCATAGCAAACAGTTCTAACCAAACACTCTAAGGTGTTATATTTTAAAAGAAGGTAATGCATGGTCACCCTTACCTGTTACACTGATGTTGGAGGTCACAGACTTCTGCATAGCATTTATTTGTAATTCACAAGTATACACCCCACTGTCCTTGGCACGTGCAGTCAGTGCTTTGGTGACTGAGTCTTCCTTTCTTACCATCCATTCGTCGTTTGACAAGTATACTGTTATGTTTGGGATGTCTCCACGGGCATCACATGTGATGTTCAAAAGGTCTCCCTCGACAACACTTGTGTCGGGCCAAACCGAAATTCTTGGTTTGACTGTCAGCTCTGTGTAACAACAAATATAGATCCAGTTAAATCCCTATAGTTACGGTTGTGCATTATAAAAAAATACAAAATGCATAAGAAAATATGGGTTTGAGACTAATCGCTTATGTAAAACAGACTACCGGTCGTTGTCAACTTACGACCGCGTTCGGTTTCGACCAACCAGTCGTAACTTGATTTGGTCGTAAGTTGGCCAAAAATTACTTTACATATATTAAACTGTGTAATGATAATCACTGATGGCTTCAGCTGGGGCTGCGTTCGTCAGGTTTTAGTCAAACACTGTATACTAAAGTACATTTAGTTTAATAATGCAAAATAACTGCAAAAACACTGCATACTACAGTACAATTGGTTTAATAATTGCAGCTGGGGCAGAGCTCGGGGAAGTCTATTTTCTCATAAACATGGTGAGCTGTGTCTGAACTGTTTGTTTCTTTTTCTCCCTGTACATTTCACGATATGGATGAAACGCATCATGTGCCATCTGGTGAATCGCAGAACTGCTAGTACTGCCAGGAGCTGGGTGAAACTGTCGTATGCTCATAAACCCAGCTGGGCAATGCTCACCGGACATACCGGTCACAGCTGTGGTTGTAAAGTTGATCAGCCGTAAGTTGCATAGGTCGTATGTCAACAACGACCTGTAGAGGTTTTTTTTCTTCCTTTCAGAGGAGAACTTACCATGTACATCAACAGCCACTTTGTTGCTCTCGTTAGACCACACTGTGTATGGTGGCATAATTATTAAATATTTACAGTGTATGAGCTTTCTCTGTTCTGGCTCAAGCTTCAGTTGCACCTCCACCTTGTTAGATTTAGATTTTTTGAGTTGGCCTTGTTTCATATCTTCATAAAAGTAGAAGTAGAACTCTGAGGCGGACTCCATGTGGGCACTGCACGTGGCGCTTAACTGTTCTCCTTCAGACACCCTGGTCTTACTGAGGTGGAGGGCTGGCGTCTGCAGGCCTGGGGAACGAACAACAACGGAAACAACATGGCTTCACTGCGATGAGCTGTATAATCTAAATTCAGATGAAGTCAAACTGCCAAGAGGCAAGAAGCCACATACCTTCCACGATAAGGCTCTGTTCATTGCTCTCACGACGTGTGCCCCCTGCGTTAACCTCACATGTGTATGTTCCGGACTGTGCCAATCTGGCACTAGGTATGACAAAAATCATCTGCATATTTTCAGTCTCATTCCGGAACAATCGGTCACCGTTCCTAAAGAAGATGTACTCTGTTTTCATCAGATTCAGGGGAATCAGTCTTATGTCAGCTCTGCAGGTCAGAGTCACGTCAGTACCACTCCTCACAGGGCTTGTGGGGTAGATTTCAAGATTCACTGATTTAATGTAGACATCTTAAAAAAAAAAAAAAAATTATATACATGAAAACACTGACAGAAACAATGGTTACTGTAAAAATCACTTGATTGTTTCCACATAAAGGATTATCATGTAATCTTATTTACTCATTTCCAGATGTTCTTTATTAAAATGTTTTTATTATAACAAGTGTATATCACAGACAACATCTGTGAAACTTTCAGTTTAATGTTGCCAAAGTGGAAAATCGATTGCAGAAAGTTCTTAAACTAACCAACAAGTTAAATGTTGTTTACAAACACAACAGACATTGTAGTGCCAGGTAGGGCTGCACCGTCATGGAACAGATTTAGTGTACAGGCTGTCAAACAGATTACACAGAACAGGCAGCCAGAGTCAGCCAAAAGAAAGCACTTTAAAAGAAGTGAAAATGGGGCCTTCTCAGAGTAATAGAACCAGTTCGTGACGGCACTGAAAACTGGTGAAAACGTCACTGGATGCAAACTAAAATCAGTGTACAAATAAACCTAAAACACAGAATACATTATGGGAATATTATACATCCTTTACAGTCATTATAGTGACACAACTTTTCATTCATTACTGAAAGCTATCAATCAAATGGAGCCATAGACATTTAGAAGCTAAAATGCAAAAAGTCCAATGGATGATGGGTAGACCATCAGACTATGCTGCAGAAGTCTCCCAGTTCAAACTCCAGCACAGCCAGCTGTGTCCTTAAGACACTCAGTGCTAGTTTGCTGGGTGCTGCCCAGTGCTCCCCTCAGGGGATGGGTTAAATGCAGAGAAGTAATTTCCCTCTGGAATTAATAAAGTATTAGATATGTATATATTTTTAAAATTAACACTGTGTTGCTGTAGTTTTCAGGACCATACGCCTGAGAAGTCTGCATCACCCAACCAAGCCTTGAGGGGAACAAAAGCAGAATGACAAGAGTACACTTACCTGTGTGACTTGTGATGCCTAGGCCTGGTCATAGGAGAAGAAACAGAGGTGCCATGGTCAGGTTTGGTGAGGGGAGGATGGAGGTCAGGAAAGAGACAAATGTCAATATTGTGAAAATATCACCACCAGACAAGCAGAAGTGGAACGAAAGATGAGGCATCCTTACAGGTCTGGAGGAAGGCCACGCTGAGAAGCAGGCATACAGGCTGCCATCTCATCTTGAGCAGGGCCTCTGAAGCATCCCATGTGGCAGGATGGCGTGTGAGCAGAGGCTGCGAAGTCTCCCACATTGCAGGATGGCACGGAGGTGACTGACCAGCAGAGCATGGAATTGAGAATGCTGAGGATAGGAACAGTTTGTGTGTGTATGGTGGCGGGGTGGGGTTGTGTTAGCCATGGTCAGAAGCTGGTTATCAGCACCAGCAAGTCAGGCTTTGCTTGATTTGCCAGGAAGTGACTGGTTTCCTCAGGATGTTGGAGCTCCAGCCCTTTGCCGCTCTGCATTCCTCTTTGTAGGAGAGGCTTGAGTGCACGTGTCTTCCGTGTGTCACAAGTGAGCATCATGCGTGTCTGCAGAGGTTGACAGAGTGGGTAGAATCTGAAGAGGAGGCGCAATGGTTAAGAACCTGATGGAGGAACTGATTATTCCATTTCAGGCAGCTGCAGGATGTTTCCTTCCATACATTTCAGCAAAGCAACTGATCACAGCAACTTTAACACTTAGTGCATAGCATATGTAAGGAGGTATATTTTTAACTATTCTGTTACTTATGGAACATTGTATTAGTTATAAAGTTCAGGATTGCATGGTGACTCACCATGTAGCAATGCTGCTTCACAGCTTGAGAGAAAGATTTAAATCTTGCTTTCGACACTGAGTGGGGCTTTTAATGTTCTCTCTGTGCATGACAGTTTACCCCAGATGCTCCGGTTTCATTCTCTAGTACACAGACACACAGGCTCTTGATAGAAAAATGAATTTATGAATTTCAGCATATTCCAATTACTTAAAAAAAAAAAAAAAAAAAAAAAATAAAATAACACATGCACTGGGTAAATGTGACAAAAAATGTGGCTCTTGCGGCTGTTTTTGGGGCCCACACAGGGTGAAAAATAAACAGAAAAGGG
>JABJVR010000001.1:1812532-1830826 GCA_025773905.1 Chitala chitala
AGTAACATTACCTTTAAATATTTTCTGTTGTCTGTCAATTTATTTGTTTCCAGGGCTCCTTTGACCCCCCCCCCCCCCCCCGTCATATATTTTGCTTCTTCAACAGTGAGCAGCTACATGCGTTTCTGGTCAGTCTTCAGCAGCAGTGCTGCTACCTCACAGAAGTGGTCCAGGATGTTGTCAGGAAGTTCCCCAAACGGCCATCCCAGGTGCTGCCTCGGGGGCCTGCTGGGGGGGTGGGGGGGTGTTACGCAGCAGTTAAAGGTACAGTGATGTTCTCCTCACAGCTGGTCTTAACCCTGGACCCTAAAGGAGACTCCCGCACCATGTGTGGCAAAGTGCTTCTGCAGATTGAGGACTTGCGGAAAGAGGTCACCTGTCTGAGGGGCCTCGTGGACAAGGTGGGCTAAGTGACGGTGGCCGTGATGTGGCTCCTCTGTGGGGGAGGGGGGGGTACCTTTTGTCCTTTGGGACGCGATTTGGGGTGTAGAAATGGTGCATGCTGCTGACGTCATCAAATGTGTCACTGTAACACCTGAATGGCTGGACAGAAACACAGCTGGGATTTTGGAGGTGCTGTCTCAGTCCCCTCGTGTCCTCACGCTTGGTCTTACTAATGCCCTTAGTTGAACCTTGCCGAGGACCCCTGCGGGCTGCCCCTGGCTGCCTGCCGTGCCGGCCATCAGAAGAGGTGGACGCTGGCGAAGTGTGCGGCCGCTGTGTTTGGGACTGGACTACTTTTACTGCTGTGTCAGGCGAGATATCCCAGAATCCTCCTCTAGAGCCCTCCAGGCCAGTTAAGAGACGCTCGGAGGAAACGGATAACTGAGTTTAATTGTTTTGAAGATGGACGTCATTAGTGTCAGTGTTCAGCGTGGTTTTTTTTTTGTGCTGAAGTTATATTCTTCAGCTACAGCTTAGATTTTATTTTTGTTGTGCATGTTCTGGGTACATTTTTTTTTTGGCAAATGTACATAAAATATTTGGACTATTCTAAGATGTGACTCAACCTACTTAAATTTTAACGGTAGTTTTGTGCATTGTGAAGCTACTGAAATACAGGTAGTGAACAGTTACACAAAAGTCAAAAATGTGAACCTGACCAGCGTGGCTGACTTGGGTTTTCTTTCTGTTAGCGGTACTTTTCTTTATTTTATTTGATATGTTGTAGCCGTAACCAGCTGTTTTCTGTTAACTATTCGGCATTAAGTTTTATTTCTGTTTGATTTTTAAATTAAAATCAAATTGGCAGTCTTTTCTGGTGTATTCATGTTGGTGGTGAATGAAGTTGTAAACATTAATGAGTGAGTAGTTAAGTGACATGTCTTGCTGGAGCCAAAAGAACAAACTGTGTGTGTGCATTGTTGTGTAAGTGTGTGTGATGAATCACAATTTGAGTGGGTGGAGGCAGTTTCAGTAAAACCCGCGTTTGTCCGGGCTCACCGGAATCAGTAGTAAAGCAGTTTAAAAACATGCAGGAGTCTTAAGGACACATATGAGGAAACTGGTGTCATGTGGTAAGTTGTAATTTTTTTTTTTTATCTGTGATTCTTTATCTTCTGTGATTTGTATAAGAGACAATGCATGCAGTAAAACTGCAGTAAAAAAAAATTAACTGCTGAGATATGTAAATATTTGTAAAGAATTCAAGATTTTGAATTTGGAATGTGTCTGTGTGTGGTTAAAGTGATAAAAAAAAAAAAAAAAGCTTGTTCCTTTGCCCAAAGGTGGGAGTGGGTCTGAACGTGTCCCCTTTGTGTGGCGACCGCACAGACGTGGCGGCAGTGGGATTGTGGGAACACCTTTGACTGCAGCTGTTGTAACAGCAGTCTGGGCCGTGAGTCCAGCCTGACAATGTCATCGGAGGCGACAGTGTATTTGGAGAAGAAGGCCGTAGATGCTACTGGACGCACTTTGTGAGTAAACTCTCGTCTTCAAAGACATATGTAATTAATAAGCTGTTTCATGACTTTTCAGTTAATGCGGTCCTCACACACCAGACATACCGTAATTATGATTCTGTTGGACCTGTACAACGTGGCTACAATTAATTATCTGTATTTTCTGTTTGAGTGCCATTAACACAATGTAAAATAGGAAAATAAATCTAAATTTTAGGATCACCTAAAAAAACTGGGCCCTTAGCTGAGAACATTAACCAACGGTGAAATACAAAGACTAATGTAGTAACATACGATTCTGGCTACAGAACTGTTCCTGGCCCTGTGAGTGATGAGAGGTGCGTACACCAGCATCATGGAACTGGGGAAACAACCGTGCAAAATGGATTACTACTGACTCAGAGGTGCGTGTGGGATCATTTATCTCAAGGAAATATGATGGGGTTTAGGTCTATATAGGTTTAGGTCTCTATACAGCCATAAACACAGATGCTTGGAGTACCACACCTGGACAGGTATATAGCTGTGTATATTTAGTGGTATACAGAAGGATTATGGTAAATTATTACTCCAGGCTTTTACGGTATGGTTTTGAAGGCTTACTGAACTCTGGGTGTTTACAGAAACACTGCACGTCTTTCCTGGCAGTGTCATCCCAATAACTGTCACACGTGTTGGTGGTGCATTTAACATTGACATTTGTTGTAAAAAAATGTCACGTAAATTCAGGTGACAAACCGTTTGTAATGTGTACAGTATGTACACGTGTGTAGCAAAATGTAGGAATCATACAATAAATTTGTTCTCTGTGTTTAAAACCCCCCAGGGAACCAGTGGGGGGACAATTTTTTTTTGGGCAGCTGGAGAGCTAACAGAACATCTTGCTCAAAGACACGCCTGGTGCTGTGTTGGCATTTGAACCGGGGACTTCTGCACCCAGCCTGTTGCGCTACCCACACAAGCCACCAGGCTGCTGGTGATTCAAGCATGGGCTCATCCGAGATTTGAACCATCAACCTCTCGCACCATCAAGCGGGGCTCATACCTCTAGGCCAGCGAGCCTGATACATAGTTCCATATACTGTGTGTCAGATTTATATACTAGGTACCGTCAGAGCTACATCAGTAGCTGGAGTTTGCTGAAGATCTGTGAATAAAGCTGTGCTTTGAAAAAAAACTGCCAGATGTCCTTGTTTCAATTTTTTTTAATTTTTTTTTTTTTTATTTTTAAACCCCTCAGCTGTTTTCTGAAGGCAACCGATATCCACCTTTTTTTGTACAACAAAACCAGGTTTACATGAAAATGAAACAAAAGTGATGCCAAGTCACGGTTTAAATAGTTTTCCCTTTTTCCCATCAGGCCCTGTTGTAGTCCGTGGAGGTCGTGACCTTGGCACACAGGCCTAGATGCGTGTCAGCTGGTGCCACAGGCTGGAGGGCAGTATGTTCTCCACCTTCTCCATTATGAAGTTGAGGGGAGCGAAGAGGGTACTGAGGAACTGTGGAGATGTTGAGAGAGCAGGTGTTCAGGTGGTGCTCAGGCGTTCTGTCATGGACTGCGCACAGTGCAGCCGCGCACCGCATCTGCCCAGGCAAACGATCGCGGCTGGAAAGGTGTCTCGTAGGGTCGTAGGGCGCAGGAGCAGGCATGAGTTAATTTAATTCAAACCTGTGTGGTTCACTTTCAGATGGGTTGTCAACAAGAAACTTGCAACTAGTAACATGAATGAAGCCAAACTGCGATCTTGATATGTTCTGTACAGAATCAAACAACTTAGCCACGTTAGGGGAAATTCACCACTAACTGGCAGGGAGTGCAGCTGGGAAAACATGTTAGGTGTTACTGTAGTGCAACTAGGCCTCAGTTGTACAACCTAGCTCCTGGGAGACTGACTAAAAAGGTGGCAGTTATAGCAAGTGTCTAAGACCAGCACTCTGACATGCACAGCTGTAAGGTTTTACATTATGCCATCAGCGCCACCTGGTGGCTGCAGCCGATACTTACAGCCTTGGCGAAGACACCCATGAGCTCTGGGAACTGGTGCGTGAGGAGGGCTAGCATGGCGGTGAAGGAGCAGAGGCCGGCTGTGAAGAGGATGAAGAAGGGCAGCTCCTTCTTGGGGTAGACGGAGACCTCGTGGAACACTGCTTGTGCACAGTACAGGAAGGCGACACGGTAAGCCACGTGACCGTCCGGTCACGCCGATCATAACAATAGTACGAAAAAAGAAAGCAGTTTTTGTGTGTGGCAGTAACGCAAGCCGTTCTTTTTCTCAGGTTACGCCGGTGCAGAGCATCGGTGGTGGAGGCACAGCAGGTGTCTCGCGCGGAGTGGAACGCCTTACTTGGTAGCAGCTCCCGGTCGGCCGTCTCTGTGCAGATGGGGTATGGGTAGAAGAGGTGGCCTTTCTCCAGAGGGTAGGGAATCATCCGGAAAGCTGTGTGGAACGCACAGAGAACACCCGGCGCAGTCAGGTGGGCGGCTGGTCCGGGCACACATCAAAGTGAAAGGTCAAAGGTTACTCACTGCCCTCCCAGGTGCAGTGGAGCAGGTTGAGCGCTCCCTCCACTCTCTTCCAGTGCTGCAGGTGGAAGAAGGCGTAGGCGATGGCCTCACTGTCCCCCCGCTTGAGGATGTGCTCAGGTGGCAGGATTAAGCTCTTCATTTCTAAGAGGTACTGCAGAGAGAGGAGGTGGGATCAGTCGCGCTACTCTTCCTCACCCTGCGGTGTGGCGGTGGGCGTACGCACCTTGGGCACGTGTGGGTTGAACTCCACCGCTCTGTGTATGGCTTCCACTGCGTTCATCTCCGCCGGGCTGAGCCCCCGGCGCGAAGCTGCTTCTGGTGAGAACCTGGACGCATGGGGGGGGGTCATGGGTCTGCAGCCTCTAGGGCTCAGTTGTACAACCTTTCACAGCTTGTGAAATTTATGTTGTGCTGACAAGACACGTTAGATACTTACTTGTCTGATACCGCTCTTGCCTTGAGGAGCGCAGCTGTGTAGCATATTGTTGCTGATTTGGGTAAACTAATATCTGTAGGGAAGGAAAACAGAAAACGTTTTGAACAGAACAAGGTCAGGATTTAGTTTTTCCATTACGCTGTATACCTGTACGAGGTAACAGGATTGACTGTTGTTCTGCAAATGAGGCTGCAGACTTCCTAAGCTAAACTGTTAGTGATTTAAAAACTGCAGTTAAGTTTGTTGTGTCCCCCAACTGTATTTGCAAACAATTGCAGTAAAAGGTTTGCATGCAATGACTTTGCGTTAACGTCGCTGTGTCTACAACATGTATAACCTGGTTTCACACGTGTGAGCAGAAGTGGATTATGGGAAAACAGGTTTACTGAAATGCAGGTAAATGCAGAGAAGCTAATTCTGGAATAAAGACTGCGGCCTCCAGGACAGACAGCTGTCACTGAAAAAACGAGTGCTGCTACCTCCCGCTCCCTGCTGGTACGTCATGTCCAGGAGCTCCCGGAACAGAGAGAGGGAGGTGAGGCAGAGGAGGCGCAGGCTTACCGTCGTACTTGGCTAGTACGGCTTGAACATCTGCATAGGCCTGCAGCTCCAGTAGGGATTCCAGCAGGTTCTCATGAATGTTGAACATACTGAGAAGAGGGAACTCCTTCATTAACTGGAAAACATACAACTGTTGTTACATGTAACATGTCACCGGGGGGCGCTCAAGAGCACAATACAACTTAACGGGGGGGAGGGGGAGAATTGGGGTTAAACAGGTTAAAGCCCACACACACGTCACGCTCTGCCCTGCTACATTGGATCTAGGCGGCAAAATTCACTCCAATTAGCAAAGGCGTTCTTGGGCTGGCAGCGGTTCCTACTGGAATCGGACATCTCATTCTTTATCCCTTAGCTAGCTGTCTGCCAAACTGCTGTTCTTGCAGAGTGTAAATTTTGAGCTACACTCAGTGTCTTTTCAAAAGCGTTGAGGTTTCATTTTTTCCCTCCGTAAGCTGAATTTGCTTTGCTCGGTTGCGAGCAGCCCAAGTGTTTTAGGGGTCAGCTGGAGGTCACGCCGAATTCAAAGGATCATTAGCGTTTCGCCGTTGACCGCCACTGTGATGCTTTTCTGACCCATTTAACCAGCTTGTGCTCGTCAGTAGGACCGGAGCCAAAACGTTTAAATGACTGGGACCAGTCTGTGCTCTGGTACGGCTTCAGAGCTCCAAAGTGTCGAACCTGTCTTCTGTGCGAGCAACAGAGGGCTTCTGTTGTAACTTCAGTGCAGGGACAGATTGGAGCATCTCTTTGACCATTAACCACATCAGTCTCCTGGTGTAGACTGATACACTACATCCATTAACAAAACCATTTCAGGAAAGTTAGATGATCACATGAGAAAAAAAATCCACTACATCGTTTAGTGAGCGATGTCCCAGCATGCTTTTAGGAGGCATGATGCAACGGGAAGTCAAGAGATTAATTGGACTTAAAACTATAAAGGGAGAATGCCGCAATTCTTCTGAAAAACATCGCCACAGACTCAGTTCAGAGAAAGCAGTGAAATAATCCTACGGCAGTTTTGAGTGTTCTGTGACTGGCCTGAAAATCTAGCAAATAATCACTCTGCTTTTCTCTTAACCGTGGAAAAACTGCCGTTGTTTGAAGTTAACCTTGAGCCCTCTTTTCTAGAAAGGCAAGTCAGTAACCTTAGATTCGAGTCTGTTGAAAACGCCACGCGAGTCAGATTCAGGACTGATCTAACGTAAAGCAGGCACGCCACAGCCGTGGTCCTACTTACGTCTCTCATCATTTTGACCGCTTCCTTTGTCCTGCCCAGCTTCCTGGAGCACATGGCCAGCCGTCTCTTTATGTACACCAGAACATTTGTGTCCCTTCCTGCAAGAGATGGACAGTCTTGGTGCAGGTCTTCAGAGATGTCTGTCACACACGCAGTATTGGTTAAGACCTGCCGACCTCCCCACGCCTGCTAATGGCTGCCCACTGAGCACTGAAATGTGGAGCCCGTGGGGACTGCCCTCAGCAAATGCCACATCCTATGACCGAAGTGAATCGGACATTACGTCCCTGCATTATTTATGCAAAAATACACGTAAAGCAGCCGTCAGGTCTGAGAATTAGGTCTGCAGGCCGAGGGCTGCGATCCGGTCACATACAGCCTTCACATAAGAGACGGACGCGTGTGTGCCTGTTCCCAGAGCGATAACAGCAGAATTAACTTCGGAGTATTCCGAAAACGCACAGGGGTGCTACAGGGTGGAAGTGGTTAGACAGGTACACGCTGCTGTGCAGTGTGGGTTAGCGCCACAGGGGGTCCGCTCTGCGTCAAGGGTCTGCTGTTCAAACAGCTGACAAAGCACGAGAGTGTGTGCATGCAGAGTCACACATGTAACCACACTCCATTCTGTGGCGGCGCGCCTCACGGTGCTGCGCCTCCTGCTGGTTGCCGTGGTGCTGTAACTGCTGGCTCCGCCTGTAGCAGCTCTCTCCCGCCTTCAGGGCCTGCTTGAAGAGCTTCTCTGCTTCCACAATGGTGGTGGCCTCTTCTTCTGCCAGGAGGATGTAAGCTGTGGCGCAGCTATTGTGAGGAAGGGAGGGACATGAAAACCAATTGTCATTTATGCTGCTTTCCCCCCCAAACCCTCATCGGTGTTACAGCTACGTTACGTAAGACGCGGCTGCATCCGTTGGGTCGGCACGGTGATACGTACTCCTCGAGGTCAAGGGCCTCGTGGGCTGCCGAGATGCGAGCCTGCGGGTTCCTCTCTCTCCAGGCCTTCTGCATTACTGCAAACAGAACCAGTGCACAGGAGCTGAGTGACACACACACACACACACACACACACACCACGGTCCTGCCACCCACGCCGCCTTCAGCTGCAGATTCCAGAACCTTCCCATCTAACCTTCAGGCCCAACACGTGATTTCAGACGGAACGGAACGGTGAGGACTACGAGATGTTTATAAGCACGAGCCAGCAGAGGCCCACCAGTGTGGAACAAAGTGAACATGGAAGCCGACATGCAAGACACCGAGTAGGAACACACAGTCACATGAGACCTGTCGCCGTGCAACAAAGGGGCTTTATGTAACAGTAAGCGTGGGGACAGGCGGATGAACGAGTGACACATGGCACCTCTCACCAGGACGGTCCTGTAGGGCACACTTACTGGCGTCCGCAGGGCGCAGGTGGTCTGAGTCGCAGGTGAAGAAGGTCTGGTGGTCTTGGGCGGACAGGTTCATGTCGTAGTAGGTGAGCGGCTCCCTTCCCGTCACCCACGTGTACCTGCCGGTGATTTGTACCCAATTAGCACCTGTGCTCACTTTGTCACTGGCCACCCACTCTGTTCTGAAGTGGCTCTCCTAAAGGATTTCCATGGCAACCAGCATATAATTAATGCTTTAATTAATACAAATCTCAATAAAAACATACATGCAAGGCAGTAGGAAGTATCCAAAAATTACTGCTATCAGACAGACTTCAGCAACAACGACCATAAACGCGTAAGGCATGAGAACGCAAGTAAATGAGCGAGTTGAGAAAAGTTTGGCAGTCGGGGACAGAATTACCCAGCCTGCCCCTGGTTTAATAAACTAAATGCTGGGGTGTGGCCCTTGCTGGACATAATTTGTTGGCTGAGTTTTTAATGCATTACACCTGTGGGAATGAGATGACAGAAGTGCTGGTGTTTGGCTCTGGGCAGCAGGAGTCATAGTAGACATCTTATTCTATCTCCTGCTGCCCTCTGGAGCTACAGCACCTATGAGGTGCCAGCGTGTTACCCAAGGGGGTGGGACAGGGCTTCCTCTCTTTCATTTAGGGGGACACAAAGGGAGCCGGCCCTTAATATAGAGGCCCATTCAAGTATGAAAATGTGTTCATGGCCCAGCAGTAGGTGGAAACACCAGCAACCAATAACGTTTCCACGTAAAACACAAACCAGCCAATCAGCTCCTGCCAAGTGAACCACCTGCCACACAAAAAGTGTGGCCCCGCCTTCTTAAGATAATGTCGGTTTCTGAAGGGACACGCTTATGTAGGAAAGCACTGTTACCTACCTGTTGTACTCTGCGCCTCTGAATAAATTCAGCGGATTTCTCCAGACCTTACATTCTGTCAGAGGGAGAAGGGTATAAATTACTGTCAAAAACGTAAGGTGATGAATCTGGAATTTTCTGTACCTATACAAGGCATTGATCTACAGCTAGTAGTATTCATATGGAAGGAATCGTGTAGGTGTCAGTGTGCATTTGGACCACCTGTGACTACGTCATAACACTTATGCAGATGTGCTCAAGACGAACATCTGGTCGTTTGTAATTTTGTATATATTTTGCAAATCAGGAAAGACAGTGGTGTACAAGGATGCCTTAAAAACATTTAGAAAAAAGAAAATGATACTTAAACAGCAGTGGTTACCTGACACACTTTGTCGGCTAGAATCTGTATCACCGTTGCTGGGGTTGGAATTGGTGGGTGAGCTGTTATCTACGCCACCCAGTAGGGGGCGCAAGTGACTCACCGACACTTGTTCGATGAAGGAAGTCCCATACTTCCTGAAATACCACCACTCAAAGATCTGCAGACACCAAATTTGAACTGTTAACCTTCCTTTACCTTGTATGGTTTAAAAACAATGGTGGTGTCCATACTTATGGTGCAATCTTACAATATTCCTTGGAGCCCTCATGGCAGAACAATTTGCAATTCCCCATGTGTACATTGCAAATAATTTAAGACAGGTGTTTGAAGCAAAGAGAGCTATGCTAATGGTGACAGTTATGTGTTATGATGTGTCTAAGGGAAGGCATGTTCAAATGTATGAATCATGAATACATTTAGGAACATTACACTGATGTATACTAAAACGTTAACAGCCCACTGTTACAACTGTTGTGCCTTGTTAACGCGTCAGGGTTGAGAACAGGAACTTCTCAGGCTCTACCGACCGTATGTCGGTTCATTTATTAAACGGCAGCGTGACAGAATGAAATACTTGCCGTTTCAGATAATAACCAAAGTGTACATGAGCAAGAAGATGAACGTTTTCTAGTTAAACGTGGTAAGGGACTGTACCATATAGCCTAGTGATTTAATAAGCTTTGGGAAACACTGGAGATGGGTCATCAGCAGTGATGGAAACGCAGGGAAACTGAGTGTGAGGGCCGAGGAGGACATTTGGCTAATCTGCTTCTTTCCACAGGGGACATTAAGGCTAAATTAAGAACATTGTTCATCTCCTTTCTCGTCCATGCATAACCACCCATTCCACTGCAGCTTTTATTTCATTTGCCAATATATGTTTTCCATGTTCCTGAAAGTTGGGCTAAGAACCCTTGACTGAGTGTTCAGTTTACTACGGATCCGCTCGGTAAAACTGCCGTAAAAAAAAGGTGGGGGGGGGCTGACTTACCAGGATAAGGCCTGATATTAAGGATGATGTTCCTGTCAAAGCCACATAAAATTTGGGAGTCAAAGTGTTGAGAAACATGCTCACTGTGGATGAAAGAAGAAGACGGCAACTGTTACCATGACGCCATCTCAGTGGGCACAGCACAAAAACACAAGATATTCACTCTGTGGACAACGAACATGGGCACCGACCGGTACTCAGAATTTCAACAAGACAGAACACAAAGGGGGGTGGGGTAAAGAACAAGAAATTTTATTCAGAACCCATAACGAAAATATTTCTGTTTCCTCAAGTGCGCTGCAATAACAGACAGCAATGGCAGCATGAGTCATCGGTTTACAAGAGCTTTACATACACCTTCAGCGTACAGGTGATCGTGAACCTGACAACTCTGCCTTCCCGCACTGCACTGCTGCTGCCGATGGCACATTCTGCAGCCGCAGAACATGAGGCTGGCCCCAGATGCTGCCCCGCGCATCCTCTCCTAGCCAGCATAATGAGCACAAAGACGGCAGTCACAGGGTCCCGGCGTGGCTGCCGCACGGGCATGCCAACAGGGCCGCCACTGGAGCGAAGTGTCCGGCCTCTCGCGGTGCTGAACAAAGGAACACTTCAGGAGTAACGCCTGTTGATATTCCAGCCCGGCTGGTCGGAGTAATGGCTGCATACCGCTAGCGCGTGTCGTTATTCTGGCCTTTCGGCCGCACCACTGTCACCGGGGCGGCGCGTAAGTTTCGTCGGCCAATCAGAAACAGGTCCGCACGTACGCAGTAGCCTTCACCTAGCCAGTCACCAAGCTGAAGGCACAAGAGAATGAGACCTTTGACCCAGGAAGCAGTATGGAACAGAATCGTAGCTGGTGCACTGCCAATCAATACAAATTAGCCAGGGCAGACAGCTGAGTCAGGGGAAGTGTGCCATTATCAGAACTGAAAAAACATCCCAGTCACTTGACCGACTGATGCAAGTGGTCATTTAAATGCCAGTAAACCGTGATTGGGGGGGGGGGGGTGTCCTGCTGTCTGAGGAGGATCTGCAATGAGCAGCCCCTCCCTCTCTCTCCCCACCCCTGGACTAGTGTGGAAGGCAGACCCACTAACAGGTGCTGTGCCACCAGAAGGGAGGGAGGGTTAGTGCTCACAGGGCACACAGCAAACACTACAGCACGTCTGTGTCACCCCGGGGAATAAACTCCCACCTCGGTGTTAGTGAGCCAGAGCCGGCCTTCACAGGACCTGCGTTTAACCCGCATGGCTCAAGTCACGGCCAATACAAAAGGTTAAACTGTATCACTCGGCATCACAGTGCAGGGAAAATGGGTCACGGACGGCGGGGCAGAGCTGGCGAACGGACCGAGCACTTTAAGCAGAGGACAGGTAACGGCGTCCGCTCGCTCAGCGCAACATTATGCCGTTTCATTCCACTTACTGTTGCCAAGTCTTCAGTAAAGGACAGGAGGGAAAATACGAGAAAACAAAGCATCATCTCGGCGGTTACACTCGACAAAACTCAATGAGCACAGTTCACACCTCCCAGTGGTTACGAGCAGACCCACCCATGTCAGGGTAAACCTCCCACGTCACATGAGGATGTCCGTAACAAGTTTGTGTACCACTACGCATTTGCACGCTATAAAAGAGTTAAATCATGACAGCAGACTGGAGCTCTCTGCAGAGTCGGCATCATCCCAGAGACTAATTCCTGTTTCAAAGATTTATCCATCGCTCTATGTACGTTGCCATTTCATGTGAAACGGCTCACAGCCCACTCTAAATTTTTTCTCAGGTTATTGTGCGAGTTTAACAGAGAACAAGAGTACTCATTTTCAATGACTGCAGCATTTTTATAAAATGATGAATACAGAAATTGTACTAATACATGTACTCCATTTATGTCAGAATACCTGCTCTATGCAGCCAGGAAAAAAACCTGCAGAATTAAGACTGGCAGGAGTTTGACACATTCATTAACACCCTGAAACTAGCAAGACGTATTCGAGCAACATTTCGGACTAACTTCTTCTAGCTGTCCGGCACCAAACAAAGACCTTGCACAAGACGGAACTGTAGAAGTCTGATCATAGATCGATAACAGGACAGGAAGGGAGAGTGCTGTGGTTCTCAGCTCATTCTTCAAACTAAAAGGTTATCTCCAGCAGCCTTGATGCACACTGTGGGAAAACCCACCCTCAGTGTGAGGCTGCGTGCTGCTAGCTCTAGGACCCAGAGGGAGTCTCTGAGGGGAGCTGTCTGTGCCCTTCACAGGAATAATAAAAAAAAAAACCGTTTAAATACGTAAGAATGCAAACTCAGTGTTGAATGAGCTGAAAGGAGGAATTGAAAAATGTATTTGAAATTACTATGCGATACATAACTGAGTTTATTTAGCTAAATTCAGTAATATAGAAACTGCATCTTTAGTATCAGCTAATATAGATACATAGCTCAGAGGTCAACAAGGACACAGAGCAAAAGATTTCATATTATATACAGGACTGCAAGATGTATAAGAATTCAGTACAGCATTTTGCATGTCTGAGACTCATTAAAGGGTCTAGGGAATTAGATTAGGGATGCCTTAAACACTAAATTTCACAAGGCCTCAGGGTGACCACACATTTGAAACTCACACTTTGGAAAATTATCCTGCAAAAGCTGAGTGAACGACCAAAACACAGATCACACTTTCCTGCCTTTGTGAAACGGTGTGCAGTTTTTAGTAGATGGGACAGGCCTGGGTTACTCATGAGTGATGTTAGGCTAAGCTTTCCAAGGACTTTTAATTCAGCTGCACATCCAGCCATGAATTCGCTTAATTGCATTGATGTACACATCAACAAGTCATTTGATAAGACTACTATGTCGGTTGCAGTAACCTCAGTAGATTTTTCATCCTTCACGATGTTGCCTAGGCATCGTAGCTCTGTGGTGTTCTGCACATTTCACCAGCCAGTAATGGTTCTGATGGTGACTGCATGCTAGGGGTTTATTTTTTTTTTTGTTATCTCTGTGGTTTCATTACACACACAGGTTTCGCCACTTCAAGCTTATTGTAACTTTTGGGTTTGTTTTAATACCATCGTGTAGGTTGAGATAATTCAAAGCCAGCGTCAACTGTTGGTTGAGTCATTAACCTTCTGGAGGCAACGGTCACCATCACTGAATTCTCCAGTTACCGTTTTGAGCAACAGGAGTTTTGTCGTGAAACCAATTTGCACATTTTCGTGCTTTAACTAATTACAAATAAAGCAACAAATTAAAGTGGTTATTTGGAGCAGCTATTTGGAAGCATTTCTTCCTGTGTAATAAACAGGACTGCCATTAAAAGCCCAGAGCTTTAGTTTTCATACATGCGAAGCCATAATGATGGCTTTTTGCAGTCAGGAGGAAAAACTGGGTCAGCATTTCTGAATCCGAAGGAGAACTGGCAGAAGAGACTGAACCCAAATGATACAGAAACGATGTAGGTTCATGCCGCCCCCCTGTCTAGAGTACAACATCCTTCCCCTAATGAAGGCACATAAGTCCAAAGTCTGTCAAACATTCATGAAGGTACAAGTGGGAGGATTAGTGTGCATTAAGACCTCATTCCACATACATCACCTTGGGGGGGGGGGGGGTGTTCTGTATCACATCACAAGGTTATCATATCCCTTTTATGGGATTTTCCTTAAAACCACACCAGACCTTCCAGTTCCAAATAGACAAAGCTTTTGCCACACACAAACACATTTTTATTATGTCAACCCAACAACACAAAGTAACTTATGAAATCAGCCATATGACATCACAGTGATAGATGTCCAAAATTAAGGCAACTTTTTTTTTTTTTTTTTAACTTTGCTAAAATGAACAAGAAGGAGAAATGATGTAACCTTCGTTTCTGATGGAAGCAGGGTCTGTAATCCAAGTAAACAAATGAGCTGTGTTTTTTTGACATGGCAGCAAACAGGTCTGAACCCGAGTGCTGCTGTTGGGTTTGGGCTCTCTGCAGTTCTCAGAAAACAGACTGTCAGTCCTACTAGAAAAAAGGAGAAAAAAGTCTTCACAATCATATCTGCTTGTTATAGGGCACCTACACATCATACCAACTATCATGTTTTCAATCCAGATAGCCAGTGTGTTTCAGAGAAGACTGTTTGACATGCTGCCTGCTTTGTACCTACACTCACTGTTCCTCTCCATCTGCATGCAGGTCATGCTGCAACTCTGCCCACAGAACAGACAATGGACGTCCATTTTTCACCAGCATGCAGATCAACATCTACCTGTAGCACCTGTGTGGGGCTGCACACACGTGTGCATTGCAGAAATTGTCCCTTTTAAAATAATCTGCCTGCCACTTAGTCACAATCCCACAATTCCACAATTCCATTGTTGGAGTTCTCAGTACATTCTAACACTCTGTCTTAACAGCCAGCTCTTCAGACAGGAGACGTGTTTAAAATGTTACGTTTGCCACTGCAAACACTTTGAATCAATAATAGGATATATACCAAAGAACAATTTGAAAATAACTGTATACATTCTTACCTAGACACACTGCCAGAAAACACAATACTCTCAACACAAAAGAACTGTGAAATTGTCACTATTTGGTGCAATCCACCAGTTATAGACAATATGGTAAATGACCCCCTTTTTTCTGAAAATTTTTGAAAGTTGAAATGCAAGTTAATTTGGGGGGAAAAGAAACACTTTGTAAACAAGAGTTGATTTGTTGTTCTCGTTAAACTATAATCCACTGATACCAGTAAGCGCTACTTACATTTGGTATCAGTCCAGTGAACTATGTGGAATATGCATTTTTAAATATCCTAGGAACAAGTACAGCTCTGTAACCCTGTGTTTTGATGAGCACAACAAAACATGTACTCTATTTGTACATATTAACTGTTTAATCTTATCAGTTAGAAGGCTGAAATTTTAGCCATTTGTCCCAACAGCTTCAGTGTTATGAAGCAGGAAACCACAAACAGCTGTGCTTCTTCCAATGGAACATGTTAATAACCAGAATAAACAACCCCAAGCGTGTGTGCACATGATGTGAGACCTTTCAGAAACTTCCTTTACATTAAGCTCTTTACATATATACCTGTTAAATGATGTGGCTTCAATTATGGGAAAATAAAAAAACGCTTCATAGAGAAGACAAGGCTGTACACAACCAACATCCACACACAACGAACTAATCACGTTAATGACGTGCCTCATCAAGAGCTCTGAAAAACACCGATGAGTTATAAATATACCGGTCACACCATCGGTGTACTCAATATAAAATTCACAATAAAATACCTTCTGGTTTTCAATGAGCCATGAGACTAAAATAGCGATATTCAGCAGTTACCACAGAAACCCAGCACTGTACCATTTTGCTGCACTGAAGGTGTGTAACCACGGCAACAGAGACAACTGGTTGCTGACAGGCCAGAGCCAGGAATGGTCCTGCGAGTTTGATCAAACTGCCCTTTCCAATACAGCTGCCTGCATCGAGGTTCACAGAAGCTATACAATGTGCAACACTGGTGAAACCACTTTCCGCTTCAATCCACCAACGGTGACTCTGCCTTAGACGTCATTTTGTGGACAAGACATTAGTGTGTAAATTAAGGAGAATGCAGGGTCAGAGAGATGTCCAGTATAGCGACACCGGGGAGGTTTTACATCTTCCCCTGGGAATGCAAATGTGCTTTCACAGTCTCTGTATGTTTTATTGTCCTTTAGTTCCTTAAACAAAATAACACTATATAACCATAAAAAAGGAAAACATTTGCATCTCCAAAAACATGCTGCATATTCAAATGTGCGAATACCAGTGGCTGCTTTTTCCTCCTTGTTAAAAAAATACAACATAAGAATAAAAGTATGACATACAGAAGCAGTACAGCATTCTCAGCTATGAAACTGCCTGGACGCAGCCCTTCTGTAAAGGCACACTGGGACAGGGTCATGAGGACACGTGTTGTCCAAAGACTAGCCCGAGTCGCCTCCATCCCCAAAGGAAGAAATAGGCACAGAGCCACACTAATCACACAGACTGTAATACACCAGCAGTGCGCTGGGTTAGTGTGGCTCCCCGTTAGCAAACATAGCAACAGGCAGAGCACCTTCAAAACCCTCTCCTCAAAAGTCAGGCGCACGCTGTTAACAGTCCAAATCGCGTAACTGACCGCTCGAGAGATAAACTCGAGTGAGGCGTGCATATGTCCGCAGAAGAGTGCGAAAACGGGCTGCCTCCGAACAAGGCTTTGCGAAAAATACGCAACCATGCAGAAAGAGTGGTGTAAAAGCCTGATAAAATACACACGGTTTATCACATTAATCTACTATGGTAACTGCTAAAGTCACACTTTACATTCCAGTCTTCTTATGCTAGTTACATTAAAGAGGCTAGAATAAGGCTGACAGTCAGACAGATGTGAGCTTTAAGGTTCAACTGCCATGATGCACAATGACACAAACCACAACATTAGTCTGATATGGTGCTTTCTTACTCAGCTCTTCTACACAACTATAATAATGTACAGTACTTCAGTCAATGGCATGGAGGTCTGAAAGTAGCCTCGAAAAAGTTTTGACAATTTAAATTTCACATTACTGATTACCATTAAAAATACTTTTAAACAATTACAGGTTTGCAAGTGTAATGCAAAGGAATCATCCTTTCCATCCCATCAAATTAATTCCTTCAGTCAATTTTGAAATTAGAATATAAAATGTGAAAAAAAAATCTGTTACATTTAAACAGCATCACCTCAACCAGGTCGGGTGATGAACCGCCTCGGTACACAACCCAAAACCGCACACTTTGCAGATGGCAAGGCTCTGGTGTTGGGGGACACACCACACAAACTAAATCTGCTCCTTTAGTGCAACTCAGCTTCCACTAACACAGGTCAACAAAAGGCAGCCTAGCATTAATCTTTGAGTTAGGAGACAGGTCACAGTAAAACAAAATGCTTTGTCTTACTGAGGAGACTTCAGTGAAATGCTAGTTGCTAAAGCAAGGAAAAAAATCTACAGTTTGAAACACCCATGATATGTAAATCAGATCTTTAGCTCAAAGCTAAAACAGATTAGAACGTTTAAAGAGCAATACAAGACAAGAATAGCTAGAACAGAGTGTTATTCAACTGTAGACACAACGCTGCTCTCCGTGAAGGAAAGCCAAGAGCTTTCAGCCACACAAGCTAAAGGTCACTGAGGGACAAACAACTTTCTAACTCTTAGCTCATCCACACATTTACAATCAGGAATCACTGTGTTTCAGCCCACTTCTTGTATGCTGAGCACATAACTCTGTCAGTAACTGCCAGACAGCACCCTAAACACACAGGAGGCAGGCCTAAACCCCATTGATGTTCAGAAGCATGCTGGTTCAAACCTACCACAAATGCACTTTACTGTCCTGAGAGAAAAAATAAAATCCTTGTCAAAGAGGCTCACAGCAATGGCAGGAAAACGAGTGGAAAGAACAGCGTGACAAGTGCCTGTCTCCGGATCCATTCAGAGCCGCCTGTCCACTGATGCAACAACGTCTGTCACCCTCACCCCAGGAGAACACCTGCTCCACCAGCTTGCTTCTCTAAGGCACAAACTCCTGCAAGGCGGCACACCCCACATGAGCTCTCCATTGAAAACTTACCGTTAAACGACAATGACCACACAACTATCAAATTGTTTAAAAATATCTAGTACAATTTCTAAAAATGTTTCACAGTCTATGAACATTGGAATCTCCCTTTTAACTGTTCATACAAAACTCCCAAAAAAAAAAAATCTGAATAACAAATTCCATACAACAAAGCTGAAAGTCAAGCAACAGAAAAAAAACAAGCCTAATTAACCAATAGTTCACAAAAAAAAAAAAAATCAGTGGGCACTGAGTTCCCAAGTGACTTATGACCCAACATTGGTTGGGGGGGGGGGGGGGGGGGGGGGGGGGGGGGGGGGGGGGGGGGGGGGGGGGGGGGGGGGGGGGGGGGGGGG
>JABJVR010000001.1:1830926-1887373 GCA_025773905.1 Chitala chitala
CCTAATTTGAATTTAAGATCAAACCCCGGTTAAATTTAAATATGTTTAAATTTATAATACGGGCACTCACCTGGACGCAGGAGCCCATCTGTTCCATAATGCATTAATTATCTTTTTTATCCGTTTCCCCCCCCCCCCTTTGTAATCCCCCACACTGATGACACTAATTCATTGCAGAGGCGATTCATTCATCTTTGGGTACTTTTCCAAAAGCTACATCACCACACATCTGACAGCTCACATGCAAAGGGAAGGAGGCAGTTTGATCCACACAGTGAAACATCTGAAGTCCTTCTGAACTCATGAAACTAACCACCATTATAAATACACGTAAAGGACACGCAGGTTCCGCAAGAAAGAGGATGAAGCAGGTAAATAAACAAAAGGAATTCCACCTGTTCTCGCTTCCAATCATGCCTGGTATTTAATTTTCAGCCATAAAAAGTATATCAGTGGCGGTTACAAGTACGCGAAGTAATTTAGAACACCAGAAAGGCTCCCATGTACACTAGACCCATCTGGGGTTCAAATGCAAGGCAAATGTGCCCGTTACAGCGACACGATGAGGGCCTGTGTGTTCCCTAGTTTGATCCTCTGTCCCACACGCCATCTCCCCTTATGCCATACGGGGCCCCGCCCTGCCAGCGCCACTTAGCCATGTCGGCGGGGGCCACGCTTACAAAGTCCGTCCGTGCTGAAGCGCTAAGAGCTATTTTGGCTACGCTTTAATCAACACACACCAATTAGCTCACAAAGACCGTTCGCTCAAACGAACATTCATCAATATCCGCAGAACATTACGGCGTGTATTTGAAGGAGTGCCGCTTGCCAGCGAGAGGCTTATAAACACTTCAGAGTGAGTGAGTAGTGATGCTGCACAGGCCTAGGGAGGCACCTTCCCACTGAGAACACTGTCGGAAGCCAGGCAGCAGCCTAATGTACAAGCACCAGCGACGGCCTATGTAAGGACGATAACAGATGAGCTAATTTAAAAATATAAAAGCAACAAAAGACATCTATCTGCCAAAATTGCCAGAAGTAATAATGCGACTATAAAATTAAATAGGTACAGGCTGGTTTTTAACCGCCTTAGCACCAGTTAATTGAGTGTATTGTCACTGGTTGTGTTCTTAAAGAAAACGCCCACAGTTACCGTTAAGGCAAATGGTGGTGTATGGAACTTGTTTAGACTTGCAGGGGTTTAGCACAACCTTAATTCTGGCCAAAATTTTGCCTGCAGAACAGCACTATTAAGCAGAGGTACACGCTTATCTCTGCAATTACGAAATTCACCTGCAGTTCAACCTTGCTTAAAACAGAAACCGTCTTTCAAAAGTCTCAACATCGCTTCTTACTCAGTTTCTGACCGACTTCACCCAAGAGATGTTCGCAGTACCATGCTGACAGGCCTGTGTACACCTGATTGTAGTTTAATTTTCTCCAAACAGATGGACTTGTGCCCTGCCCTCGGTATCACGTCAACCCTTAACTGAGTATGTATGGAAACCGCCGATCACCTTCGATGTATCTGAAAAACTATTCCATTAGAGACTGACAGACCAGGACTGTCCGCTGGTGAATTCATGTTACTATTGACATACTGATTTAAACGCTTGTCCAGTTGACGATGATGGATGGGAAACAGACAGGAAGGTTGAAGGACCCATAAATGATCCATCAAGGTGATTCACAGCTTGAACGGAGAAGGTTATTTTGTGCAGCACAGCACCTAGAAACGGCCTTCTAGTGTGGCGGAAATATAGTTGGGTTTACATCTACACTTATTTAGCAGACGCTTTTGCCCAAAGCAACATCCAGCCTACAGTCAAATAAGAGTTAAATTAGTGATAATACAACGTGTCAAGACAACATGTAAACAGTAAAGAAGCAGAACTGATGAAGATGAGGTTCAGGGTTTCTCTCTGTTCCAATTAAAAACCGTGACCTAAAGAAATGATCCAAGTGTGTATACAACCTAAAATTAGTTTAAGTTTACAGACGGATATTAAATAAAATAACAACCGTGAGCAGACCGAGAATCCCACACTTTTCATAATTTAGCCCAGCAGTAATGCAGTGTGGATGAACCGGCCTCTGACCAGACCATAACCTTCCAGGCACATAAGACAGAGCAGCCCTGTGCTCCGAGTTAGTGGACCATTAATACCATTCATCTGAAATGCCAAAGTGTGTTCATGCCTCTGCGTTCTATTCTCCTTCAGAAGTAACAGGCTGGATTAAAAAAACAGGATTAAAGTAATCAGCGCTGTTTGAGTTTATTTGGGTCGTATGAACGTCGGCCACAGCCTGCCCCCACCCCACGTCCCCGGGCCGGCAGCGGGCTCCTTACCAAGTTGTAGCAGCGCTTGTCTTCGGAGCCTTTGAAGTGGTACGGCTGTCTCGTGTGGCACTTCTGGATGAAGTCCCTGAAGAAGATGTTCACGTCTCGGACAGGAATGACACACACAGCGGAGCTGGCCATGGGCTCCGGCGAGTCGGGCCGGCTGCGGGCGAACGCGGCAAACAGCACCTCCTCCCCCTCGTCCAGACCCATCTCCTCTCGGAGGAGGTGGCCAGGCCGAGCCACGTGGGCAGCCTGCAGGATGTTGAACACCTCGACCCGGGCCGCCTGGCGCCTCCGCCGACGCTTCTCTGTCAGGATGCACTCGAAGGGCAGTTCAGCGTAGCGGCGCAGCTCGGGGTCCGACGCGCATGTGCGTACGATGCGTGTGTGGAAGGCGCGTGAGCCACGGTCCTCCGGCTGCACCGTCAGAAAGTAGACGTGTGGGCCGCTCCGGAAGGCGTGCACGTACCTCACCAGGTAACTCTGCGGCAGCCCTGCTGCCAAGTCCAGGTAGGACTGGTTGGAGAAGAACTGGAAGCCGTCCTGCGTCTCCTTCATCCGCCTGACAGAGATGGCACGCCGGGACCCTGCAGGCATCGCTGTGTTTCCCACAAAGAACCTGACAACGCCGCCACTCTCAACACTGAGGACCCGGGTGCCCGCAGTGCTGGCGATGCAGTCGGGGCAGCCCTGCCACGCTCCATTGGCCCTGGGGGAGAACATACACTCCACCTGTGCGTCCTGCAGGCTGCCGTCCAGGACAAACCGCTGGCAAATGCCCCCGTGGGCCAAGCCGCAGCTAAAGAGCTCTTCATCATAGTATGTCTCCACAAGGAGGACCACACTAACACTATCCCTCAGGACGCTCACTGATGTATTCCCCCCCCCGCTGCACCCCCAGCACTGAGGGCACAGGGGGTCCTCCAGGACTGGCCCTGTCTTAAACTCCGAGACTTTCCGCAGGTCTTCGTCCAGGGCGTAGATCCTATTCAGGGAACCAACGTACACACGGCTGTTGAAAGATACAAGGCTCTGGATGGGGGCGTCGGACGTGAACGCGGGCAGGTCGTACTGCACAGAAAGATTGAGTGCGGAAGCTTCCGGAGGCTCCCCGCACTGCCCCCCTGCCCGCACCATCGGCTCCCACACAGCCATCAGGATGCCAACAGGTACCAGTATACAGACCGACATCCTGAAAGATGGGCAAAAAGGGAGAAACCCGCAAGATCAAAGGCTTGCAGCACTTGAGTCAGGAACAACACAATTAATCATTGCTCTCAAACTGCGGATTCATTCACAAAGCAAGCGGTGACCCTCGCTACAAAGAAGCTACACCACGTTAGTGAGATAACAGTACCGCACAGGTCCTATCACAATACACATGCAGCTAGGGACCTGTTCATTCTAATTAAAAACATCCATCCATTATCTTAACCGCTTATTCCTGGCGAGGGTCACGGGGAAACCTGGAGCCCATCCCAGGAAACATAGGGCACAGGGCAGGGGACACCCAGGTCGGGGCGCCAACCCACCACAGGGCACGCGCGCGCGCACACACACACACACACACACACACACACACACACACACACAGACTACGGGCAATTTGGATACACCAATCAACCAAACCTGCATGTCTCTGGACTGTGGAAGGAAACCGGAGCACCCGGAGAAAACCCACCAAGCACAGGGAGAACATGCAAACTCCACGCACACAGACCCAAGGCGGGAATTGAACCTGGAGGTGCGCGGCGACAGTGGTAACCACCACGCCACCGTGCCGCCTAATTAAAAACAAATTACGCAAATATACACTAACATGGACCAATTAGGGCATAAGAATTTAGAAGTTACAGCAACAGAAATATCTCAATCATGACGATCATGATAAAGAAATATCTCAAACACGAAGAAATGATGAATTACTTCCGCTAATGGGGCGCTGAGCTGTATTTGACCAGCTGAGCTAATGGAATCAGGTCGCACTAACACGGACCACAGTGGGACATGTGTTCTAAGCCACCTGAACATTCGCTCTTTCCACGCTGTTGGTTCTGAAGGCGCCCTTACAAAAGCCAGTCTAATAATGGCTGGAAATTATTTACCGTGTTTAAAAACCCCCCAGCCCATAGGGTAGATGTTTTTCTATAAGGATTATGTCGGTCAAACAGGCATCAAATTACATATCTAAGGTTTAATCAGACCCTAAACGTGCTTAGATTTGCCGAAATAAGATCTGTTACAGAGTTTATAATCTTTCACGGGTTTATGGACGTAAGCGGTGCTCACAGATTGGAAAGATCATCATGCAAACTGCAAACTTCAAAATATCCACGTAAAACATATTTAAAACTATTTTACAGTTTAATTGAACAGTAAAATTAATATTGTGCCTTAACATTGGTTATATATTAGTTACACATAACTAAACAAATGTTTGCCACGTTATTTTATTCACCCTTAAGTAAAAAGCTTTATTGAAAACGTAAGAAATATAGCCGTGCTAGAATCCCTGCTTTGTGTTGTTACGCAGGACATTAAATATTGTAAAACGTTAGCATATAAAGTCAATGCAAAGTCTGAATGAAATGCCTCAGTCATCTGAGCGTAAATCTGAGCCGATATTTAACGAAACTGATCACTCTTACTGAAAACTGAAAGCGCACCTGCTTCGCACTTCACACACTTCTCTGTAAGAGATCGGACAAACCCTTCATTACATTTCAGGATGTTCTAACTACAGTAATACATAAAAATGCGAAGAAAGTCGCTTTTATATATTGGGTTCCCAACACGTGAGCTCGCCCACTGGAAAAAGCAGTTACGGACAAAAAATACTCTCAAAAAGGCATTGCGACAGTGTGCGCGAACGTCCCGCTTTCCTACCTGTGCTTTCTCCCTCTGTGGAACTTGTTATTTCAGCTTATATCATGTTAAACACAATCTTCGTGGCCAAGATACTGACGGTCCCGTGAAATGCCAAAGCAAGTGAGAGATGCTGCTCCGACCCTAAACTTACTCCTTTCAAAGTGCGGAGAGGTGAGTCACGCGCTGGCGTTCGGTTGCATTGCGCTTTTTTATTTTTAAGTCTTCAGAAAACTCTGCTGCGCTTCTGTCTGCAGCGCAGCCTTGCATAGTGTCCTCAGCTTGTAGTGCTTTCAGGTGAGCCTCATGGATTTTAACGCAACGTTGCGTCACCGAGGATGCAGCCCAAGTGGCACCGGGTATTCGCCAATCCCGACGCACGCAACTACAACCAAGACCCGAAACAGCACGAAAAGTGAAATTCACTTTGCTAATCGTAGTCCATAGCGTGTCGGGGGAAATTTAAAGCCAGTTTAAAGCACAGTTGGCGAAATTCTGGGAGATGTAGTGATGGAAGCCCAACATTTATGTTATTTTTGCTGAGATTCAACTGAATCGAGTATAATGAATAATGTAAGCAGAACGCTTCATCCTTTCAGCAGCTGCGCCTCTATACCTGCACGTTTTATAACACTGGCGTGTAGGACAGGTGCCACGCGGGGATGTGGGACATTAACATGGTAAATATTTAGATTTGAGGGCACTTATTGTTTTTATGACATCGGGATCTTAAACAGGATAGTTACTACGTAAACTACAATAAATGCAAATGTTTGCAAGCGTTACCAGACAAGAATATAACTATATTCACATAATTGCACACCACAATTTCTCTTCCAACCTGAGTTTGAACGCCTAACGGTAACTATGTAGATGCAAATTCCTATCCAAGAAGGTTATGAACTGAAGCTGGTTACTCAGCGTGTGTCACGTGTGATTCACTTTGGGTTACAGGGGCCCTACTCTCTTTCAACAGGTCGACAGTGCTGCCTCTTGAAAATACAGGACGCGCAAAAATATGCGCAGCTATATAATCTGCGATCGGAATCGCTTTCCAAGAGGTTAATTAGCGACTTGTTGGAAGCTCGCTGCTGTCCTGCGGGTTTCCTCATCGCTTTCTGAAGGCGAACCACAGCGCATTTGTCTCACCCCATGGCACAGGTTTATAGATGGCACAGGTTTATAGATGGCGTGGCACAAGTTTATAAATGGCGTGGCACAGGTTTATAGATGGCACAGGTTTTATGCAAGAATGTGGCCAACTTTCGGGCCAATAAACAGAACCGTCGAGTTTCTGAGGACGGACAACATGCCAGTGCATTTTAGTTTATACGTTTTTAACTTTGGATGTTTCAGCCCAGCAAACACAAAACGTTCAAATAACGTTAGTTAAACGTTCATAACGTTCCCTAACCGTTTACCTAACGTTATTTCAACGTTTTGTGTTTGCTGGGAGAAATAAAAACATTGTGCACATTCTTTGTTTGGCACCAGACCGCGACTGTACGGTCCATACAATTAAAATATTCCTTACAGTTTTTCTGTAATGCCTAATCCAGCCACGAAGGAATTATTTTAAAATAAATATATGCGGGTAAGTGCACCAACCATGTAAATAAACCTTTGTGAAGTAAAAGTCCACCCGACTCCACGGATGGTAAGAAGGTTTTGGAGGACCGTGTCGGTAAGACATAACCATGATCACCGACTCAGCGTCGCGCCGACTGGGGAGGAGAGATGGATGGAACGGCTAAAGTTGACAAATTTGAATTATCCATAAAAATTATCACCATATTCTCTGTACTTTCCTAAATGACAAATTTTAAAAAATGGACTCTTATCCTTTGTCGCCACCTGCTGTTACAACCCCCCCCCTCCGCAACACACACGCGCGCGCGCGCGCGCACACACACACACACACACACACACACACACACACACACACGTTCTTAAAGGTACAACTGTTAAAAGAATCCTTGAACCTTTGGCCTTTCAATGCACCCCGATCTCCATTAATCTTAATTCTGCGTCTTCATTTACGACTCAGAGAAGAGTACAACACACGAACTAATCATGGACTTCAACATTATTTATGACTTTCATGTCAATACAGGGCCGGGATAAGCGCTGACCAAGGAGATGTGGCCGCAGGACGATCTCACTGATGCTCCCAACGTTACAAATGTAATCCATGTAATTTTGTGGTTTCGTCGTTTTTGTCAATACTGCGGCAATTTAGCTGTCTTCTTAAATCAGCAACAATCAAAAGGCATCATTAAAGGAGAATCCACAAATCACCGATCATTTAAAAAACAAACCAGTAAAAAAAAAAAGTATAACCACTCAGTCAGATGCACAACAGCATCGGCCGAATTCAGGCACGTACACATCAGAGACCACCAACCTGGTTAGTGTAGATGTTTGTTTTCAAAGGCGAAAACAATTAAATTAAATCCACCACTTCAGTGTCCTCAACTTGCTGTGCGCTGTAGCGAATTTCACTGCAAACACGCGTTGGCTATTGGTGTTGGCTATCTCACATTTCTAAGTTGCAGTTCTAATTATTCTTAATTAACGACTGCGTTATGATTATTGGTGCTTAATGCCAGTCTCCTGAGTTTTAAAAGTTTTATATTTGCACTTCAAAATAAAATACAGGAGACTGATGCCAGATTAAATGTTGACGATGGATCTTAAAAATTCAGATAAACAAATGAACACAGTATTCTTAGGTGCCGATGGATGCTTAGTACCACGGTTGAATTGCAGATGTTTGCTGGAGGTGAGGGAAGGCTTAAAGGAGGCTTTGTGGACTGCAGGAGAGGTAATAGTGAACGCTCAATTGGTCTTTTGGACTGAGGTTAGCTAATACACATTAATCATTTTAATGTGTCACTTGGCTCGGAAGAAACATCACGGTGATGCTTACAGAAACAGGCACGGAACGTCCTTAGTATTGTTCAAACGAATTCGTTCACGATGAGCAACTGCTGGAAAATCTTAATCCACATTACTCAGTGAAGGCATGCGTGTCCGGTAGATGTTCTGCTGAATTGTCGACCTGCCTCCATGACTCAGTCAAGTGTTGGGGTAAAGGAGGCGACCGTGGCACGGCTAGAGTGGACGGGGGCTTCTGAAAAGGGGAAGCAACGAATGGTCAGTTGAACGGGTGTTATTTGGTCTTCCCCTAACCAGAAGGGACACGTCACATCTGCACACATTACGTTTTTCATTAGTTATAGAGAGGTTTGTCATATCTCGTTCTCCAGATGCGTATCATCTGCAGGCTGTCGGGCAGTTTGGAGCCTATACCAGGAAGCCAGGCGGCGTATATCCTGGACGGGGTGCCAACAGCGCGCGCACACACACACCAAAGGCAATTGTTTTTGGGCTGTGGGAGGAAATTGGAGCGCCTAGAGGAAAACGAAACTCGCACGAGAACATGCGGACTCCACACACAGAACAAGATTGCAACCCATTACACTGGAGGTCTGCAACCAACAGCCCTACCCGTGTCCAGGTCAAACTGACACTGTGTGCTTCACGTGTTGTCTTTGGGTAGACTATTATCCCTGTAGGTGTTCCATGTACCGAAAAGAAATGTTTAGGTTTGAGATCCGGTAAGAGGAAACCCCAGCATGGTCTCCAGATGCTATTTATAATGAGCTGTATTTCCTGTAGCGCTAAATCTGATTGACTGGTTGATTGGTTTGTTGATGGATTGAATTGAAATTAAATTTTTTAATTTTGTAAGGAAAATTCGTAACGGAAATGGTGCCCATTTGTCAAACAAATAGTGGTACCACAAGTGCAAGTTAATCTTTAGGTAATCTATAGGTTTTTCGTCTGCACCACTGACATGTACGTATTACTTACACATGAATTTTTCTTCCTCTGATGACGAATTATCTTCTTTTAAACCGAACGGTGGGTCCGAGGCATTCAAATGCAAATGTACTATGAATTAAACCAGGGCACCGCATTAGCGGAGTGGTGCAGAGCAGCTGTTAAGTCATGTAGAATTTGTTTTATGATTAATGCTGGAAGCACGCAGTTTTGAGTGAACTTCTAAAATCCACCAGCAGGTGGCAGCAAAGCTTCAATTTAGAAGCACACGCCGTATCGTTTAATATCGCCCTATTCTAATCCATCTACATTGGAGTAACGTGCAAAGGCGTCGTTAGTTTTGCTTGCGGCTCCTAAAGTGGTTTTAAATCGTTTTTGTTTTGTGTTGTTGACTGCTACATTTTTAACACAGTCAGCTCTGCTACAAATTGTGACGCAACACAGTTTTATCTGAAAAATGTTATAAAGGAGTACAAACACCTGGTGTAGCTTGGAGGCCTTCCCACGGTCTTCTCGCTGCCTTCCTGAACACACCTGCAGGACCTTTCTTTATGATTTAATTCCAGACAGACCCATGAATTCCAACTCTATAAAACCCACCTTAACACACTTTGGTCATGGGTACACCTCACAGACAAGAAATAAAAACTAAATTAAATTTTATTAATTTTTTAATAGCCTTGTAGCCTCTAATGAAGTAGTAGTTTGTGGAAGAGGGTATGTGTGGCAAACGATCAGTGCTTCTTAAATTAACGAGATCATCCTAAGTGGTCAAACAACCATTAAAACAAAAGTTCACCGTAACAACCGTATCTGGTTAAGATTTTTTTTAATGTGCTCAGCATGATTTCAGATTGTAAAGATACAGTAAAAGCAGAAAACTGATACATACAAAAATATTCTTCTGAGTGAAAAAGGCTTTAAGGCTGTGTTATTCAAGGATAACAGGTGTGCAGTCACTATACTGACGTGAGCTGATCTAACTAAAATAAAAAGGCTCTCCCCACAAATACAGGCAAAATATTTAACTTTACTATGAATTCTAAACCAGTGTCTGAGCTCGCAGTGATGCCAGAGATCGCAGAGTTACAGATTACCACATCTATACTGGACTTGAAATGCAGAGCAGAACTTCACGGTGAGTCAACATGTTCTATATACAGCATTGGCAGGTCATGAAGGGACCCACAGATCCCAACGTTCTTCATCTTTACAGTAACGTTTACACCATGTTCTACAGTGAAGTTGCATATAAACATCTTGCACATATAAAACAACTTATTTGCTTCAACAAGGCAAAAACGGCATAAAATGTTTATTGTACTCAAGTAATTAAAACCCGTGAACATTCACTGTCACATATGTAACTATATTCACTTTCTCTTTGACGATTATGTGTTGAGTTGGATATGGCTGCTGTGTTTGTTCTGTACAAGGACTCTGTAGTATAATCATTCACTTATTCAGCTGCTCAGCAATATGGAAAGAAACACCACCTTCTAACAGGGTGGCCAGGAGTTTTCAGTTTGAAACATCTAGAACAATCTGCAGTGGTAGCATAAGACATAATAACAGCCCACTCGCATTTATTCTGCCCCCCCCCCCCAGGAAGAAAATATGTTTCTCTTCACAGCAGTCTGGGCCTATAAGAGATTTCGCTTGCTGCAAAAACGGAGAAGGTATTTATGTCACTAGGAAAACCATTAAAAAAACAATGATGCAGAAATAGACAGATAATAGAAGAGATGACTTTTCATGTTCTTCTGGTGTTTGAGTTCACTAAACTGTTTCTGGGAAAAGCAGAAAGGAACTTGTATGCAGTGGGGGGATGGGGACAGGTGGGCTCTAGGCCCAGAACCCCACCTTCTGCCCCCTCTCCCTCCCCAGCACCTTCTTTTCTCTTAATTACAGAGATTTTGATCCTCACTTTGACAGCCGACACCTGCTCTACACCTCCTTGGTGAGGCCCACATGGACCTTGCTGAAGCATCTGCCCACGGCCTCGAAGAAGGGGTCGCAGAAGGTGTGGATGCAGATAGAGTAGACGCGGCTCACGCAGTGGATCTCGATCAGGTAGCTCTTCACGCACGGCACCACGGCCCAGATGTGCAGGAAGGAGAGGATGGCAAAGAAGATGCCCCACACCAGTGCCAGGGGGATGCCCACCAGGGCCGTCAGCAGCCGGTAGCACCAGTACTTGGTCACGGTGAAGGTGGTGAAGCTGGCCTTCCAAACGCCATCAAAGCTGTAGGTGCCAGGGGGCTCAGCAATGACATCCTCAAAGTCCACCTGATGGAGTGGGAAATGCAGTGAGGAATCTTTTGAGAAAATGTTCACCTATCACCCGGAGAAGTAACTCCAAAGGTCAGGATTGTTTTTACTGTTTATTGATCAGGTGCACAGAGGAAGACCAGGAGACAAAAATTATTTAGACACAACCTCCTTCCTTATTCTTGCTTTAGTCTGTAAATAGTTTTATCATTGCAGCAGTGCAGAACACTTACAAGAAAACACACAATATGCTGGCATGATCTGTGTTCTGTCGTTATTTTGCAGTAAGCAGTAACCTTAGGAATGCGACTTTGTAGCGAGTAATAAAAAGTAATGAAAGAAGACACCGTACAACAGACACCTCAGTTTAACACCAGAAAAGAAAACTAAAGGTAAAAGCAGCATTTGCAGAGGCACATACAAAAAACTATTGTTAGCTTTTACGATGATGTAAGCAAACGCGTGGTGCATTGCTAATACGGCAAATATTTACCGTCACATTTGTTTAAACGAAGTCGCTAAAGGACGGACCACAGACAGCCTTGCCGCGTCTGCGATTTATCAGCTTTCAAACTAGGTGTTCTGGATTCTTTGGAAGTGAAGAGGGTTCAGGTTTGGTCTGCATAATACACTTTCCAGTCCATTCATTGTTCTGAAGCCAGATGTTTCCAAATAAATCACTTTGATTAGCGAGATCCACCCCGTGCACGTTTACGTCTTTCACGATTTACTACCCCATGCAATACTTTCGGTGTCACAGGTGCATCGTCAGGTTGCATCTGCTTTTGCTGAAAGATCGCTAATCTCATTAAACCCTTTAACCCTAGTAATCAGTGTAACATGTTAAAATTATAAGAGTGGACACGCTACATCGTTGCTCCTTCAACCACAATAATCACCGTCACCGCATCTCTTTCCAAGACGTTTTGCAAATTTGATTAAGGGCAATTTTCATGGGTTACTGGACAGAAACAAAAGGCGTGCTTTCCTTCATTAGAATCTGCCACGGGATGCTACGTGAATGACGAGTCACTTGATTACACTTATCCCCGATGGTTTGGATTTTTTTTTTATTTCAAATCCAGCATCTGTCCGTGTCGTTGCGTGTCTTTGTGAAGTTAAATTTTATTAGAACTTTGTGCACGTTAGACACTTTGCATAATACGTTGGATTACCACTGTGTATGTACTTCAACGTAAGGTTATTCTGCCTCATGTCAGGGACTGAGGCCAAAAGTGAACTGGGTGTGTCTGTATAAACAATAGGACATCCTGAAGTAATACCAGATCTAACTCAATTTCTATGGTTTTTATGTAAATGACCAGCACAGCAGACAAAACTGAAACAAAAAACGGTGTTATGGGAAATGTTCCTTTTAGTAATGACATCCACCGCGGTCACACCCAGAAAAGTACAAACGGATCTGACAAGAGCTAGTGTTATACTTGGAAGAACCGGATGTCCTTCCGTTTGCAAATGTTTAGGAGTGAGATAGTTTTGATTTACTGTGTCCCGACGAGACGTTGTACATTACAGCGGGAATGTTCAGCTGAAAGGATGCAGGTAAGATATTTCTGTTGCAGGACACTTCCATGTTCTTGTCTGTGTATAATTCTGACCAGTCAGTGTGCTCACAGGTTTATGAGGCACTTAAAAATGTACAACACCTGGTGGACGATGTGTTGCACTATAGGAGACATGGGTCCATCAAGAAGTTCTTTAGCTCAATCGATCTCTCATCTTGAAGGGGGACTACCAAAAATTTTCAGTGTAGTGACCAAGGGGTGGCCAGAGGTTTCCAAAGGGTGACTATGGCTACTTCTGGCTACCTCTTGGTGGAGCCCTTATAACATTTATTCTGTGCCCAAACAAGTCTGCATCTTTCTGTACACAATAGTTCACTTGCATGGATGGTGAGAACAGCTGGAGGAAATTTAATGCACGTCTGTTTTAATCAAGGGTAATATATGTGCAGATACAAAATCCAGAAAAAACATAAATGATTTTAACGTGAGCCACGTGGCCACTGGAGGACTTACTCAGTGGCCACATGACGCAGTGCCACACGGGAATTTTGTCTCCACATACAGGGACAGTTGTCCAGTTTACCACACAATCATCCTGGCCGCAGGGCGTTGGACACGTGCCAGTTAAGGACAGAACTTGTAAAGGGCGTACCTTCTGCATGATCCTAGATGCGGCCATGTTTCCATTTCCACCACTTTCAACAAATGGCGCCATCACATTTGTAAAACAAAATTTAGTTTGAGGGAAGGGAAAGAGGTGTTAGGGTTGGGGTTTTCAGCTGCTTGTTCAGGTTGTAAGTTTGCCCTTTCAGGTTCACACCCAAGTTCTGTCCTGACAAAAGGGGCACTTAAAATCTCTGTACCACTCTTAGCAACCAAAAAACATGTTTTAAAGCCTCAATTGGGTTATGTAAGGGGCTAAGGATTTCACTGAAGTCCCCATATAAATTTCAACGGTATCTTCAGCATCTTTACATTTTTAAATGTGGAATATACACACCTGCTAATAAACCACTGATTGTTTCTTACTGCCACAGTAACACAGGAAGTGCGTTAACCTTAAGAATTCCCCTTTAAATCGTTACAAACAGAAAAGGCACAGCAATTCTCTCCATGTCCTCAAAACGTCGTCCCAGCAGTACGGAAACACCGCGCTCAAATCAAATAGCGCAAAAGGCAGATCGGAACGTCGCTTCATTTGTAATCCGTGGCATCGCCACCATGGCATTTCAAAAGGTGCTAATAGATTACAGATGTGAATGAGACAGCTTCAAACAATGGGAAGATATGTGTAATGCAAACTTCTGGAGATATGTATAATGCAAATTTCTTGTGTTTATCAATTTGTGCTGAAAAACTGAAAAACGTCCCTGCAGTTAACTTTTTAATTTGCTGAGGTCATTTCTATATTTGACTTTGGCTTTTCCAGTGTTTAATTATAATAAGATTGCAAAACAAAAACACACAAGTAATGAGAATCTGTTACCTAGCGTTAAACAAGTCACTGCACGGCTATTAAAAAAGACAGACATGGCCAATAACCGCAGGGTACAATTATTATAACTACAAAATGCTTTTATCGATAATTAAACGAAAACGGAAATTACAGCAGCCACATAATACACTGAAATTATTTGCAGCAAATTCATTTAAATTTTTGAAAGTTGTAGGACACCACACAGAACATGCTATCCACGTTAAAGACACCCTATGTTTGTTGGACTCTCTTACTCTACAAGTACACGTACGCTCCCACGTCCTATTACGTGCCTTTGTAAGAAGACGACCTGTACTTACCTTCACAACCTCGTCGTTTAAATGCTTGGGATCCCGGTTGACCAGGTCGATTTCTTTCGTGTGAACATCTTGCATTGTCTTCTCGTTAAAACTGTCGTTATCCATAGTTCTGTTATTAGGCTTGTAAATGTTCCCTTGCTTCCTGATGAACGGCGAATGGGGGAAATCCTTTGATTCCGATACACATGCAAAATGAAAAGGACAAAAAAAAAAAAGAAAATTTCAGGAACGATCAGAGAAGCTGGGTGACAGATCTGCGTGCTGGTCTGCAGCCTGTCCCGCTCTGGGATGGTTTTAAGAAGAAAAGGTAGTACCACACCCCTCCCAAGCAAAACCCGGTTTCCTACCACAAGGGGTCACACACGAATGCTGCGCCGCTTTCTGTAATGTGTTTCTGAACATGCATGCAAGACACAGGTGAAACCCTGCACACACACACACACACACACACTTTTAGTATAGTAACTGGGCTGTTCCGTTTAAACACGAACGTGTCGTGCATTTGATGCAAATTATGTGCGTAGTTTTATCTAAATAGTGTCCTGGTATTTATTTAACTGTCAACCGTGTCAAGTTAAAGTTTGTACATCGAATATAACACAAAGCACGTTAACAGTCAGCTGCAGGACGAAAGTCGTGGCATGTCAGAATGTGGGTATGTTAACTCTGTATGTAGGGAGGCAAAATGAAAAAACTGGAGATGCTGCAAAATGTTGGATGGATGACTGTACAACAGGATATCTGATTGTGTAGAATTTGTGTTCTTGTGAATAAACCTCCATTTAAAAAACGCAATTTGCCGCTGTACACAGCGAACGAATCGCACTGTGCTTTATCGGACACGGATAAATCGATAGAAAGAGCCTACCTCTTCTGTTAATTCGCCTTTGGTTCCTCCTGTCATGCTGTCCCGAGCCTTAAGTGTGAGACGATCGCTCGTGCCTGGGAGGTGCACACAGTGACTTTTCTGAAGAAGCGTACACCTCAACGGGGAGGCGTGGGGACTCACCCTGTTGGATTCCTGGGGCAGTCCGACTACGGCTTAAAGAGTACGCGCACACGTGACGCGCTCCCGTGTTTGTAATGTGTTGCGCTATTGATCCGGTGCAAGACTTACACATATATAAACACGGCTCTCATTGCGTCCCAGGTACCAGAGTAAGCAGTTTAGAGTGTCAGTCTCCCAATGCATGGGTACGTTACGCACACCGCAGTCGGTGCTGTCGGCCTTTCATTGAATTTTACATTAAAGTGAAATCATCTTGGAGCGCTGACACAGAAAGCGTGTCAACATTTTTTGAGTCTGTTCGACGGACCGGTATTTCCGGAAACTCACATCTGACCAAATGTAGAAACACAGAGTGCCTATGGACTGAGTTCATAAACTTTTCATTTTTCAGAGCTGAGAAACCATCCACCAGATACTAAACCGGTTTCTCTTCAGCTGGCTCCATCGATCTAATAACTTAAAGCTCCTTTGGTAACCGTGACAGTACAATGTCATTCTTAAAGATATTAATACGTATTTTTAAAAAGGAAATAAAACTGTGTGGTTATACATTCTTCATTTCACAAAATTATAAGACCCAAAGCATAACTGTAAATAAGAGGCAATTACACCGTGTCTGTTTAATGACATTTACACATCACGGAAACATTTTACTTTTGCAAAAGCTTTGTATTTTCACAACCCTTATATACACAGAGGAAATTACTTATTAACTTTTACTTTTGGTCTCATCTGCCACAAATTGAGGCAAGTCCAAGTGTGGATCTGACTGTACCAGTGTTCTGTTCAATCTCCAATGCAATATAAATAGAAATAACGTTTTAAAATCATACACTCAATCTATAGTACCTTAATGATGTTGCCTTTCCTGAACATTTGTCCTATGTTATTATTATATTGTTGTTCAACTTAATTGCTCGGTGCAATTAAGTTGAACAACAATATAATAATAACACAATAACAATCACAATAACAGACTGCTGGTATGTTGTACATATTATAATACGTACAACATAATATAATGTTAATATAATAATATAATGTATAATAATAATTATCAACAGTAACAAACTCCCAAGCCTTACTGGACTTTGTCACCCAACAGTGAGAAAACCAAACACCACATATTACTTCGGTCTATAAATTACAAAACATAATTCCAAATACTGCAGGTAAACGATATTGCTGTGAGTTCATCTGGTCCCATTAAACCTTCAAAATAAAATGCTCTGTAATAAGAGAAAATAAGATGGCCCCTTCTTGTTTTAGTTGCGCTCAACTTTGACCCGGATGGCCAAAAAGCACCGGCCCACACTTCTGAAAAGCGGATCGATGAATAAGACCATCCAGGTGGTCCATATGGTGTGGGCTGAGGACCGCACCACGAGGAAGCTGCGAACCAGCGGCATCAACACCCTGGGAAATAGCAAGAAGGTACAAAGTGAATGATTCAGACATCCATCGGGCGTCATGTCCGTGAGCATGCCTGACTCTGTGGGAAGGGGAATCTAGGATAGGTGCCGTGACCTGGACAATCTTCCGGAAAAAACAACAGTCACCTATCAGGACCTCTGCTTTCTCTGTGCAAGTACCTCTCCCTTGGGATTTAGTATCTGCCATCATGATTTACCTCTTGGTTTGTATAATGAGGTCATGCTTTATGTAATGTGGTATCAAACTTTTATTACATGGATATGTGCTTTCTTAACTTAGACAGAGACAGTATTTACTTGGAGGCATGAATTTAAATATATAAATAATTGTCAATACTAACTCATCACTCATTTCCATACATAAACACTCGCTTTTATATGAGTGTGCATGTTTCATCGACCTAAGCATGTGAAACCAACGCATGGTAAACCAATGGCATTGTAAATACAGCTGTTCTCCAATACTGCAACAGGCACATAGAGTTTTCGTACCAAATATGCACACAGCTGAAGACGGCGAACAATATTCCGACGAGAAACGAGAACGGGACCGCTAGCACCGCCGTGAGGACCCGGTAAAGACCATACTTTATCAGTTCGAACGTCGCGTGGCTCCCGATCCATAACTTGTCAAAGCTGCGCGTGCCGCTCGGCTCGCCGATGACGTCGTCAAAGGCAACCTGCACACACGCACGCACGCGCACACACACACACAAGCTGCGATTCAAAAGAGCACCTGTACAAACACTAACAACGTCCTTATTTAACAGCTTTTGCATTGCAAAGCCGTGCCCCCCCCCGTGAACCTTGCATCTTCCCACCCGTTAATTGCAAGAAGCACAGTGTTCCCAAGTTTAAATTCCCACCCACCCCATAAAACGACTCTTAATAACAACTGCTATTCGGGCTGTGCGACTGCAGTAAAGTTAATAACTGCAGTAGGACTGACAGGAATACAGCCCAGTTAGGAGAAAAGTGTTGGTAAAACAAGTCCAGCCAACAGCATCGCTTACGCAAAGCAGCACGACACCTTTACCTGCAGCTCCCTGTTTATACCGTGAGGGTCTCGGTCTTGGGGTGACGCCGATTCTCTCTTTTTCCGGGCAAGAATTGGCTCGATGGAGCAGTTAAATTCATCGTCCTCCATCATTATAGTGGTGTCTGCTTTTTCGTTTTCGAGCCCCATGTTAAGCTCTCTGCGGGCACTTTGCGATCAGACTGAAACACTGCACCTTGGGAGGTTCCCACGCCCAACGCGGAAAGCGTCCCGGTCAGGGGTAGACACAACATCGCTTATCGGGTCAGCATCCAAGTGCCTTCCAGCGTGCTAAATATAGTGCAGCTAACTAAAATTTACACTTTAAAAGTAATTTTGTTCTTTAACGAGTCCCCTACTGTTGGCACACAATCAAGTGAAAATAAAAATGTTAAAGTTTAGGCAAACTGCCCGGTACCAGAAAATAAATTCAAATGCCTGTATATTGGAAACACTACATTTATTATTCGAGTTTCAAAAAATAATTTAATGAAAATGGGGCAATACAGCATGTTTAAACCTTGGGCTTTTTGGTTTTGATGTAATTTCAGCATTTTTTGGTGTCCAGTGTACTTGCTGTCCTATAACCGTTGTCTAGCCCAGGATACTCAATGACTCTGTTTTTATTTTAATTTAATTTAATTTAATTTTAAATTTTTAAGAAATGTTATCGAAGAGTCAACGTGCCTTATTGTTATACTAATTTGGTTCTTGATTAGTTATGTCTGTCTATCTTTTCTTACTTTCAGTATTTGCGAACGAAGTGCCAAGACATTAGAATACGTCCTGATTAGTTAGGTTATTGATTAGTCAGGCCTGTGCATCCTTCCTTTGTTTGACATCGCTTCTCTCCCTAATTGTTAAAGCCGATTTAATAGCCAGGTTTTACTTCCCATTTCCCTGTCTGTTGACTGTGCCCAAGGATTTCCACAGTCTGTTACACATTCACACTATGTTACCAGGTTTCAAAAAGCAAGTCTCAGTCACCTTAAGTGTGGTTTAGATTGTGCATGTGTGAACGTACAACTTTATTTCTTCTTTGAATTCCTAATGAATTTACCATGTAACTAGATTCCCCAGTCCTGGACATTTCCCAGTGAATACGCATGATGCCAAAGGCCTTCTGGGTTTCCTGATGAGTAAACACTGTAAATGTTTAAGTGACATCACTCCGTGCCCTGGTTCTGCTGGACGTGTGCACGGCTGCCCCATCTGCCTGAGTTTTATTCAGCTTCACAGCCAGTGCTGTTGCGTCTTTAACAGTGGGGGGGGGGGGTCACAGCTGGAACCCTTAGCCTAGCTGCGGTAAACAGGTTAGGGCATTTCCACCGCCCATTTTTTAAGGTGGGGGATGTGCTCCTTGCTCCGAGCCAAGCGTATACATCATCAGCTCAGGCTGACGGCTTTGGAGTGTGATGGGCCTGAGGGGTGAGGTGTACTTGTTAGGAGCTCGGCAGAAGGAATGTGAGCGAGGCGTGATGTGCCTCCCCCCAACCCTTCATATCTTCATATCTGGTGTAGTGAGAAAGACAAGGAATCTGAAAACATGACATAACTTTAGCTCACAGATGCATGCTCTGAGCTGCCTTCACCTTCCCATGAGCCCTTTTACCTCCTGGTTTTGCAATGTTTTCTGGGACTATTTGGGACTGTGAGGCCAGAAGCCCTTGGCTTTACCTGCAGTGGATTTCCTATGTGTGGTTCCTGAATCGCTGCTGTTGGCCCAGTTACACATTGCAATGTTACCCCTTTGGTATTACACTTGTAATTTTGAAATCTAATATCGATGTTGAGTTCTGAAGAGGGTGTAAGAAGTGCTGTGTTTTTCTGCACCGCTGTGTCAGAGTGAGAGCTTTTCACTAGCAGAGCTGGGAAGATGAGTTGTGACTATGTCAGACAGACTCACGTGTTCTTTATTCAGGAGAACTTGTGGAAATTCTTTTACTGAGGAGGAGCCCTGTGCTCCAACACAGACCTTCAAGGTCGGCTGAAGATATTCACCTGGGTACGTGTGTTTCTACTGATGTGATGACCCTAACTGTGCACACTCAGTGAAAACAAGCCGTCTCTTTTTTATTTAAAAAACAAGAATAGCGGTGTTGGTCAGTGCATACATAAGTAAGATGTGTTACACAACCGTATGGTTTTAGAGATCTGAATTCATGGGCCTTTTGGAACGTGACTGAAACTTTTTCCTGGCAGGAGAGAAAAGGAAATCGCAGCACAATATCACAGCCCTGTCAAAACACAGCCTCTTTGTCTCATCGCATTGCTAAAGGCTGGAGATACAGTACTTGACTCCCCATTTACAGCTAAACACACCTGGGTGGCGTCCACTGCCGCAGGCTATGTAAGCTGATAAAAGATACGTCTTCCACAGAAAATTAACTGGTTTCTTTATAAACAGCACAGAGTGTAGCACAACATCTTTGTTCTCTCACTGGGGCTTCAGGCCTTGAACCTAGAACTGAGGACAGGGCCTGTGCTAGGCAGGGAGAAGTAGAAATGAAGACCTGAGAGAAGATGGAAAAAAGGAGGAAAAGCCATGTATCAATATCACCTGTCATAGGTGCATTATAGCAAGAAGCTAAAAACATGCAACAGTCACCTGCAAAAATCCACACCTCATCCTTCTGTTATGTTATTTACCTTAAATTCACAAATTAAGAATGGAGTTAAAACTGGATGTATATTACATCTATGCATCTCTAACAGTTGATATTCCTCCACTGTAGACATACCAACAGAAAGAAAAACTTCCACGTCTCTAAATCAACAACACATCTCTTTAAAGATTATGTAATTTCAAGGGATTAAAAGAGATTTCACGCACCGTGTATCCTGAACTGAAAGAGCACCTTCCTTTCACGGAAAGTTTATACTGAAAATTGATTTAAAAGAAATGCAATTTACTGGAAATGTTTCACCGCAAAATACCGATTATGTGTTTAAAAAATGACTGCGGTGTTTGACAGTAGAGATACGGTTTCAGGAAATGCAACAGAGGTGGCTTTGGAAGGGGGAGGTTTTCAGCCCCTGTTGTCTTGGCCATTAGCAGGAGAAAACTGGTGATGGGCCTTCCATGTCGGCTTGAGGGGGTACTGTACCCGACCACCGGAAGGGGAGATCAAGGTCCAGTTTGTGAGGTGAACCTGCAAAGATGTGGAAATGTGGAGGGTGACAGATTCTTTGAAGGTCAGCATTGGTCTGTGGAGGTTTTCACACCCTCGAGTTAGTTTTCACTTCTTGGTGTGTTAAACCTTTTCCTCTGAACTTTAGATCCGGAACACATCATCTCAATATTTTTGAAATGTGAATGACTGCACTCCATTCCCATGACAATTTTGGGTAACTTGTCCTCATCATTAGAGTCTTTCCTGCCAGAAAGGGATTCAACTCAGGGAAAGGTCATCATCAGAGGGCCGCAGTCAGAGCCGCCAAGATTACCTGTTAGTGTGCTCTATAGGAGGAAGCTTACACTCTGCACAAAATGTTTCTGAAGTGTTGTAACTAGGGAAACTATTGTAAACATGACTACTTTATGAGTTTTGACAGATTAATAATAAACCAAAACATCTTGCTAAAGACACTGTTGAAGACCTGTGGATAAAACAGGAGATTCCTGGTGAATTCTCCATATCTTACCACGCATGCATACAGTGTGAGTTGGTGCATACAGCAAGGACATATTAATTGGCAGAAGGAGGCGTGTGTCTCCCTCCCCCCTAGCAGCCCTGACAGGCTGACCCTGAGCCAGCCTAAATGCTCCACACTGTTGACCAAACTAGGAAATCTTCTGAACTGTTTGTGTTCCCCCGTGACAACGCCAAATGGCCAGTTGCTGAAAATCTGCCGTTGCCGAGGCAACTATTTTCTCTGTTCAGCAAACAATAGGAAAAGGTTTATCACCCTCTTGGCACTGTGAAAATTGGGCACTTTCAGATCTGCTGATGGTATCCAAGGAATGAATAAAACAGGCAAAGGAAAATACTACCAAATCTGGCCCCCTCGTTCCTTCTGCTTGGAGACCGACCAGAATCAGATCTTAGGTTCTCTGAAATGCATCAAAGGCACATAAAGCTTCACACACCCTTCTTTGGAATGCTGCATTAATCTGTTGCATTGTTGTATATCCTTCTTTATCCAGATATTTGAAAAAGTCCATAAAATATAATACCTGCCCCAACCTCCATAATATCTATTCTAAACAGTGTAGCACCTACTTGTTGCAAACACTTTTATCTAAAAGAATATAAAACTATGTAAAGCTCCACGGTGATGGTAATGTAGCTAGTTGATAGTACGCAGAAGATAAGCATGCATTGGCAAAAACTGGTGAAAAAAAAGACTTCTAGGCATAGCGTCAAAATGTTTGCAGAAGTGTGAAATTTTATAGTAATTTACTAAGCCCCAGGGAGAAAAATGTCTACTTGCTGCAGCATCTCAGTGAATTAAACTCATCATTTAACTACTTATTCAGCCCAGTAATGATGGGGATTAAGTGTGGGCGTCTCCCAGGTGCATAAGACACGCCCTGCCAGAGCTTCCCAGTGCCATTTGTGGAGGCCCATTCCAGAAAGCAAACCCAAGAACAGGGCAAGTTGCTGCCTCCTGTACGTCAGGGAGTGTGAGAGCGCATGCTCTTCATCGCCTCATGGTCTGGCCAAGGAGTGCGGAGTGCCGCTCTGGTAATCTCTTGACGCTTCTGCACACTTGTGCTGGCCCCGGTATCTTGTCTGGTCATGATCCTGCTCTCTGATCACATTATCAGCGAAGGCCAAAAGAATGTTTATGAGTCATTACGAAGTGCTGAAACATTTCGGTTATATGTTGTTTTTTCATGTGTCTCGCCAAAAATAAAAAAGGTTGAATGTGTAAATTATCCTGACCTTTGGATGTACATGGAGAAAATAACTGGATTTAACCAGTCATGATTCAATTGTTCTTTATTGTGGAAGACACAAAAACGCTCTTTTTGTATCTGAGCAGGCATTAGTGTCACAAAAACTGACACCTGAATAAAGTTAGTCACGCTGAGGGGTGTTGCAGTTATGTAACCGTTTTTCCTTCAAAGCAGAGAGAAACATAGTGACAAAGATCATATGTGTGCAGCCTGAGTGTTGGAGTCCCCTAGGGATGAGGGCCACACCCTGGCACGCCCAGACCCACTTACCCTCAAAACGCTGAAAAACAGCATCTGTTCAGCACATGAGAACCACATGCTGTCTTACCGTCCTTAAGCGGCTGTTACAAGCAGGAGTCGTCACTTTGCTGGCGTGGTGCCTTACCGGGAGGCTGTCCATGACTCTTGGGAACAGGAAATGTTCAGTTCCCTTCCGGAACATTCTGGAGAATGGGCATCAGTGTTGTACTGCTGGCCCATATTATCTCCCACCCACCCAATTAATAGGTTATACGGTGATGCCGGGGGAGACCACGAAGACAGGGGGCTATGCCGTTGGTTCTGGGATTGGGGCAGACTGAAGAGCCTTTGGGTAGTTATATTTAGGGTCAGTTTGCTGTTTTCCACTGCTCCATAAACAAGCCCACTTTCCTCCCCCATCACAGCTCCCTGTTGTGCGCTAAATCAAGCCTTCTTTTTCTTTGCACTCATCTGTTTGCTATCCATCCAGAGTGGCAGGCTGCTCATCTTCCTCATCTGTGCAGGGAATCCCCCCCGTCTCCACCCACACACACTTGCACACATGATTCCTTTTAAACATTAGGCGTGAGTAGAGATTCCAACATGTTTCATTTGACTGGATTCATTTTTAAATCTGGCCACCCATGTGAGAGCTATTGCCTTACCAAGACTAAATTTTAAACACTTGAATTTCAGAACACGCAGTGTGTAAGGGCGGCTCGCTCACTGCCAGATTGTCTCAGAATAATGAGGTGTTTGAAGAGCTCCACGTTCTGGTTCGTGTGTGGTCTGGAAGCAAGATGAAACTACTTGGAAACGTGGATTTGGGGAAGTGTGGGCAAGGCTGAACAGTCAGTGAATGTGAGGAAGTCGTGAAGTGTATTTGCTACCTCTGATGTTGCTCCTAGAACTACAGCAGCTCATGATGACGAAGATAATGATGATGGTCAGGTTCACTCAGTGAACCCAGCATCTCCTGGGTCTGAGGATGAGTGCAACATGTCACCAACCTCCAGTGTCACACTTGTGGGTGTTACAGGATCTGCTGGGTTTGGCATCCAGACCAGGGCAAAGAAGAAGTAGCTGGACAAGACCAGTATCTCAGTCTGATTCAGAAACATTTGAAAACAAGTTAGCAATACGTAATGCTGTTTTGGCAGTGGACACTGCCACTGTTGTTGGTGACCTTCCAGAACCATCTGAGTTTATTTATTAAATCTCAGTGTCTCCTTGTTTTCCACAGCTGGACTCAGCATGCACACGCGTGTGAGTGCGTGTTTGTGTCTGCAAGTCACTGGTGGATCTTCATACACATTCCCGCGATGCTAGCCAGAGGTCTGAGGCCGTATAAAGCTGCTCTGCACAGTCCCCTTTGCCTCTGTGCTGCCTGGCAAGCATCTCGCTCTTTTGCAAGTGTCTGAGAAAAACTGTATCCAGCTGTGGGAAAGACAAATAGGAGTGCGTTGCTCAGGCGGATAAAAATACCATACACCTGCTCCGGGAAAATTCCTCTGACAGAAGGCTTTTTGGACACTTTTCTGGAGCACTGTCTCACGCTGCTTTTGTGGCCTGGTCTGATTGCCTGCAGTGAATGAGACGAGTGAGAAATGATCGTATCTCTAGTTTAGAGCTCAAAACTGCGTGTTTTGCAGGGGAAAAAAAAAAATTTAAAAGACATTATGATGAAGTTCTGTGAAAACAACCAATGTTTAAAAATTCACTGAACTTTGGATTCTGGCATTTTCTGGGTCTGTGTATAGAAAGCATGCCTATTTATGTCAGAATATATGCACGTGTCTGGTAATGTTTTATTTTTAAGCAAAAAGGAAAATTTAACTGGTCTCCCACATGGGACAGTCGACTGAGGCAGAATCCAAATTCCCGTCTTTTCATTGCTGTTCTCGCAAGATATATTAGTAAATACCAAACAAATCCCTGTGTGTCTCCATCACTGCATGGCGCGATTAAACAGAACCCAAATAAGGCTGTTTCCAGCGCTCTGCAACCACATCACTGTGCAAAAATGCACTAGGTCTGATCAGCCTGAAATTACTCTGACATGAGCTGCCCCTGGCTTGGGCAGTAAGGATTCCTTATGCAACTCAGCTAACAGCCGTGCAGGGAATGCTTACCTGAGGGAGAGGCAGTTAGACTTCTGTCTGAAAGCATCCCAGACTCGTGAAAATTAGAGTGGTTAGCAGCAGAAAGCCCACAAAGGCCCTCTGACCTGAGCTCTGGCAACAGGGAGCTGCCCTGCTGCGCTCTGAGCTGCAATGTCTGGTCATGTGACTCCTGTCATGTGACTTGCAGTCACAACCAACAGCCAACTTTCAGCTGCTCCCAGTGGGAGTCACTACAGCAGACAGGTTAACAATGTGCACATCGACTTGGCAAGTTTTCCACACCTGATGCCCTTCCTCACACAGCTCTCCCATTCTGTCTGGGCTTGGGACCAGCACTGGACACACCCTGGCTTGTGCAGTCTGAGTAGCTGAGATTTGAACCCCTGACCTCGGAGGACTAAGATAATTATGCCAACCATTAATACACACACATCTAATCACAACCAACAGCATCCATGTGATTTTCTCCATTAACTGTATAGCAGGTGTTCATTGTAACTGTTTTAAAAGAGTGCTTGATTAGCAGTAGTACATTATGTTAATGTGGTCAGGTGGAAGGCATGGTTTGTGGCACCTAAGTCTCCTTAACTGTTAGTACCATAATGCATATTTGGTTTTCCCATTTGCGCTCCGTGTCATTTCCTGCATAACGGTCTGCACTGGATTGGCTGAGATTTCCTATCCTGTTTACTATATTTATTCCTGTATTTTCTACTGAGATGTCGAGTAAAATTAGTTGAAGCCGGGTTCCCACTGGCTGGATGTTTTTGAGAAGTGACCTATCAGGAGCGCCGCACACACAGGGCACTGGGCAGAATGTTGTGACCGCACTTGTTGAGAAGGTAAGCATGTGTCTGCAATAACCTCATCCTATTGGCATTTTTTGTTCTGCTGAAATCTCTGCACTACTAGGAATGCCCCCAACAATTCTAAATAAGACGAGCCTCCCTCAGCTCACTGCCAAGTGCACGGGCGATAACAAAAGTGCGTTCTCCGCTGAGCCTTTGACGTGGAAACAAACCGTGGCCCTTAATTAATGGAGGCCAGGAAGTTCCTTTGTGTTTCTCTGAGTCGCTGTACATGTGATTTCAGCTTTATCTCATCCTGTCAGGCCTGACTTCAGGAGGAGTTCGCGCAGATGCGCAGGCCCTAAATTGCAGACTTAATTGTTTTTGCGATACACTTTCCATTACCTAACGAGAGGCGTGGCGATAATTGCATTCCCATTTGTGTTTAACACTTAACGGATAGGGCCAGAATCTCCAAGCAACAATAGGAACTCCTGGCCACCTTAGGAAAGTTATTTGATTCCAGCATTTCTCACTCCAACGGTGTCCCCGGGGTGGGGGGGCATTCACACTGAGGAGGGTGTTTTCAGAGACGCGGGGCTATATAAAGCACTCTGCCTCACCAGAGAGCAAGCCCTCACTACGTCCTTCCCACACTCCCTCTGCCAAGCCAGCGCAGTTTTTCCTGGCTCCGGTTCAGGAAAGAGTGGCTGAGAGTGAGGGGTTGGAAAGCAAAGCCCCGCCTCTGCCTGGATACAGTAAAACACGGGCAAACACGGAGCCTCGTGATTCCGTTTATCACCATCACCATCATCATCATCACACGCCTCAGGTCTCCCTCATCACACCGCCATGCCCTCGGACCCCACAAATTTTACGTATTTAGCGTTAGCTTCATGACAGCGGAAGCACAGAGAGTGCCACACGGAGCCCGGCTTCTCCCTGTAACACAGAGGCGCTGTGTCTGTGCGTTCGCTGCCCTGCGCTCAGCCAGAGTGACTCAGTCTTGCCTTTAAAAACAGAGTTCCCTTAGTTCTTCCTGCTTCTAGCTAGGCGGTCTCTCCAGTGCTGCTGGAAAACCCTAGGCACTTTTTTTTTGCCGTGTACCACGTTAAACGGAAGACAAAGAGTATGCTGAAACCTGAAGTCACCATTCCAGTGAAAAGCACACGCACGCTGAGTACACCGGCCCGGCAGGCTTTAGGACACTTGCACTGCAGTCCTCCGACTGTGCTTGGTGTGGATCCACTGCATCTCTCTAGCCAGCGCTGCCATTAAACTTGACATGAAAAATGTTCACGTTAAACTTCTACATGTTCCACGTCTTTCTGTCTTTGTTTAGCAGCTGGTTGCCATGGTGACTATTTCTAAGCTACTGAGATGTTAGCTGTGACTTCACCTGAACTGCCCCCTCAAACCAAACTCATAGATAAGTCAGTTCTGGGCGAGCCCATGATTGGCTGCCTCCCCCAGGGGATGGGTTAATGCAGAGAATTATTTTCCCCGTTGTAGGACTAAGAAGGCATTAATAAAATTAAAAATTAATTATTATTAACTTAATAAAACTAGTATGCTGCCTTAAATCAACACGCCTTTTGAGCACCCTCAACTGATCCGGCTGTAAAACAAAAACAATACCTAACATTATAATGTGCATAAATGGGAAAAAATGAAAAGAAACAAAAACATCTAAAGAAATCTGTATTTTTTTCTGCCTTACTAACAAACCAAGTTTTTCGCGATTTACTACACTCAAAACTTTATGCACTTACCTATAAATAATTCCTCTTTTATTTGTACTTATACAAATTATAAAACATGAATTTTTAAAAAATATATGGATGCATCATCATTATTTCGTGCGTGTATAATTTTTCAGAGAAGCTACAAAAAGTACTGTGCTGTATTTCATTAACCAAAACACATGACAGCATTCCGAGCCACACAAATGCCCACACACTGATGTTTGTAAAATCCGCCATTTATAATGTCAAAGTAAATTATCAAATCAGCGGCTGACTGTTGTGCTGTTTATGGAAAATGGCCTGCTTTGGAAGGATGTTGGAATAGATAATTGCCAGAGGATATCCCTGAGGTAGCGTCCAGGTCAGTGGCTCTGTTTGGCCTCTGCTTGGCCCTAGAGCTCCTCAGCCGTGGAGTTCTGTGCTTGTCAGTGAAGGCCATGCTGAAAACAGGATAATCGTGCGAAGCCTTCCTTTGAGCCAGTGAGTGGCGCGCCCATGTCTCTGGCCTCACATTTTCCCTTTACGAGCAGCTATTGTGTGTTCGGGAGCTGCAGGAAGTCGTTGCATTTTTCACAGCGTGAGTCACAATAATCCAGCAGGGATTGTCCTTCTGTCACGGAATCACCTGTGCTGGCAGCGGTATCCTGCCGCTGAAGTGACACGAGGTCCCACCATCCCACAGTGAGAGCGGGGAGGGGGAGCCATTCAAAAAGACCAAACGGACCCGTGTCATCGGCTCGGCCCAGCAGAGGGCAGAGGTGGCAGCGGGTGTGCCATCTTTGAGTGGCAGGGCGGCGGGTCGGACAAGGGTGAGAAAGAGAAAGGGAAGGAGGTCAAGGAGGTGTGGAGGGCAAACCCGCCTCACAAGACAAAATGACCTTGAGACATATTGGAAGGTCAAGAGACAGCAGTGAAACACTTAATCGGGTTATGCCTGGGTCCAAACCTTTAGGAATATGTGTACGTCTGAGATTAGAGGATGTGCGAAGGAGATCCTATTATCAGGACAATAAACTGCAGTTAGTGGACAAGCTGTTAGATAATTTCTTTGTGATTTTTTTAGCATACACTCAGAGCAGAATGGGAGCACTTTATGTGGGGAAATGAGGTAGTCCTCTGCACTGTAATCGGGGATTTGTCAGTATTTAGCTTGGGAATTTTTCAGTAATTTGGAGAAAAGTCTATATATAAAACCACAGGATCTGTTTTCACTGCCACACCAAGCAATCCTGTGTGCCTTAAAGCAACTGAAGATCACTTCAGGGCCACATTAGCTAACCTCATCATCAAACGTGTGCATTGCAAGGGACTCCAAATGCTCGTACGTCGCGGATCTGAACATGGGTGGAAACTGGCTTTCTGTTGCACGTCTCATGGTAAATGTGGATCACATTTTACTTCAATCCTATGAGTAAACAGCATGATGTGTGTAAATCATTACTTTTGGGACCCACATGTTCATCGTATAATTACACTATTTCTGGAACACTCGTAGCAAGAGACTGAAACTTGGCCGGTACTTTGGAAGTTTAATCATGTCAACTGGACTAACTGGACTGGACTTGGCTGGTACTGTAAACATCTGCTCAATGGAAGGTTGAACTGGGTCGTTCATCCCAATGAGCCAGACACTTTGATCTGGGACAGTATTTCTTGCTATACAGCTTGTGAGCTGCAGCCACATTTTGCTGCCAACTCCTGTACATGTCGGTAACTCCTCAATGTTGGTTTTCATTGGTGTTTGACCCTTCTCTTGATTTTTCCCAGCCAATGGCTCTCTTGAAAAAATTACTGGGAAACACTAAGTCATTAATGTTGCTTAGCAACAGCACTGTACCATCCAGAAGGACCAACAGAAAAAGACTGGCAATGTAATAGAGCTACATAAACTGAGGAAAATGTTAACAACGTTTGTAACATTAACAAACTTCTGACCACAAACACTCCTCCGCGTATACTCTTGCTGTAAACCCTGAGCAGAGCAGGATTGCAGCCTCTCAGGCAAACAGTGCAAGAATGACAGCTGGTTAAAGACAATAGCACCTCTCTCAAAACCCGAGGAATGCCTCCCTAGTTGCCAAAGGAAATATTTGAAACAATGCGCTGGGGAAAATGCTGAACAGAAGCTCAGGCAACGCCCCCCTGACAGTGGTTTGACATTAATCAAGCCCTGTTCGCCACCGGAGCCAGAGAGCATTGGTTTCATCTGGAAGTGGTGGAAAGGTTAGCATGCTTCCAGAGGGTGTGCCTGAAAGCGCTCGCTGGACATCTTCAAAGCTGATGTTTGTGTGAGGATGCTTCGCCACTTCAGCATGCTTGCACACCACTCTGAAGCTCGTGTTTTTAATAATTTAATAATTTTAATAATAAAACATAGCAGACCACGACTTCCCCCGCAATTTATAACTGGAAAACACATTTTTTTCCCCAGAAGTCCTTGTTATTCTATTAGTAGAACATTCAGAACGATGCCGCTTCATTCTTAGTCTGCTACTTCAAACAAATTTGTACTGGAATAAAAGTATTTCAAACTAGTGTGCTGTCATCACATTATAAAAAAAAAACTCTTTTGAAAGCAGCTAGGGTATTATCAACTGGAGCTTTCTTGTGTACAGACCTGAGTGGAAAAATGCAGTTCCTGAATGTTAGTCCCGGCGTGCTTGTGTAATATTAACTACAACAAAGGATTCTCTCTTAGGAGAATACACTCCTTCCCACAGCTGTTCCACCAAACCTTCCGTTTGTCTAGTGGCTGTCGAGCTCGGAACATCTAATGGACCACCGAGGTGCCGGTTCACGCCCGGTGGATCCAGCTGTCAGGGTCAGCTGCACCCCCATCAGCTGCTCCGGCTGCATGATGAGGGTCGCCCCGCTTTGTGGGCCGTGCCGGCACGGCCCGTCTCTGATTCAGGGACATGGAATGCAGCAGGCGCGGGCTGGTCTGTCGCAGCGCGGGCGGCATTCCTCGCTGCGGAAGGCAGGGCCGCAGCCTCATTGCCCTGAATCGCAGCCTCCCCCAATTATAAACATGGAAAAAAGTAAGGAGTGGGTGGGAGGGGAGGCTGAGGCAGAGCAGAAGGGAATACCTTCCATTTTATAAATCCTGGCATGGCCGGTATTGGCAGCAGTCTGACATAAACCCTGCTAGACTTTGGTTATCTTGGTCCTTGTGTACCCTTTGGCTTTAGAAATGCTCCTGACTCCTTGACACAGATTAGTTCATTGAGACCTGTGTGCTGCTCCTTGCTCAATACACGCCTGGCGGTTTGAGTCTGACTTCCTCACATTTTAATGGAAAGCATTTGAGCTTTAGGGATTACTCAAACTTGGAATAATTGCTCACTGTCTGGGATGGAGGTCAGCCAGTGAGGGGTCAGCCTATGATAACAGTTAATAGGCCATGGGGGTGTTTGATATAAATTTTTCCAGTCCACTAGAAAACGCTATTCACGACATCAAGCTGCACACATATGGATATACGCAAAGATCAGAAAAGGAGGACAGATGCGTGCATTATGGACAAAACTGGGTTTTTACTCTTGGAGTTAGTTTGTACTCTGCAAGTCTGGACCCATATATACAGTGCTGACAAGAGTGAGCTTAGCCGAGAGTTCTACATCATGTCTTTTCTTAACTAGATGCTCCTAATTGTTATCTTCAAGTTTACAGTAGTTTCGAATTCTGTTTTCCCTTGTACCTCAACTTGCAGAACTAGACTTCTAAGGTACAGTTGTCACTCACAGCAGAACCAGCACTCAGGATACAAGACATTCCGTGTTTGGCAAAAGCACTTTCCAGTCAAGAACAGGAATGCAGCCAAACCGAAAAGCGTAGGGTGACCCTCACTGCTGTGTGTCCTTTGAGACAGATGTGTCCCGGTTCTTTAATGATGGCCACAGTGAAAAACATCTGTGCCATTCAGGGAACATGATTCAGTGATGGTGTTATTACTGAAAACACAGATCAGTAAATTATTAGAAGTAGGTTCTGTATAAAGAATCAATAGCACAGTATTTATTTAAAATATTTCATATATTTTGCATTATTCATTCTCTAAGCTGCTTATTCCTAGAGAGGGTCACGGGGAAGCCTGGAGCCCATCCCAGGGCACATAGGGTGCAGGGCAGGGGACACCCAGGGCGGGGCGCCAACCCACCACAGGACGCACACACACGGGCAATTTGGACACACCAATCAATCTAATTTGCATGTCTTTGGACTGTGGGAGGAAACCAGAGAACCCAGAGAAAACCCACCAGGGCAGGAATCGAACCCCAGGTAATCATTTAACTTTAGAAACCAGCTCATTACATGCCATGGCGTTGCTAGAAATACACTAATAACACATGAATAACACACAATGTGTTTTAGGACAGAAAGCACCAGTTTAACAAATTATTAAAGGATTTTCAGTGAAGATGTTGTAAATGTAAGAAGTCAGAGTGTTGCTCTGTTTGAACTTGCTTCCTACTGGAGGATCATGGAAAATTCATTTCACAACCTGTTTACAGAGTCAGGCAAATACTGACAGCAGAATTTTCTATGACAGGCACTCATAAACCTGGGTGAAATGTGGGAACTATTTTCACAGGCATTCATATACATTGCAGTGGCATTTCAAGAAGCCCTACAAAGCAAAACCACAGCCAAAATGACAAAGTGACATATCTTACGGTTAACAAAATTCAGTTTTTATTAAGACACTGATTAGTCCAAAATCACGCTAAAACAGTGTACGCTAACGCTAACACTGCTGTGGTGTGGCGTGAGTGACGTGTTCTGGGAAAATCAAGGGTCTGTTTGTTGAAACACAAACACGTAAGACCTGAACCTGCTCTAACTTCTTCTGTGATGTGACAAACGTGTCCTTGTCTTCCATCGGTCATCGAATGATTGGAAACTATTCAGTGTAAAACAAGGAAAAAATGTTTGTGAGTGACTGGTAAGTGGTACCTGATTGAATACGCCCAGTTGGTCAGGTAGTGTATTTTGTGGGCTTTTAAATGGTGACCCCTCACCTTTGTTAACAGCGGGCGGCGGGACATTATCACCTGGCACTATGGGACATTTGCGTACAGGTAGGAGGGCTAGGATTGCCAGTTTGAGCACCCTACCCTCAGAATCCTGACACATTCCATTCTGATAGGGAGTGCTGAACATCTCTGTGTGGACGGGCCGTACAGCACTGCTCTGGAATGTGAGGTGGGTAGGCGAGGGGGGGTGTCAAAGTGAAGACAGGGTTTCTAAACACCTCAGCTTATGGTCTCACTTTATATATATATATCCAGCTAGAAAAGTCGTGATCCAGAGCCAGGCACAAACCACAGCTGCGAGGAGGGTTATGGTGCAGACCTGTACAGAGAGCCCCTGTCCCGTACCTGCCAGAATGAGGCCTTGCCCGCCTCACAGTGAAGCACTGTGGGGTGTCTTCAGCTCCACAGGGGCGTGGTTCCGGCTCACATTTCTGCGAAAAGAAGCCCAGTTTCACAACCCAGCAAGGCTGTCACCATTCCTTAGGTACCATGTAAAGAGTTCCAGCGGCTGTCTGAAACACTCCTTGGAGGTCTTGCCAGGCTCCTGTCAGGAGCTTGTGGAATTCTTATCAGCTATGTGTATACCCATGAGGAAAGCAGCATGTTTACACACGGCTTGGAGCTTAGTGTATGTCTGCATTGATATACACCGTATTTCCCAATGACGTAGATGAATGAGCATGTACCTGTTTGGAAACGAGCGTATGAGAGATACAATATCGGTCACTGGGGAAAGCATGCCAGGCACATCCATGCTCTGCCTGTTCTTACTGTCAGTTTATTGACAATTGTACGTGAACTCAGTTTTGCCATATCAGTCAGGGAAACTGAGCTACATAATGGATTGCAGAACAACACAGCAGACCGAGCAGTCTATATATGTGTGTGTGTGTGTATGTGTATGTGTGTGTGTGTGTGTGTGTGTGTGTGTGTGTGATAGGTGTCATGCTTTATAATGTGCAGAAACCTGTGACAGGACAGGAGGCTGTTTTTGAATGGCCTGCCTTCTCTTCTCTCCTTTACCCTCTTTTATTAAAAAGATGACAACGTTCAGCTGGGCGTGCCGGCTCTGTGGAGCAGGCCTGTCATTGGTCAACTGTTATTTATTTATCTTGTTGGATGACAATTAGTGTGAAGTTAGCAGATGTGTTTGGTTAACATGAGCTCAGGCTGTGAGCAGAGGAGAGCTGGACCCTCCCAGTTTTTCCAGCTCCTTGCTACATTCCCTTGAGAGCGAGTACCAGCTATTGCGTCTCACCCTAATTGCACACAGAAGGAGAGATATTTCAAGAACACTGAGGTTTTCCATGTGAGCCAGTGACTCAGGCAGAGGTTATGATTTCGGTTTGTACAGTGGAACGGCAGCATGGTCAGCCACCTCCCAACCCCCACACATCCATAGCTTTTCAGACATGAGCTGACATCAGAGAGAAGGGAAACCCCTGCCTTCTGAACACCCCCCCTCTCCCCCCACAGGGAAGAGTCCAATGACAACCAGCTAGAAAACAGCCTCCGTCATCATGGTCAGCTACGTCAGCTCTACATTTCAACAGGGGTTCCACAATAATATGGAGAAATTGCCCAGCCTGAATTTAACGTTAAGCTCACCAGCTCTTAAATATTTCAATATTTTCTTATGCAGTATAATTTACTCTACATCATTTGCTGGTCGAACTTGTCATACAATTTCCAGAATGGGCCAAAACGATTTTCACTGTCGTATCTGATGTTCAGTTAAAAACACAGACATATAAAGATACTGCTGTTCCATGTTTAGTCTTTCTGAATTCTGCATGTGTGCGTGCGTGCGTGTGTGTGTGCACGCGTGCGGGACTTTTCTAAAATATGTTCCTTGTGGGGTAATAAGAAGAGAGGACTTGTTTGTGACCATAGAAGAAAACAATCTGTGGCACAGTGGTACGGAGCACAAGATGTGATGATCTCCCAGCCTCAGGCACGCACATTCCAAACAGTTGCCGGGACAACAGTTTCCATGGTATCCAACCAGTAAGAGACTATGACCCTTTGTGAGATTCACATAGTTTATTGACTTGAGTTTCCCCTTTGCTATTAAACAATCCCCGTTACTATTGCAATAATGGTCTCTATCCTGCTGTAGCTGGGGGCATAAAAACAAAGTGTGCTGAACAAAGAATATGACACAGAAAGTCAGAGACTGTAACAGTTTTATACAGTAGTGCTACATTAGGTTGTGGAGCTCAACCCAATAACCACCTGCTGTCTTACAACATGAACTCAGTGTTTAAACTCACGACTATGATACTCCCCTTCCTTAACTGACTTTCTTGGTTACCTGTTGTAGGTACACAAAGTGTGACACACCCATTTCTTCAGAGGTGAGGAAATGCCCAGAATGATGACTCTAAAGTGTGAAGTTCTGCACCAGCATCTCCTAGGATTCAGTCACCAGTCGGGCAAAAAGCCTTGTCTAATCGACAACCTGATTGACATCTTCAGTGAATCTACAAGAAATTTAGGTCATTTTGAGAAAAAAAAACTTTAGAAGACAAGCGACATGTTCAGGTTTCATCAGACCAGGATGCAGGTCCGAGTGCTGCAAAACCAGCACAATCACAATGAACCAGCTGGTTACCCTGCACTGACTGTGTCCCTGACTCTGACTCTCTGACTCTCTCTCTCTCTCTCATTCTCTCTCTCTCTCAGATGATAATTCTTTGTGTTTTCCCAACGCGAAAGGCGCTTCTACTGTAAATCAAGCTGTCAGTCAAAACAGACATGAGTCTTCATCAGTCTCCTTCTGTTACGTAACCGTTGAACTGGATTATCAACTGTGCTTCAGTCATTTGTTCAAATTCACGCAAAGTGTTTTACACTTCGGGGCGCCGATTCACTGTGGGAGTTTAAAGCTGTTTACTGGGACTTAAAAAAGGCGTAAATCTCTCATCAATCTAGCACATCAACTGCAGTTGGTGCCGTGACCCTTTGGCAGGGACAGAAGTTCAGTTTCTGCACCCACAAGTTTTCTGTCTTTAATGAAATAAACTGCACTGAGTCCAGACCATTCTGTGGCTTCATGTTGCTGTTGCCAACCCTGTCATGGTCCGAGAAGGGGGTCCTTTGGTACACAAAACTGGAAAAACATTTTATCTAAGATATGTGGCACATTTGTAAATATATTGCCACATTACTGAGTGAAACAGGCTACAATTACTTTTAATTGCTCGACTACTTTAAACACACAGTAGATAAACAGAGTCCTAAATAAAACAACTTGAATGTATAGATACACTAACTCACTGTGCACACGGCCCACAAAATTATAAAATAGTGCCCCCTGGTGGACAATGGTGAACTACAATACAATATAAATAAATAATATACAAAAATGGACCAAAACCTCTAAGGAATATTTCTAGCACCTTCCTGAACGTATGCCACAAAGAATTAAGGCAAAAAGGGGTCCGATACTAGCAAGGTATACTTAATAAAGTGGGTGGTGAGTCTATATAAACTGTAGCAGCACAGGACACCCGACTTTTCAATATTACCCTGCCATGATGATCCAATTAAAATAGGAGACTGTAAGAAACTTGTTTATTTTCCCCAATGTGAACCTCTGTTTTATCTTTATTATTGGTTGTCTGGGGTTGCATCACTTTCACTAATAGCATCCAAGAGGCAATACAACATTGCTGAAATTACGCCAAAACGCCATATTCCTAGGATTAAAAACACAAAACATGCCAGGAAAGTGTTATGCTGCTTTAACCCAGCACAGACATTAATGTGCTTTTTGTGGTCATGTTGTACGTAAACAGGCTGTGGAGGGGGACGGTATTTGCTGCCTCCCTCCTGCTGTTGGCACGTTGTCACTGCCAGGTGAGTATGAGGTTGCGGTACTGAGCTGTGGAAGTGTTACTTGGTGTCTATCTGGCTGCGCACATTCTGACAGGCAGCACGTCACTGCATCTTGCAGCAGTGATCTGCAGCCTACGTGGCTGTCCATAGCTTTCATGGAACCATGTTTTCACAGGGTCACTTACTGTTTAATTCCAGTGGGATGGGCTTGGTATTCTACAGGCGTGTCTCAACACCCTATTGGCTGCAGCAGAAGTTTCTCAAATCGACCGGCAAGTTCCTGGTTTAGTGATGACAGAAGCGGGGCTCACCTCACGTCACCTGACCTACAAAGAACAATCAGAGGAAGGGCTTTCCCACAGAACAGAGCCCACATCAAAGGCAGACCTTCAGCTTTAACCTACCTTGGCTAATGCGCAACAGTCTCACAAAAGCAACCTAGACATTGAGGCTTCCTGACATTGTGAGGAGGTCACACGGTCACATGAGAACCAATAGGAAAAGAGTGCTCCTTTGTCTGTTCTTCTTAAAGGTTCCAAACAGCTCAAAATTGCTCTTGATAAGCAATTTATATTACACAAAAATCAGCCAATGAAAACATTCAAATGTACTGTAATACTGTACTTTATTACAGTGCGGACGTTGTGTAATAAAGTGCAAATAATAAACTCTAGTCATAACACTGCAGACAGAAATACATCGTTTTACACGTCTAATCAACAAAGTTAGAAAGTTCTTCAAATACTTGGCAAAGAATAAACGTCCTTCATTGGAAACTTTGCATCGAGTTATTCCTTCACAAAAATGATAATGCATACAAAAATCAGTACAGTACACAGATTAAGGCTTTGGTTTAGTAAATCATCTGAGAAAAAAAATATCAGTACAATTATGGATCCTATGAAAAAAAAATTGCTGTTAAGGGGTTCAGATAAAGAGGGAACATGGAGGAGACTGAAGTGAGAGTGAGACAATTTACTGCCAGTGGACTAACTGTTCTGTTTATGACCGATTATCCCAACAGTATAAAAAAGTAACAAAAGTTGTCAATTTATCTGCAGAGACGAATGACGTGTTTACAAAAAAATTTCCTGCCTTTCCACATTAGCAAAGTAACTTCAGAACCTGAGCAGGAGATGACGAGGAGACACTGACAGCACCCGCCGGGCCAAGCACAGGCCGGACCCAAGCACCCGCCAGGCCAAGCACCCGCCCTAGGCTGCCATCGTCTTCTTCTTGCACTCCACAGAACAGAAGAGGTGCCCCTTCAGGGCCATGAAGCGCAGACCCACGAGACTCTTGGAACAGCCGGAGCACTTGAAGCAGGCCGGCTCGGCGTGCCAGTGGTCCTCCCCATAGCTGACCCGCTGGGCCTCTGGATCGACCGGTCCATGGCAGGTGGAGCAGTGCTGGGGGGAGAGGAGGCAGGGGGCATGCTCTGTCAGCCCATACTTTATAACATATAAACCCATTATATAACCCCATTTAGGGACACGAGAGAAAACCCTACCATCTGCCTATCAGGATTTGTCAACAGCCTTTACAAGAATCATACAACATCCAGGACTGAAGTTACATGGCATTTTACCACTGGTTTCAGCTCCATATGTGAAAGTATACAAATATTATCCAGATATAAACATTTCAATTAACGCTTCCTGTTGCTAAGGTGTAAAATACAATTACCATTGGCCAGACATGGCATGAGAGATACAATTTCACAGAAACTGTGGCGTGTGAACTGAATGGAAGGTTTGAGTTCTGTCCTCCCACATGTCTGTGCGGAGCAGAGAGGGATGGGACGGTACCACGGCTCTGTTCTTTATGTAGCACTCCCTGCACACGGGCTTGTCCTTTTCCATGACATAGGTCTGCCCGGCGAGCACGGTGTCGCAGTCGAAGCAGCAAAAGTGCTTCAGGTGCCAGTCCTGACCTTCTGCCTGTGTGTACTCGTTACTGAAGATCAGCTGTGGGGGGAAGGTACCAGAAATGTGAGTAAAAACCTGCCCCCCCCAACCAGTCAGTTAACATTGTTTCAACCACAGAGGGCTGATTGATATGCTGGTGAATTTAGAAGAGCTCCCAGCAGCTGCTCGAGGCCCCGCCCGCTTCACGCCACGGGCCGGTCCCTGTACCTCGTCGCAGCCCCCACAGCGCGGCTTCTCGCTGTCGCCATAGTGGCGCCCGCAATACATCCTGCCCTTCTTCCAGAAGTAGATCATGTCCACCAGAAGCTCGCCACACGTGCAGCACACGAAACACGCCGGGTGCCACAGTTTGTCGTAGCCTGCCCGCTCTGCATACACGGCCGGCTCCCCTCGACTCATTAGCTGCTGGCAGTGGTGACACGACTGCCGGGAAACAGGAAACACACGTTGCAGAATATGAAGTGTAAAACTTAGCACCATTTGTAGTGGCTCGGTAGGACTGGACTGAACAGCGCCCTCTTGTGTTTGATTAATGTATAATTAATAATTTGAAGTTTTACCTGGTTTCATGGGAAGTATTCACACTTACATAGGTTGCTCCATCAGAGTCAGAGGCCTGAGCACCTGCTGGCACTGGAACTCCCATCGCCCCAGCAGTGGCGGCGGTCCCTCTGGCTCCAGCACTGCCCTCTGCATCGCTCCCAGCCTCAGCTGTGGCCCCGCCCCCAGCTCCACCTCCAGCTGGTGACTTCCCCTGGGCTCCTGAGCCCGCTCTGCCTGCATCCAGGGCCTGACTCTTCACCTCCTCGGGCAGCATGAGGTCACCCACACCCAGCGCCTCCTCCTTGTACTTCTTCACGTACTGCTGCATCTGTTTGACCTCGGCAGGCGACAGCTCGTGGCACCTGGATGGGTCCTGGTCATGCTCGGGCAGCTGCTTGGCCATCTGCTTCTTGCGGTAGGCGGCACCCTCTGTGCCCGCCACCGGCTGCTTCTCCTTGGGCAGCAACTCGATGTAGCGCATCGCCTGTGTGTGTGTTAACAACCGTTGCTTGTTACCCAACACACTACAATGTTCACCGCCTCACACACACACACGCGGTCTCTCATTCCTGTACTAACATGTTTTAGTACAGGGGAGGGCGGTCACGGGCCTGGGGGGCCGCAGTGGGTGCAGGTTTTTGTTTCACCCAATTTCTGCTTTTAATTGAACCTTAATGTCAATTAAACATTACTAACATTTTTCATATCATTACTGGGTCAATCCAGAAAATCTCACCAAACTGTTCGTTTTTATGAATAATCTTAAAAGCGTGACATAGACTTACTGATATTGCTACTTAATATTTAACAGTTACGATATATTTTAATCAATTTCTTGTGAATAATTAAGTCACTGCTCCTGATTGTCATTGGCACCTAAGAATGCTCTTTTACCTTTCTTCTGTGGAACTTATTTTCTCCATAAATTAAGACAACTAAGCACAGACAGATACATAATGATGTAATTGATATCTAAGACAGTACTGAAATTTAATGAATTGGCTGAAACAAAAAACCTGCACCCACTGTGGCCCTCCAGGACCATTATTGCACACCCCTGTTTTAGTGGCTGCCCTGTACAAAGATATTATTTATATAATTTCCAGCAACATCTTCCAAAAGCAGATTAAGTAACGGTGTAACTAAATGTATAACAGCAGGAGTCAGCCTGAGAACATGGACGTTCTTCTGTTGCATGACCTTAAAAAGGATTTTGAAATGTGAGCGAACGTGAAGGTTACCAGCTTCTGGTTGGAGACGGGTGGAGTCCAGTCGTAAACAACAGCCCTGGTGGATGGGCCCTTCTTCTCTGGAACACCTGCGCTGAGGCTGGCCACCTGGCCCTGCGGCGTGGGCACTCCATCCCGCTTCAGCTTGGCGATGAGACCCGTGTACTTGGTGTCCTCGAAGAGCCTGCCCACCTTCTGGCTCTCCTCCGAGTTCAGCTGCACATCGTGGTCCTCCAGGCCACATTTGCAGTTGCGGCAGATTTTCCTAAGGGGGAGGGGGATCCGTTAGAAAGGACGGAACATTAAACAGCAACATCGGCATTAGTGAATCCAACCTAATTAAGTGCTAACTAAGTAATGCAAATTTAATATAAACAATGCCACTCTACAATTCCTAACAGAAATGAAAAGTTTATGCAGTTTATGGCGCTGTAAAAAAGAAATGGTTTGAATGAACAATAGCAGCATTAATAATTCACAGAGGCAGCCCCCTTGGGGCAGGACAGAATCTTGCCAAGGTCAATCCTGGGTCACACCATAACCAATAGCATTGTAGGAGGGAAGTCATGACCTTGTGAATTCATCCAATGGCAGTGCAGAAGGGAGGTCATAACCTCCTGGATTTATCGCTTCACAAATAAATTACAAGTCTTGGTGGTTAAAACAATTAAAGCTGTTTATACAAAGAGGTTCAAGTGTTGATTGGTGTGGGAGAAACTTGAGCAGTTTTGAAAAGCGACATCATCTTTGTGCCAAAAACTAAAGGTTAGTCAACAACACAGGATGTCGCCATAGTGTGAAACGGAATTGTTTTGTCACAGTTTGAGTGCTAAAACATTTTTACAGCTGGGAACGGACAGTAGTTCTTCTTTTTCAAAGCAGATGAGGAGAAAAAAAAAAGAACAAACCTCCAGAAGTGCAGCTCAAATCCTTCACATTTATCTTTGCACTTCAAGCATGAAGCCCCAGCTCCGATCTCGTGACCCAGTGTGACCTGCCAAGAGAGCAGCGTGTTCAGCATAGGCCACAGTATTCTTCCACAAATCCCACAGTTTCACTCTGAACACAACATTTTTCCTAATTAATGTAGTTGTACTGATGGTTAAAATGATATTTCTCATAACTGTAGTTCGCAAATTTTTAGGTGTTAAAAGCATGATAAACATCTTTTTCAAACTGCAGCTACTTTTCATTTCTGAAGATATGATTACATATTTTTGGATGCCATGTGCATTTAGCTAATTCATCACCATGGGTAGACATTACAAACATTACATATCACGTTTAATGTATTTTTTATGAAACATTTCATCCCCTCCTTCTTGTTTTCTATAGTTACTGCAAAATGTTTATCTACACAAAGAGATTACAGACAAACAGTACATCTGTTTGTTGCTATGTCTGGTGCACAATCCTGCCAGACATCATTAATTTTGTTCCCTAGAAGCGTCTCAAGGCCTTTCAGCCTGGGCATGAGTCCTTCTTCATGAAGGACTTTTGTCTCGCTTGACTTGCTGCTGAAAGACGCCTGTCTGCAGTGAACGGGGACGCGCAGGGCGAGTGTTTAATGATGCAGCAAAAGCAGTAGGACTCAGAAACTATTTCGTGTTTTTCAGCAGTATTTTCCGGCTAGCTGGACCCCCCTGGAGCTGGTGGGGGCTAAAGCGAGTTTGGAGTGAGCTCTTAAAAAGGGGCTTCGGTTCAGTTCAGTTCAGTTCCCTACCGGTACTTACTGCACATTAAGTAGTCAGCTGACAAAATGATGGTGACAAAACCGATAATATCCATGTTTTTGATTTATTAAAAAAAAAAAAAAAAAAGGATTTGTCAAAGTTGTGTAAAGTAACATAACGGTGAATAGAATTCTTTTATTCCCCACAAAGTAAAACAATTTCACATTTATAACTGTGTATGGCTTTTGTTCAGTTTTTTATGCCATAATGTCAGTGTGCTTTTGCATGACACAGGTGCACGAGTTCTGCCCTGTCCAACACACTTCAGAGTAAACACTGATAAGGCTGCACCCAGAGGTAACCGCCCATCCTTCCTGGAGACAAAAAAAAAGAAAAGATTTTGCCAAGGATAAACTACTGTTAACTTTTGTCTAATTCGGAGATGAAATTCGTGCTATTTTCTTGGCACATGGTACTCTCTTCCAAGCCATGCTACGCACAGGAGGTCAACAGCAGAGCGCAATATTTCCTCATGTTTCCACAGTATATTGTTCAGTAGTTTGCACGTAGAGCAGCACCATTTAGGACTGATATCCTGGTATCTCCTGACTTACACCCAACTATGCATAACTGCAATGCTGAAATATCATAAAGTAAAAGGACACAATGTATTCCGTTATTTATGATTTTATATGGCGTATACTCAGCGCGAGCCAGCTGTGTTGCGTCACTGATGACGTTTCACGGTGCGGAAGCTGCGCTGCGGCGCACGTGTGACAGCGCAGTCCGCTCTCTACCTGCACTGAGCACCCGCGAGGGTTTACTGTACCGTGCTTTTTATCGTTTATTATATAAATTTATTATGTAATAATTTATTTCATAAGTTTATAATTCACACCTACACAATGAGAATGCCATTAAAGCTGTGATCAATGTAAATTAAAAGCACGTCTTCACACATCGGGTGACCTATGCAATGATTGTTGAATGGCATTGGTTATTTTCCTACATTCATCTAGATAAAAATATGGGACCGTTGTCAGCATTTTATTGTCAATGCTCCGAACTCACACGTTAGTCAATAATTACTAATAATATAAAAATTTCATGACAGTGTCACTTCTCTTAATTTTATACTGATAAATATCGTTCGAACAGGAAACTGCGTTAACAAGAAAAAATAATATTTTCGCAAATAAGCCTTACATAAAATCTAATAATAAAGTACAGTAGACGCTGAATTTAAAAAGTCACTTTAAGTATGAATGAACGCACATTGTAAACCACGAATGGATTTACCGAAAACAGCCAGAGAAAGAGAAAGAGAAAATGTTAAGTAATACATATTTTCTTCTGTGACTTACACATAAAACTCGTTAAATTGCGAGCTGGCACAGCAGTACGGAGTGGGTCGCGCAGGGCACACCTCAAGGGCGTTGCCGCTTTCGTCCACTCCGTGCACCGAAGCGGAAAGGCTTACCTTTTTCATTTCCCTCTCCACTTCCATGTTCCGCTCGAACAGCGCGTCTGCGGCCGAATGTGACCTTGTGTTTCCCCGTGCCCCTGTTCCTCTGATGCGGGTCACCAGCACAGTTTCGCTGGCAGTTGCGAACTTGGTCTGCAGTTGCGGAAAATGCCCCGAAAGACAGCGACCATTCACGTCACACCAGTTTCATTGTTCGTGGGGACTTCCGCAACCTGCCGCTCGCCCCGCTCTAAGCCAATAATAATACTGTGTGTGTGTGTGTGTGTGAGAGAGAGAGAGAGAGAGAGAGAGAGTGTGTGTGTGAGAGAGAGAGAGAGAGAGAGAGAGAGAGAGAGTGTGAGTGTGAGTGTGAGTGTGTGTGTGTGTGTGAGTGTGAGAGAGAGAGAGAGAGAGAGTGTGTGAACAGGGACCTGTCGGACAGAAAATAACGGGCTTCGATACTGTACATCTTTAATTAATATCGATAAATGATTTCCTGCCTTGGGTATAAGCATTTATATTCGTATAGAAAATATTTTTACAGTTATATTTAATGGTTAATCAAATTATATTGCCCACAATTTTCAATGTGTGAATGGAGCCATTAAACAATCGCGTTTCTTGATTTTACTGACTTTGTTACCGAGTTAGTGTTTCCGAAAACGGCGCAGGCGTGGTTTAAAAGCGTGGGGGAGAGAAAGTGTTGTACGGTAATGAAATGTTCCACATCACGCCTTTCTTATTTAGCATAAAACGAGTCGTAAAAGGAATATTAGTGGTTTTGTGTTTTGGTTTATTGGTTAATAAGTGTTAATTGAAGTTGATTTTACTGCTCACTAAAAATCCACTCAGCCTTGAAGAAATAAAAGAAGACATAGCCTATTAACTAAAAGAAGTTTAGGGAGAGTTTATATGTGAAAGGGGATGACTGCCTTACGGATTTATACTGCCTTCTGCGAAATTTCCCCTGGACTGTTAAAATCCTTGTGAGGTCTTTTTTATTAGAAACGTCATGTTTCCTTTAAATTACGAATTAACAGAAATCTACATTAAATCTTAAATCTACATTTGTTATAAAATAATATTAATAATAAATATTTGACAATAAACACGAAACGACTGACAAATAAAGACCAGTTGTTGACTGAATTGCTAATCCGGGGATAAATTAAATTCTTGAAGGAAACAGTTGATTCGGCAAATCCAGGATTGACTGGGACGGTTTTTCTTACATTTTACCAGAAGGGGCGATATAAGCAACTGACATACAGTACTGTGTGGTGTTGGTAATACATTCTTAATTGCTACAAAACATGAATTAAAAAAATAATTTTGTGCGCGTCCAATCTGCGTTCCGTTAATCCCTGTTATACCATTTACATTCAAATATGATCCTTTTTTTGGAGACTATTAATGTCAAAGTGAACTAGGAACCAGTTACTGTATATTAAGAGCCTATGGCAAGCAGTTACTTGACCCTAGTACACATAATGCGAGTTTCGTGTATAAATAGCATCGCTGCTTTTATACTTTTTCTATGTTTATCTGAATTTTTAAAATGTTCTGGGAGTTTAAGCACAATATTGAGCTGTTTGGTCACAACACATTGGTTTTACCTTATACAGATCACACCTCAGCACTGAGTAGTGACTGCAACGAAGCCAGAAGTTCAGTTATTAATTTCATTCCCACTGAACATGAGTTTTAAACTTTGAACATAAATAAAACGCCAGTCCACCGGCCAGATCACAAACGCGGCGATCGTCTATTCATGCCTAAACCTGAAAACTCAACGATTTGTTATAACAATCAGACTAAAACAACTAGATGACCGCCTGGGACCAAACGGTTTCGACATATGCATTAGAATACGTATATTTCTTTTATTGTTACCAGTAGTAATGACATCAAGCTAAAGGGAAAAGGGAAAGGAGCGGGACTCGGTGATCGGATGCTCAGGTCTGCGGCGGAGCGCACGCCCGTTTGACAGGAGCGCGCGGCGGAACATGGCGGCGCTGAGCGGCTGCGAAGGCAGCATCTGAAGCCCAGAGTTACCTTCCAGCTCTCAGGCGTTACTCCAGGCCGCAGACTGCGGCGTTTCCTGCGCAGCCCTCATGGCGTCCGTCCTGGTAACACACTCCTACTCCCGTGTGTTGTTTAAAACGCGCGAGAGAGTGGCGATTGTGCCTTAGGCCTCGCTAAGAGGATTTGTTTGTTTACGTGATGCTGAACCCCGACGGGCGGTCTGGTTGTGTTATTGAAGTAAAACTGGGAAAATCTTTTGTTTGTGTGGTTTTTTTTTTTTTTAATCTGTCGTGGATTAAACGCGTGGGTTACGATGCACTTTTTGTTGAACGATCCCCGTAGTTAAAGATCAAAATAGTTAAAGAACTGCAGGCTTTATTTAAATTGCAGCTGACTCTAGTACTTTATTTGGCTGTTAATTAGAAGTGTATGTACGCATGCTGTGAAATGTGTAACGTTTGAAATGTACTGTCGTATTTAATGAGAAATGGCTTTTCCCCACATGCTTCAGTTAGGAAGAGTAAGTACCCGAGGGTCCTTAACATCGGCCTTGCTTTGCATTTCGAGTTATGAACAGAAAGTGTTTCATTAAGATCGTGGTTAAGTGTGTCTTGTTTTAGGAGGACCCTTCATTGGAAAGACAATTTAAAGGGCACAGTGATGCTGTCACGTGCGCTCATTTCAGTCCAGACAGTCGCCAGTTAGGTACGCGCGCGCGTGTGTGTGTGTGTGTGTGTGTGTGTGTGTGTGTTACATGTATTGAGTGGGCTGAATGAAGTGAGGATCTGACTGATGAACTTTGAAAAGGTTTTGCAATGCCCAGTTTGAATGACTTTTCATCTCCCTTTGCTGCGTTAAAGTTTCGGGATCAGCCGATACAAGCCTGATGATTTGGAATCGTAACCCAAAGGCGAGAACGCTGCGGTTCTTGGGTCACACAGACGTTGTCACCGGTGTCCAGTTCTCCCCCTCTGGGCGCCTGCTGGTCTCAGCCTCCCAGGACAAAACAGTACGACTGTGGACTCCCAGCGTGTATGTGGAGGGAAATCGTGCTGCTTGTATGAATTCGTGCACATCGCAAATATAGTTCAAACAGAGTTTTAAGTGAAAACTATGTTGTGAATAGTGTGACTCTTTCTGGTATTTATTTTAACACTTGTGAACATGTAATTTTTAGAGATATTAGTTAGATATTTTTGTGCTTACCTAATTTTATTTTTTTTTGTTTTCTTTTTTGTGGGTTCGTGTCACAGACACTGGGGATGAGTTAATGAACCGGTGACTGTGCTGACTTTATTTCAACGTGTTGAGTCTGGGCACGTTTTATTGACGTACACATGTGTCACGCAGTAAAGGTGAGTCCACGGTGTTCAAAGCCCACACAGCCGCAGTGCGAAGCGTCCACTTCTCCTGTGATGGACAGAAGCTTGTCACGGCGTCTGACGACAAGTCCGTGAAGGTGTGGAGCGTTCCGCGGCGACGCTTCACGTACTCTCTGAACCAGCACACCAACTGGGTCCGCTGTGCTCGGTATGACCCCAGTCTATACATGCGTATGTACGTGCTTGGGTTCGTGTGTGTGTGTCCAAAGGAACACAGGTGTGCTCTAGGTTTACTCGAGTTGTATTGGTTATTGAGCACGCAGCAGAGATGTCTTATATTTTCGCTGTTTGCATGAAAAACGGTTGACCTTTGTTGTACTGGAAGTACAAAACACCAACCTCTGCTTCTGTGCTGAAGTGATGTGAACCAGCCTGGTTTTTATGTCACTCCTGCTTTCAGTGACTGTTTAGTGCTTCTGCTGTAAAGGATGACTCATCCAACACCCTTCTGATTCAGGAACCATGCATGTTCTGAACCCAAACTTGACGGTGCACTGTTCAGGCTTGTTGTTTGGGCTCACTGTGCCATGCTTTATCCCCATCAGGTTCTCCCGTGACGGACGCCTGATCGCCTCGTGTGGTGATGACAGAACCGTGCGGCTCTGGGACACTGGCACCAGACAGTGCATCAACACCTTTACGGATTATGGAGGGTATGACTGTCACATAATGCCAAGCCACAATAGTGGGAAAAGTGAGAGCTACCAACTGATCTTTCAGTAGGAGGAACTACATGCTTGTTGTAGCAGATTGCATTGAGTGCTTTTTTCTTTTAACAAATTCTTTTTCTTCATAAAGTGAAGGAAATCGTGCTGCTTGTGATATGTGATAGCTGTGTTTGTCTTCACCGGTCTCCTCCACCCTTGTAGGTCTGAAACATACGTCGATTTCAACAGCAGTGGCACCTGCATAGCCTCATCAGGCTTAGATAACACGCTAAAAGTGTGGGACGTACGAACAAACAAACTGCTACAGCACTACCGAGGTACAGTACAACCTGTGACAGTAACACTGCACAGAACATGTGCCCCTGTTTTAAATATTTACAACATTTATTTTGCCATTCAGAAGATTATTAGGTTTTGCAGTTGTCAAGGAGTGAAAAAAAATGTTTAAAAGTTAAGATGTGGCTGGTTGTGTACGTGAATATTAATGGGAACATTAATAAGTACTTTTTGCATACAGTATATGCAACATCTTTATTACAATCCCAGGTTTTAACTGTTAAGAGAATGGATTTATAGAGACTGTTACTTTACCTTAATAAAAGTGTCTATGGTGTAATGTCATTTAACAGAAGATGTTCACCAGCAGCCCAGTGTAATTGTCTTTATTGTGGTTCAGTTCACAGCGGAGGGGTCAACTGCTTTTCCTTTCACCCGTCTGACAACTACCTGATCAGCGCCTCTAGTGACAGCACACTGAAGGTGCTTGACCTGCTGGAGGGAAGGCTCATCTATACCCTCCATTGCCACAAGGTAGCGTCGTGGCACAGGCTGAGCCTCTGGGTTGTTACAGCAACTGCACGAACACGTAAGCCTGTAATGGGCCAGCAGATGGTGCCTTCTTCTGACTAAGCTTTGCAAGCTAACATGCACGTCCTCGTTCTCCTGTCCCAGGGTCCTGTCCTTACGGTCGTGTTTTCACGGGGGGGTGACCTCTTTGCCTCCGGTGGCTCTGACTCTCAGGTGTGTGGCGTGAGCTCGATCTGCATCTCTGGGTGTCAAGACACGCCCCCGATAGGGTTGGGGAACAGAATGGATCGGAACAGTACTTCTGTAACCGCAGCGAACCGGTGCTGTTTCAGGTGTTGATGTGGAGGACCAACTTTGACGCGTGCAGCTATAAGGAGGTGCTGAGTCGTCACAGAAGGAGGGTGAATCCGGATCCGCCTCCCCACCTGACGGATGTTTACCCCCGGGGCCCCCACCTCCACTCGGCCCAGTCCAGCTCCATTGAGGTTTGTACATTCTGTCTGTTTTGCCCTTCGCGTGTTTTCCCGTTTCCATCCAAACACCAACCATTAATGCTTTCGCTGTGTGTTAACTGAAGAGGTGTACAGGCGCAGTGGTGTGTGAATTTCATATTGGCCTGCACTGCCCACAGCATATTGTAGTAATTGTAAATTCGCAGGTTTACTGAAGGAAAGGTAGCTTGCTTGGTTAAAGGGGGGAAAAAAAAAAACAACAATTGAAATACAAATGTTACGTCCCTTGGGTGGTGATGATGTAATCACCTTCTGTTTGTCTCTCTCGTTTATAGATCAGCCCGTGTGTTGCCGATATCCAGACTATAGACCCTGGCATCACTGAGATTGGCCAGAGCTTTTTTCCGAATGCGGTAGGCCTCGTGTTCCCAGCAGCCCCGTGTTTACCTCTGATTGTTTCCTTAATTTCCAGCAGAGGGCGCTATGTGCTTAATGAAAGCCCTCCAGTTTCCTTGAGTTGCTTTTCATGTTGGCTGTGTGAAAGGCTTCATGCATAAGACATTTTTATCACTTTTAACAAATTGGCTTCTATATTGTTCTTTTTGTTGTGGGTCAAAGAGAAACAAATACTTTGACACTAGGAGCTTAACTAAGCAGACAACCATCACAACATCATAGACTTGACTTTGAAATAAGTTTTTTTTTTTTGTTTTGTTTTTTTTTTAATTTTTCCCCTGCATGGAGCTGGAAGTATTTCCAGCATCTGTGTTCAAAATCAGCCTTGGATTCCTAACAGTGGCCTATGCCAACAGATGGGAGGGCGTTTGAGGACATGGTTGAAAGAGGACCGAACACCGCTCTGGGTATGAGCAGGACCGACACGCAGCGGGCACCTGCAGATGCGCATGGTCTGTTATCCATGCATTTTTAAGGAGGAACATGTAACCATTAACAGTAAATATCAGCAATTAGGGATGTGTTAGAGGTGCATGTTAAGGACTCGGTGTGCAGAATCAGTGAGTGAAACAAAGAAGGAGAGTTGGTTAGACCAGGGGTTAGTACTGTGGTTTAACAAAGTAACCGAGAACGGGGGTGTGCACTTGGCCTCGTGTGACGGGGGAGTCTGTGTTATTACGCTCTGGCTGTGGGTCTGCTGGCTTGTGCCTGCAGGGTTGGGAGTTTGGGGTCGCGTGGTGTGTTTCCTGTTGGCACCTCGTGCTTTGGTGTGTATGCTGTGTGATTGCAGGCCGTGCCGCTGCCAGTGCCCACTGCGGCACTGCCCATAGTGGTACGCACAGGTGCCCAGCGGCTCATGCTCTGGTTGCTGCGTCCATTATGGTATGCTTTTAGTATGTTCTGAGTGCTTTTTAAAGGTGTGGGTATGGGTGGTAATTTAGGACTTCAGGCTGGTATTGTATGTACAGATACCCACACTGAAAATGTAGGTTCCTACACTCTTTTATTTTGTCAAGTGTGTGTGTGTCACGCTGTGTAGCGTCGCTGGGGAAGATGAGCTTCTGTTCTGTAGCCACACCAGCAGATCCTGTGTCCCTGCAGAGCGGAAGCGCCACACCTCCGTTGGGTCTTGTCTGGCCAGGGAACAGCAGACGTTTATGTAACACGCCAGAGATGGGGTGTTATGAGGAGGGGTGAGGGTGCTGGGAACCAATCTAAATCCCTTCCTGTGCACTAACCTGCAGGGTATTGAATGGCCTGGAGGTATGGATGCCAGATTTAAGCACCCCGTTGGGGTTTGGGTGACAAGTTGTGACGCAAATCTCTGAAGATATCAGTTCCGGCGCGGTTCGCTTTTCATGCGAAGGGAATACGTACGATTTTCTTACAGGGGGTCACCGGCCACAACACGGCTTCACGCAGATTCTGTTGCGCCTGGGAGGAAGTTGAGGAGGTGCATGCTGGGACTTGGGAGGCCTGGTGTTCAGGACCAGACAGCTTAGTGGCAGGGGAGTGGGTGGAGCTCATCCCTGATCAAACTGACACAATAACGCCGGAGTCAGAGAACAAGTGTTGATTAAGGGTGTTAAGCCCCATGTTTTCTGGAAAAGGGCAAATCACAAGGTGTTCAGACTGTTAACGCCTCCTCCTGGCCCTCTGTGGCGGCTCTGCTGACAGCAGCCGACCTAACGGCAGGTGCGAAGCTCCGCTGGCTTCTTGCAGTGCTGCGCGTGCCTTTGTGTCACCAGACGTGTTAATGTGACACTAACGTGGCCAATGGAATCGGCTGGCGAGCTGCGGCAGCTCGTCTGCCGGAGACGCCCTTTGACACCTGCCGCCCCAGTGCTTCCTCTTCCTCACACGTGCCGGTGGAAAGTGTCAGGTCCCACTTTGACGCAGGTGGTTTGTTCTCTGCCCGAATGTCTTTCGTTTCTTTTACGTGTGATCTTTTTCAAGGGCACAGAGCCGTCTCTTCTTGGGCTACTAAACATTACCTGTCAGTGGGCCGCTGTAAGTGTGTGGCGTATTACAGGTATTGGGGAAGCTTTGTGATGGTTTGAATGCTGAGCTGCACACAGGTAACCCAGCTGTTTGTAACACACTTTTTGTCTGTTTAAATTTTGTCTGTTTGTTGGGGCATTGGGATGACTGTTGAAAACATTTGGAGAGGTTATAGGTAAGAGAAGACCTCAGTAAAGCAGGCCAGGTGTGTAAGTTTTTTTTTTATTATTTTTTTTTTTTTTATTTACACATCTGGGTCATGTTTGGTTAATATTTCATTAAGATATCAAATGACAGTGTTGTTTAGCAATATGTGAAATTGTGTGTCTTTTGCATGTGTGTACGCACACAATTTGTCAGATTTTTTTTCGATGGAAGTTAGATAATAAGTAAATGTCTAGCAGGCCATTGGGGATTATTGAAATGGTAAATATGCATCTTGTGTAAACAGGAAGTCGAGTGTTCAAATCTGAAAATCTAGCCTAAGTCCGATAAAGCCTATTAAATTGGCCTTAAAGTGTGGATTACTGAAACATGGCAGAAAAATGAACCTGTTTTGAGGCCTACGGTGTGCTGCGACACAGAAACAAGACACCCCGGAGATGTGAGATTACAGCACGTGGCCGGCGTCTGGGTCGTGCAGCGCAGACTTGTACGCCTCCGCTTTTCGGACAGAACTACAGCTCTTTGCTCACCTGCTACCTGTAGTGTAGGCTGTTCTGGTGCAGTGCGTTCCGTGAGCCGTGAGAAACCAAAGCCACAGTGCTGTCAGCTGGGCCGTGCAGCTGACAGGAAGGTATGTCTGGAATGTTCTCTGTGTTCCATCAGCCGTCACCACTCGACAGTCCCTTCCTGGCTGCTTCTGAGGTCAAACCCAGCCAAACGGGTGGCCAGAGACTGATTTGGGGAGGGGTAAACCTTTACATGCCATGTAGACATTCAGCTGCCACCGTATCACTGAGCGGGAGATACCGTTTTCGTAACGATGAGTATAATTCTACCAAAACAAGCAGCAGACGTGACTTGACCCCTCATTGTTGACCATGCTGTTGCAGTCAGTGCCATGGTTTTATCCATATGGTTAACCTTTGCTGCGTGGAAGCTTCCTGTGAGAGCTGTGTGCTGGAGCTCATGTCTGCTGTGGGGTGGGTCGGCCAGTTTTACAAAACCTCCGGGAGAAATTCACCTTGATGTGGGCTGCTCACAGGGATGCCGTGTTGGGATGTGGGCGGCTGAGACCATAGAGCTGGTGGCAGAACAAGACCCACGCTGCCTGGGCCTCCGGCAGACCTTCACAGACCCAGTGCTGTTTTTGCTTATAATTTTTTTTATTTATTTTTTTTTTTTATAAGTCAAGCCTCTAAACACAAGATTAACCAAAATCTGAAGTTTCCCCTTAATCTTTGAAGTGCAGATGTGTTCAGTCCTCTCTTATAACCCCCCCTCCCCGAGCGAACCCTCACTCCTTGCAGTCGCACACCTGCCAAACCCGTGACTGTCTTTACACGCTGCGGGTCACATGGTAAAGGAGAGCTGTCCCGAAACGGTTGAGCGTTCAGCCCGCAGACTCCCATCAGGTAAAGAGGAAGCGCTTTCTGCGTGCGTCAGCATTCGGCGGCAAAGCCGCGGGCCAGGAGGTGTTTGCGGCATCACCCGTGGCACAGACGTCACGCGACACGGCTGGTATGACCTCACAGCTGGTGAAGTGCCCGTCTGTACAGAGCCTGCCTGGATTACACGCTATTCCGTGTGCCACCTGCTAAAGAGGAAGAGCTGCTTACTCGGCTAATTAACTAATTGGTTCACTTTGGTAATTAAGAGCTCAAGCGGAGTGAAAGCTGGTGACCCTCTTGGCTGACCAGGAGGGATCCTCGGTTAAACCTCTACCTCCCCTGACGTCTTTCCTGGGTTACAGGATAACTATCCTTGTAGCACGTGTGAACCTCCTGTCTGGCTTTCTGCGTGTTGTTATGGCAATACTGTGCTAAAATTCCTCAGTGGCTGCAGACCTAATCAGTCCATCCAAAGTAAAATGCTGTTGGCAAAAGACTCATTCTAAAGGATGTGCCTGCCTATGTTTTCCTTTACGCTCTTGGACCTTGTCTTCATTTTTTTTAACGATGAGGATGATGAATTAAAAAGGAAGCCCACATGCAAAGGCATTCCTGTTATTAATACCGAAGACCTTATTACTTGAGAGAGAATCTTTTAAATTACTTGGTCCCTCAGTACAGAGGTCAGCAAAGATTAACCGTCTGCTTTTACAACACACAGTTATGGCCAAACGCTGCGTGGACATTTGAATATATGCAAACAATGTCCACTTGCAGATTCGTGGCATATTCCTGTCACCGGGCAGGAAGTGTTCTTGTCAAAGCAGAAGGAATGTTGTGGGAACTCGTGTGTATTATCCGCTGGAATATGTGCATATCGTGTTTTTTGCTGCTAGCTTCAAGCTTGGATGTTTGTCGCTGTAGTGGCTGCGCGTGTGACCTGCTGTAGGGAAGATGAAGGCTTGCTTGCTTGCTTAAAGGAAGTCACACTTCTGGCAATTTTTCTGCCCTCATCTGCTTTATTTATACCTCGTCCAAGTTCCTCTGCTGACAGTTAAACTCTGTATTTTTGTGCAGTTTGACCAAACCCTTTCCATTTTTTTTTTTTTCTTGTTTAGCAGCTGGACATGAGTGACACCTGCTTGGTTATTTCTGGTGCCCACGTAGACGTGATCATTTCAGGAGCTGTTTTTATCCGTCTATGCAAGGGCACAAGTTTGGTTTCAACATTGGTAGGGACCTACCAGCCCTCAACCCCCGGCCCCCCCAAACACCCACGAGACACTTGGTTACTCCCACAGTGTTGGTGAGGAGATGTCCCTATCATCCACACCCAAAATCTGCCGCCTGCTTCTCTTCCACTGGCTTAGGAATCACCTCCCTGGGCCTCAGACAGAGACGCTAGCTTATCTTCAACACAGGGTCAGATTCAATTAAATGAATTTCCTGCCCTTAACCCGCAGAGGGCGCCACCTTTAAATCCAGATCATGGTCATGTTGGGCAGGTGACCACAGTGCAAATTGTCCTTCAGTCTCCCCCCCCCCCCCCAAAAAAAAAAAAAAACAAAGGCCACCTACATTTCACCATACAAGTGTCCTTAACATGCTAGTGTTTCTGTTCTGACTGCCAAAATACATGAAAAGCAGTCTCCCCCTCCCATGCTGGAATTCTCGCTCCTTTCCTTGCTGCCCCCACTTGTCAGTCACAAGGACAGCACTGACACCCCCCCCCATCCCTTTAGGCAGGGGGGTGAGGAGTAATGTGTCAGCCTTCATGCTGATGTTTTATCACATTCCGTGCATGTCTCCCTTTTACAGTTGTTCCCTTCCTGTCCGCTTCCGCCTCCCACTGAGGACCCTCTATCTGGACTATTTACAAGAGGTCCTTGAAGCCCCCCCCTCCCCACAGAGGTCTATTATTAGGAGTGCTGGCGGCTCCTTTTTGGTCTTTTCAAAAGGAGGCATATTTGATAACGCTGGCACTCCTCTCCCTTTCCTGTGTCTGCGGTCTGCCGTTTTCCACCAAGGCCCACAGGGTAGACTGGTTTTCTCCTGCTTACTGGTGCCTTTAATGGTGCTCACTGGTTTATTGGTAGCATTAATTCTTTGTCTCACTGTAAGCGTTCACACTTGTGTGGCCAAGTCTTTCTCAAAGTAAAAGTTATGTGACCTTTGCATTAAAAATACGGCTATGGTTCACATTGCAGTGACGGCATCAGGTCGTTTGGTGCTGTTGTGCTGTACCAACAGCCCACTCTGGTTGGGCATTACCGACCATCTCATTTTGAGGCCAAGATAGCCCCATTAAAATAAAAAAAAAACAGTGATCCAGCGTGGTTCCAGTGCGGATTGTTAAAGCTGTCCATAAGCGTGTGCTGATTCGGAGGTGAAGGCGCCGTTCAGCCTTTCTCACTCAGACTCCGAGCACGCCTATCGCGCTTCTGTTTCACACATGACACACGCGTGAGCGCGGCTCCACATATAGATACTGGGTGTTGCCGTGTGGATTTTCACTGGTGAGCAGCACCGCCTTTTATCAGCAGATTCTGAGGGGTTTAAAAAGTGGTTGGGTTTTAAATTCTTGTAGTAGAAATGTAGAAAGTGTGATGGGACTTTGTTGATGCCCAGGGCTGCTTGTTCCATCATGGCTGCTTGGCCGAGGAATGCGAACTCGGTCTGGCTCTTGGGAAAGGGGCCTGCTCTGAGACGGGAGCCGCTCCTTCTTTTTTTTTTTTTTTTGCGTCTTCCTCTGGCTTTTCATCGAGCCGAAGGAATTTGTGTGAAGTTCGAGCCTTAGTCTGTCACAGCTGCGGCTATGTGCAAATGGCTGAACAGGAAGTGCTGTATCAGCTGACGCAGTTATGAAGCAGTTGCTATTTTGCAACTGACAGTTGCCATTTGTCAACTATCCATTTCCCCGTGAGGTTTTAACACCTTAGGCATCTTGTTTGTAATAAGTTTCACTGTTAGTTTAACAGGAAAATTCTAAGTGTTGAAACGGAGTGTTAAATTATGCGGCTCTTGAGCACAAGGTTAAATGATACATTTGTATAAAAAAATATAAAACTTTAATATACAAATATGCTAAAATTTGAGACTTTGAAACTTTTTTTTTTTTTTTTTTTTTTTTTTTACTGTGTAGCAGTATAATTAAATTGGACAATTTATCCTGGGGAAAATTATGAAATGATTTAACAAATAGTTTTTCAATTAACTAAGATCCGTAATCTACTCAGAGAATTGCAGAATGTTTATTTGAGAAACCCAATCATGGAAGACTGTTGCCTGGGGGGGGTTCTTTTGTTCCTCCCTCTTCCTTCTTGGTGATAACTATACAAGCCTCTAGTAGATAAAATATACCAAACATGTCTCAGGTACAGAGCTGCAAAAGGTACAGAGCTGCAAAATAGCTAATCTTACAAATTGGCCAGTTATTCAAAACAAAACTGGTGTAGTTGTGTTTTGG
>JABJVR010000001.1:1890824-1918701 GCA_025773905.1 Chitala chitala
AGGTACAGAGCTGCAAAATAGCTAATCTTACAAATTGGCCAGTTATTCAAAACAAAACTGGTGTAGTTGTGTTTTGGTTGGCCCAAGGTGGACAGAATCAGGAAGCTAGTGGTAATTTTTTTTTTGTGTGAGGGCAGGTCGGACTGTTTCCTCAGTTATCATTGGTTTCAGCCTTTAGTCATTGGGGCATGAGCATTAAACTAGGCTTAGATGGATTGCAAAATGTTATCGTAGCATTTGTCATTGCTGTAGAGCCCAGTTCTTGTGTGTTTTGCATTGCTATGCTATTGATTTGTGTTACGATTTCACCATTCAAAGGTGAGTCTCACGGGAGCTCAGTGTGTCCTTGTTTCCTGTGTAAGCATTTACCATGTTGTACTTTATGTTCATTTTGTGGAGTCTTCCCGGGCCTACGCCTCGACCGACACGCAAGAACCAACAGCCGATACACGTAGCTCAGTTTTAAGTTTTTTTGAGATGCCGAGACACACTGAGAGGAGGTCAGTGCACGCGTGCACATGCTGCACTGTCGTGTTTTTCCAGTGAGGGTTCAGGACTTGTGCAGCTGGACCGTGTTTTGGAGGCCAACTGTTTGTCTGCAGTCGCTTGTGTGAGAAGAGCAGCCAGCCTGATGCTGTGCGTGTTGTGTAATGTCGTGCTGTATTTCTGAGTGGAAGTGGCTTCGTAGACTTTTGTCCCTGTTCTACTATCCTGGATTTCCCAGAATTCAATGGGCTGGACTTCTTTGACATTGTCTAACCCACTGTCCCAAGAAGTGGGGTGAAGAGGTTTGGCCTTAAGAGCGGCAGGTGGGAGGACTTGCCATTGGGTGACACCGGACCCTAATCTGACCCCCTGTGGCCTTCAGTGCCCCTGTTTTCCCAGGCACCATTCCTTTTTATTTTTTTAATCATTGCATCTGATCCATCCCTACCAGGTGATAATCTGGGAAGCCAACACTGAGACGAGGATGATGCAAAAGTCAGAAGTGTATGAGAGCACATTACTGTGTCACATGCCTCACAGTTGATCTTGAGCTTATAAAAAATTGTAAGGATATCTTGTTACTTTGTTTAGGCATTTTTCCACTTTGTGAGTAGGGAACTTTCATTCTTTTCATATTAAATCTCAAAGCAGCTGTCACAAAGACATCAGGCATGTGGCCAATGGTTATGTGTTCTTAAATGACGTTATATCTGAATCTTCAGTTTTAGACGTAATTAAAAGTTATAAACAGCGTGCAGGTGACGGAGGTTGGAGCTGGGAGTGCGTGTACCGGTAATTCAGTCTCCACTCAGGATGTAAGTGTATTGCAGAAGAGCGAAAGCAGAAGCGAGCAGGGGCAGGAAGTAGGCTGGTGGGAAAAGGGGAAGCGGGACTGCTGAGCGGGCCAGGCGGGGAGCCGAGAGGCACGCCGGAATTGGAAGTGAAAATGACAACTGGGCTGGAAGTGGCAGTTAAAAATACAAATCAAACGAAGTGCAGAAGTGAGGCGACCTTTCTGTGAGGGATGGAACAGATATGGCTGAAACAGCTGGCGTGGGCTGAGGAACACGGGCGTGTTATAAACGAACATAGAGAAAAGAGGGAAGTCTAAAAATAAGAACTTAACATGTTTGTGTTACTGGGTGTAATTTGGTTCTTTGGTCTTGATCATGGCAGCTGAGTAAAAAAAATAAAACTTAAATGGTGGTTTTAGTTGTACGTACTTTTGTGTTTATGTAACTGTGTAACGCTTTCTCTTGTGTGTACCAATGTTTTAGTTCTGGGCGTGAGTATTTGAAGATGTAAGGACTGGCGTTTCTGTCGCATGTCTGGTGCATGTGTAGCCAAACATCTCTCGCTTCTTTTAGGGTTGTTAACTTCAGGCTTCACTTCACTCAAGACGGCAGGAACGGACAAGCGTATCGTTTTCACCAGCTGCTAAAGTCGGACAAGGTGGTGACCGAGAGCGAGGGGGGGGGAACAAGGAGTTCTCGAAATGCAGAAACAAAATAGAATTCGGAGTTGTGGGCTGGAATGCATTCTGCAGTCCTGGGAAGGAAATGTAGATCAAGTGTGGTGGTGTGTCTGGCACAGCACTGGCCCTGTGTCTGAGGCTGTCATCTTTTTCCACCTCCAGTAACCCGTTCCTGCTGAGAGACGCCAGTTGAAATCAATTATCCACACAGAAAGCTGTGACATCAGTTTTTCAGGGACCTCGGGAGTGTAATTTCCTGCCCCACATCCGCAGCGTAATGTTGTGTTAATAGCCTCCTCCTCTGCCTCGTTTCAGCCCAACGCCGCCCACTGGACTTGGCCTTCCGCGAGCAGCGGAGGGAGCACCTGTTCCAAGGCTAGTCCGCAAAATGCATCTCGCTGGTGCTCGTTACAGGCTTCACGTGCTGCCTCCTTTGCACGTGAGGAAACCGGGCGCCACGTTTCTATAACGAGATCGCAGGCCTGTGTTTGCTGTGATTCGTTGCATCCTTAGGAGACACGCTGAGCTGTGATCCAGTCTCGAATAAAGCAAGACTGGTTTGAAAGAAGTTCTGAACAAATTGAGAGAACGGTGCTCACCTGCAAGTTAGACCATGCGCCAAAGTGAATAAGCACTGTGTTTCTCTACTGCACTCGATTGTTAAAGGGTATCCATGGTGTTGCGATCAGTCACCATTAACTATGTTGAGATGTGATACAATGAGAGGCCCACGTTAACCTGTAGGCCCAGCACCAAGGACCTTAGGCGCCCTGTTGGATGTCCTGTCCATCACCTTTCCTGTTTTGTCTCTTCTTCCTGCTTCTGCGATCAGTAGGTCCCCCCTTCCTTCCTGGGGGCGGGGGGTTTGCATGTGAACTTTCTGCAATGGAGGAGGTGGTTATCCTGACAAGCTGGAAAAGGTGACACAGACTAACATTTCTGAAAAAAGAAACAAGCTCTTCTGTTATTGGCCTTTTTTTTTATTATTAGTTTGCTGATAATAATCGAGTTCTGTTAATGTTAACGAGTCTCGTTGAAATGTGACCTTGAATGAAAAGTATTTTTATGCTGCTATTTCAGAGCTGCTATTATTGCTGTGCTAAATATAAAATAACGTCTCTTTTAAACTCCTCGTTCAGCCACGACTTTGTTCTGCTCTCAGCTTATTTTTGTGATCTCTGGCTCTCGGTGCTGAATTGGATTTGGTCTGACTGAGTGCGGCACAATGGTTGAAGGCCACTTTCTCTGTGTTAAAAGCACCCTGGGTACCGAGCGGCGCTCTGCTCGCTCGGAGACCGCGGTGAGTCATCGCAGCTCTCCTGTTCCTATCTGACAGCTGTTCTCTCATTCCTAGAACTGGGTCAAAATACAGGCGTTGCATTTCTGCTTCCTTATTTGGAATCGCTTCTCTGCACGGTTCTCCGCACTTATTTGAAGGGAAAATTAAGGAATAATCCTGCCTAATCCTCGACAACCCAACCGTTGGTGGGATTGCTGCGATGCTCCCAAGTCTTTAGCGGGCAACGCCGGCTAATTTGCGACATGTTGCAACACTAGCTCTGACGGTGAATTTCACTTCGCCAGGTTAATGGGTGCTTTGTGTTCCAGCCCCGAACACCCCCCCATGTCAGCTTTTGCACTGTGAAATTTGCTGTTTGCTGTACTCGTTTACAATGTCCATCCTAATCACGACAAAGCACAGCATAAGCACTTAGTCAAATAACTGGCCGTAATTTTTATTTTTTATTTTTTTCCTGTAATGACATTTGTCACGGAGGATGTTTATCTGCATTAAACCCTGTGCGTGGGTGGTTTTTCACTAAGAGGTGAAACAGAGCGTCTCTAACCATTTACACACACCCTTCTCTCTCACTCACACGCACACACAGTGTGCTGGCTAGTGAACTGTCAGCCATCTGTGAAGTCAGAGACGAGTCCTGGCTTTCCTGACGCGGGGCCGCTCTGGACGGGACAGGCCGTTTGTCTTCCATGGTTACACTGGCAGGATAGAGGCTTGTTCCTCGGAGCATTGCTTTCCCAGCTCCAGTTTACCCACCCTTTGTGCGTGCGTGCGCGTCACATACTTCTCCTGTTAGCCTGTTAAGTACTTAATTTGAGGTCCCGAATTTTAGTTGAGATATACGTGCACGACAGAGTACCATTTTTTGGTACCATGCTGAGCTGTCTATTTGAATATGAGGAGGTCTCACTTGCACTCACTTCTGGGTAATTTGAAACCTCATTTTGTATCTGTCTCAGGTCAATAGGAAATCTTAACTCCATTAGGCAGGCTTTAGCTGTTACTTTAAAGAGCGGAAGCCGGACTTTCATTTCCAGAAAGCAGATTAAAAAAGGGGGTGGTTAGCACAACATGGATGTGATCTTTCATCGCAGGGCCTAATGTCTCCTTTGATTTCAGTAAGGATTTCCTTCTACTGGGCGTTGCGGGGGTGGGGATGGGGGAAGGTGAGTACTTGCTTAATGGCATTACATCGTGTCCTGTGTCCAGGAAATATTCCTTGCCCCGTTAAGAGAAGGCACAGCAGCCTGCTGTAACCCCCCCCCGTGCTCACGTGTGCGTACGCGAATCAGCCAGGAGACCCCGACAAGGGTTCACAAACCGCCGTCTCCACTGCAGCCAGCTCGCGCAGCGGCGCATCGCCGGCGTCAGAGCTGCATTTCAGAGCGGTGTAGCGTACGCGGCGTCGCCAGCAGCCTCAGAGGAGGGCAGTGAATGGGCCCTTCTGATGTCTCCCGGCGGGCTGATTAACGTGCAGCGTTCCCTTTGTGCACGGCAGGTGAAACGAAAACAGCAGGTGCTCTTTGTTATTTCTGTCTTGCATGTCCCCGCAGCGCTTCATTAATATTCCCAACTGTCCGACCAGAATGGCGGCCCTGTCCAGGTTCATTGTGTAGTATCGTTGTAATGAGGTTCTCAGTGGGTCGGACCCTGTGTGGGTCTCATTTGAACTCTTAATGACCCACCTGGGGCTTCTTCAGAATAAGAGGTGTCTTGGTGCCGTGACCGTCCTGACCTGAGTGGGTTGATGTTATACCATCAGAGAAACTAAAAGCTGTAACAACGTACGGTGACACGACCAAGGTTCTCATGTTTTACCTTTACTGTAATGTGTGTGACTCTGCTGTTGTCTTTAAGATGCTGCGAGAACACGCAAGTTAGGTAGAAATTTAACTCATCATGAGTGCTTTCTGCATGGTAAGTAGAAGGAGATCCACTGGATCTCTTCATCAGTGTTTTCCCCCAGTGATATTACAGGAGATCCATTTGATCTCTTCATCACTGGGTTTTTTCTTCAGTGATATCACAGAGGGGATCCATTGGATCTGTTCATCACTGTTTTTTCCAGTGATATCACAGAGAGGAGCCATTGAACATTCACAGCGATGAGTCTGTGACCGAGAGGCCCCGAGTTTTCACATACATTTGAACTTGCTTGAAAGTAAAGGGTGGGTGTGGAGGCGGGGTCTTGATGGTAAGTGGTGGGAGCAGATGTTTTCCAGATGTAGCTGTGACTGGGGCGGTTTCGCAGGGCTTCTGTTCACACACTGGTAGCTTTGTTCACCTCCAGCTGTGAATTTCACCACGCTGGAGGTCACAGCCTGAGCTGTTTTGTAATTTAAGCATTGTTCAGGAAATGAGGACAGTTCAGACAGCTCAGTTTAATATTATTCAATCATGTAAAATAATTTCTTTGTGCATTGCAGGCTGGAATGTGGAAGTAGATTCTGTCACAATCTGCTCTCTGTTCCTGTCACTCTGCTTCACATAATCCAAGTATATATACTACATGCACACACATCTTTATTGTTTGTCTGTAGGGGAGTATTTTGAAATGGCTATTCTGTGTGCCGTTGACAAAGGTACATAATTTTTGTTTTCCCTTTTATAAGTTCATTAAAGGTTAACGTAAGGTAAATTTAATACATTTGATGTCTAATGTTTCACGTCTTATGTGAAGAATACGGACATATTTCAGTGAGCCACTAAGTTCTTGGTTTTGTTGCTCTTCCCCGCCCACCTCCCTGAACATGTCAGCCTGGCTCTAGACGAATGTTTCCTTCTGCTGTTTGTAAAACGTGACCGTGGTGTTCTACATCGGCCAGTAGCGTAGGTGCCCGTTTTCTGTTTGATGTGATTTCGGTTGGCACGACTCCGTCGAGTGCTCCGTCTGGTCGCCGTCTTCCTAACGCTGAGCATGCAGCGTGTTCTGCTGTGTCCATGACGACAGCGAGAGGAGCTGGCTGACCGAGCTCCACGGCAGGTCGAAGTACTGGCCGTCCATCACTGTCACTGAAGTGAGATTTCCCGTAAAAGGGTCCCGTCAGGGAAGCCAGGAAACGCCTGTCATCACGTGCAGGCCTGAGCTCGGCGCCCACACGCTTTCCTGTCTACAGGGCGGCGACCGTGTGAACCGAGTGCTCGCGGGCGATGGTATGCGAGCCTCGGTGGGGTCCTGCTCCGGCCAGGAGGAAGAGGCCCAGACACTTGGCGTGACCTTTCCCCTGGAGGAGCGCTCTGGCCTCCCTGCGCCCTTCACCGACACCCTGGGCCACATTGTACAACAGTTGGACATTCTAACACAGGTGGGCCCCGTGCCTGTTCACCTGTCCGTCCGTCCGTCCCAGGAAAGTGTGTCAGGGGAGGATCTGCTTAACTTCGCAGTCCTCAGACACGTGGCTAAATTTCCACTTTTCATGCATTTGAATATTTTATTTTCTGTCTCGTAGACGGTGTCTGTACTGGAGCAGCGCCTGACCCTGACGGAGGACAAGCTGAAGGAGTGTCTGGATCAGCAGGAGAGGATGGTGCTGCGGGCACACGGGGTGGAGCCAGAGAGCAGCGGCTCGCAGAGCTCGTCCGCGTGAAGCTTTACCTGTGGGGGGGTCCCAGCTGATGGTCCAGATGACCTCTACAGACCCCTCTGCTGCCTGCAACGGCCCTTTGAAGGAGCAGCCTCTCTCAGGACATGCATTTACTCAGGCCATCAGGTCACGCCCCCTCGTAAGAATATCTGTAGGGTAGAGCCCCCTCTCCAAATAGACAGTGTATTTCTCAGGGCTGTGATGCAGTGATGTGAGGTTGTCCACTCCTCCTGTCATCCGCTGGAAACTTACCAAATGTAATGCGCCCTTTTATCACCGTGTTTACCTTCTCTTTTCACTGTGAGCAGAAAGTAAAGCAGAAGCTTTTCTCTTTTTTTCCCTCTGTTTTGACACACTCGTGCTCAGCCGCATTTGCGGTGAGCGTCTTGTTTACTCTTCCTGCCACAGAACAGCGGGTTTCCTGTCGCACAAGGCCAACGGAAGCCATAAGGAGGCAGCTCAAATGTCACCTCATCCTTCCTCATACTGGCGACGCCGCATGTGCAGCGTTGTTTACCGCGTGCAGCGTGTGTGTGCAGCGCACAGCATCCTTATTGTTGCACTGAAAAACTGCTTCATTCTTGTTTTGTACCGGAAGATATTGTTTTTGTGTGGTTTTGAAATAAAAATTATGTGAATAATTTCCTGTTGTTTTTGTTAATTATTCAGTTTTTCAGTCCGTAACATGTAGAATTCATCTCATCCATGGTAAAAGTTGAGGGTTACCAGTAAGCGTGGGAATGTGACAGTCAGTCAGTCGGGGGACCAGAAACCCATTTTTGGTCAGATCACGGGACTGTTTCCCACTGGGCCTGTGGAGCACTTCTGTTCGGTAACAGACCAACATCAGCACCAGGCTTCACCCACCAGACTATGAAGTGTGGCAGGCAGACGGCCGCTTACACAGGCACCTCTGGACATTTAAGGCTCGTTAAGGTGTTTCAGAGGTTTTCAGGGCTTTACGTAACATGCGGGCCAGTGTCTTCATCTGCCACACGCACACCCCACATATGCCTCTCACCGCACGTCTGCGGGAAGGGCGGAGGAGGACATGCAGGCGTCGGGTGTGGGTAGGTCCGGCCTTCATCCCGGCCCACAGACTTCCAGCCTCCAGATGGTTTTGCCTCTGGGTCGTGACGTCTATGCAGGTCAGACGTGCTCTGAGCCTGGGCCTCGACTTTCTTCAACATTATTTTTTTGATGGTCTTTTGCCTGCTGAAACCTTTCTGTACATGAAATAAGGAGCTTCACTGTGAAGGTTCAAAGTAGCTGTGAGCCTGTCTGTGGAGTTAAACCTGGAATGGGGCAGCAGAGACGAGAAACACCAATCTCCCCCCTCCCAACCCCTTCCCGATTGTGGTCCTTTATTTTTAACTACAGTATGTACACCATCTTCCACAAAAAGATCTGGCCTGTCTGTCAGCAGTGTTTGATTCAGGCAACCCCTAGCCACCTCAAAAATTGGTGTCTTTATGTTGTTTGCTTCAGCCGAGCTGTCGAACCACCTGCAGGGTTGCTTGAAGCTGGCTTGAACAGAGAAGACGTTACATGATTTCCGTTGTGTGTTCACGTGATTCTTATTGTTTTTGCCTTCTGTTAAATTCACTTCCTGGTAGCTGCAAATACATCGACAAAAATGAAACTAAACAGACAATGAACAAGAGTAGTCACAGTCTGGCTAACCTTAGTCAGGTTTAGCCCTTAGTCAGGTTTACTGGTGTTCTGGCAGGCTTTGAAACCAGGTAAGTGTAAGATGTACAAATGAGCTTAATGTAGATCAGGTGTTGTTTTCTGCTGCTTAAAACCTGTGGGGAACTGTTCTGCTCTTTCCCATAATCACACGTTTGTAGATGTAAGAGAAGCATGGTGGTTCTGGTGGTGCGCACAGGTAGTGCCTTTTTACAAGCACAGAATTATGGACAAAGTTTGTCTTCTTACAGAAAAGGTATTTTGTTCTGAGCCAGGCTGACATGCACACAGCAGAGGTGCCAGTCTGTGAAGGCACTAGTGTGATGTCATCTGTCATAGAGCCACTTAGACATGATAGAAAGGAGAGCAGCCAGTTTGCGATGTGCTCCTTGTGTGTTCTGCGTGTTTAGGGGTGTTTGCACCTTTTAGGACAGTGACCTCCTTCAGTCCTCCACTGTACCATCCCCACATGGAAGGGGGGCCTACAACGGGGGTGCCTGACATCCTGACAGATGCGCCCCTCACCTGTGACATCATGGTGTCACCTGTTTCCAGGCTAGGCTGAAGCTCTGTGGTTTGAGGGTTTGCAACAGGCACGTTCCGCCCCCCACCCCCCGTTTCGTGAATAGGGTCACGATCTCTGAGCACGGTGTCCCCTTTTCGTACGTGACCCTTTGTTTTGCTCGTATGCAGCAGCTTTTTCGTTTCCGTTCCTCTGCCTTTTTCCTGTTTCTGTTCAGCTGGGGGAGACGCAGGAACGCTCCCTGTTCCGCCCGCGGGGAGCTCCGCGCCTCCGGTCTGGCTCCAGGCTCCATCACTCAGCTCTGCAGCTAAACCCCGTGGGTCCCTGGGGGACAGGGAAAGGCTGGCACTCCTCCCCCCTCTCTGGCTCTGCCTTAGCAAACAAACGCACTCACTGAATTTCATTATTTGTTAACAAGGTAACTAAACAATAGTGTGAGCAAAGGTTTAATTTTTTAAAACAATTTTATTATGTAATTATGTGCTATTCTTATTGACAGACACTGGACTGAGTGGTCATTTGCCAACGTAATTATAAACTTCAGCATACATGGTGTGCTGTGTTTCCTGTTCCGTGGCTTTGTTGTGAACAGGAGGGGCTGGGCAGCCAGTCAACCTTGGGCCCAAGAGGTTTTTTTTTCTCCACACTGTGGAATTTTTGGTTCCTCTCCTCCACTGTTGTCTGGCTTCATTTGTATTTATTCCTACTGCTTATTCTTTAACATCTGCAATTTTGTCACTAAAGTGCTTTGAGACATGTTGGTGTAAAAGGAGCTATATGAAAATTAACTGAACTGAACCGAACCTTTGCTTGAGACTTGCGTGCGTGCGTGTGTGTGTGCGTGCGTGTGTGTGCGCACGCTTGCTTGCCTGCCAGCCAGCCTTCCTGCCTGTCAGAGGGTTCTGTGTTCTCACTCCATTCAGTTCCAGCTTCACCTGAACTTCAACTCTGCAGTCCCTAAGCTGCAGGCCCATCGACGCAGCAACACGGGTGGGATGCTGTCGGGCAGCTGGTGTGATGCTGGTGCAGCATCTTTCTAGCGCGTCTGTTTAAAGCACTTGTTCTGTAGAGGATGCTGGCTGCCCAGGCCCCGCTGCTGATTCACGAAGGTGTGTGAAACCTACATGAGAAAGGTGTGTGAAACCTGAGCGACATTCATGTGCGCTTTGGTCAGGTGTTTGCCCTCACGCTGCCACCTGGCTCTAGGCGTTGCCTAATCCACAGCACCAGTCTGTCACAAGTCGTCCTGTGAGTTCCTGTCAAGGAGAGAGGTGCGCTGTGGAAATCCACTAATCCTCCTTCAGGAGCCAAACTCCCCAAAGCTTCAAACCTGAAGCCAGGTCAGTTGATGACGTTCACGTGACAGTAAGTTACACACGTGACGTTGTCCTTCATGCTGCTGTTCCAGTGTAGAAATGGGGGAGTAATACATAATGCAAGAATATTAAAATATTTAATGGAAGAATATTATGTAAATTATTTCCAGCGTTTTATCTTTCATCTTATGATATTGTATGGTTGGTTGTGAAAGCTAAGAACCTGGGAACATACTGCAGCTGGGAAAGGGTAAATGGTGGGCTCAGGATGAAACAGCGTGACGTCTTGTCCTGAAATGTGAGCCTTAACAAGACCGTCCCTGGTGTGGTCTGGACATGTCCACATTGGCCACTCAGGATGCTCTCAGGCGCCTGGTGTGTCTGCAGGCTGTGGCATGTCCTGACCTAATCGTGTGCTGATTGGATTGGACTTGCGGTCCTGCTTCTTTCACTAAGGGTACTGTGAAGGTCACAGCTCACTCTGGTCTTTGGGATAAAATCTGTTAAAAAACTTAATTATGTTAATGTTCACTACAAAAGTGCTGTCTGAACCACTTTGGCCTGGGCAGAAGAATGAGCCAGGGTTTATCCCCACCCTCTCCCCAGTGCTTCGGTGAGCAGGGTTTATCCCCACCCTCTCCCCAGTGCACCGGTGAGCAGGGTTTATCCTCACCCTCTCCCCAGTGCTCTGGTGCCCAGGGTTTATTCTCACCCTCTCCCCAGTGCTCTGGTGCCCAGGGTTTATCCTCACCCTCTCCCCAGTGCTCTGGTGCCCAGGGTTTATCCCCACCCTCTCCCCAGTGCTCTGGTGCCCAGGGTTTATCCTCACCCTCTCCCCAGTGCACCGGTGAGCAGGGTTTACCCCTACCCTCTCCCCAGTGCTCTGGTGCCCAGGGTTTATCCCCAGCCTCTCCCCAGTGCACCGATGAGCAGGGTTTACCGTCACCCTCTCCCCAGTGCACCAGTGAGCAGGGTTTATCCCCAGCCTCTCCCCAGTGCACTGGAGACCAGAGTTTATCCTCACCCTCTCCCCAGTGCTCCAGTGACCAGAGTGTGTCAGCACTTTTTTCTCTGTGCTCCAAACGTGTGCTTCTGGCCCTGTGTGGGAGGGTACACACTCCTTTCCTGTTGTTAAACTGACTCGTTAATGGGTAGCAGACCTCCTTTCCCGGCTGGATGATAACATCAGCGCTTCCGTGAGAGCCGTGCCAGTTGTCTGTTTCTCCCCCGATTGCTTCCTGCGATGAGTAGCACTTACCTGGCTCGTCCGGCGTCGCCTCCTGGGACGGAGGTCACTTTGGTGCTCAGGAAATCCAGTGTTTACTTTAATGATACTTTTAATGGAGGTAGAACACACTTTAAGCTCTGTGCTGAAACGTTTAAAATCCTACCTAGCTTGTCAGAGGTGACATGAATGTCGGTATATTACATTGCACGTTTTTGAACACTAGAATATATATATATATATATATATATAAAATTGTTCACACAAACTTAACATTAATGTGAATTTTTGCTTTGCCTTTACAGCTGCACAACTTGGAATAGATGCTAAATTAAAAGAGTTACGAATACTTGTTACGAAAACACATCAACCATAATAGTCAACAAACAATCCAGAAGGCCTCAGAATGCCACATGCTGGCATTGGTGACGTGCCTAAAGCGTGTCGTTGCTGCTTAAAGGCGGCCTGTTAGAGGTGTTGAGTTGCAGCTGCCCGGGTGTGTCAGGAAGCCCTCTGTGTCAGGGCTGCACCTGAAGAACCAAACGACCATCAGCGCACTTGTGGCCCAGAGAACAGAGGAGATTTGTGTTGCCTGCTTCTAATCCTCACCAGGTGCTCTCGGCCAAACCCCCAGACCGCGCTGCTTTTTAATCACAGTGCTTCGCTGCTAAACATGATTTTGTACCTGGAGACTTGCTGCTGCCGCTGTTTCTGTTGCAGATAAGCTACGTCTTTCTCTCTCCCTCTCCCTCCCTCCCTGCACTTACAGTAGGTTCAGCCCCCCCAGGCCACAGAGTCAGGATGCAGAGGAAGGGACCTTATTATGTTGTCTGACAGTGCTTACCTTGGAGCTAACAGCAAACATGCGGACTACAGTGAGGGTCTCTGACTGAAACTAATTATCCCGAGTGCTGTCCCGGGGGGTCCTTATTCCCCTCTCTAGTTTATCCAGAGCCAAAACATGCCTTTCAGGGGGCTCAGACTTCAAGGGTCTCACAGTGTCTCCTAGGGCATCGCACGTCTCCACGCCAGTCTAACGAACCTCAGCCGTCTCTGAGCTAACACAGCTAGAAGCCAGGCGGGTCACGGACCAAGGCCGCAGTATGGCTCGCACAGAAGTTTCAGTAAATGCTGCAATTCTTTGTATAAAATCATCTTGGCTTGAATGTTTTTAACCTTGTCTCTTGATTGTGACAATAAAATACTATTATTATTATTATTATTATTATTATTATTATTATTATTATTATTAGTGGGGCGTGGTGGCTCAGTGGTTAGCACTGGTGCCCCGCACTTCCAGGGACGAGGGTTGAGCATAACAGTGGACTGTGAGACACCCCCCCATGACCTCCCCGTGACCCGCCGGCATGGTGTGTTTCCAGAGTGAAGCAGGGCGATGGAAAGTCTCACCCTAGTAGTGACTGTGCCACCATCCTCTCCCTTCCTCTACCGCGATCCTGCTAAGCACATCGGCAGAGGGCAGCCTCCAGGTAACCCGAAACCAATGGGCATGTGGGATTGTGGGTACTCGGATGTTAGGCATTGAGGATTGTGGGTACAGTATTATCTGCTCTGGGTATGACATGTCTGCAGGCCTTTAATTACATACTGACCTCTTAAAGGTGTGTGTGTCTGTCTAGAGTAAGCGTGTGGATGCGTAACCAGCAGTGTGTAAGTCCGTGTTGTCTTGGATTCTCCATATCATCCTCTCTCCTGGAGGAGCAGGAAGTCCCGATTAATGGTCATGACTCATTAAACCCAGAGAGCTCTGAACCCTCACGGCGCCTGATCCGGTCTGTGCCCCCGCCCCCTGCCCATGACCTTAGCTGCTCTGATACAGACACTCAGGGGCAGTGCCAATACGGTCACTGAATCCCCCCCCCCCATCTTGGCAGTTCTCAGACAGCCAAGTTCTAGGTCATCATTACAGTCCTTCACCATAAAGCCAACAGTGTGAGAGCCCTTAGAAGACACGTACACGTGTAGCAGGTCATTACAAGCCAACTAAATGGCCTTATCATTTTTAGCTCTGTTTTCAGTACATTCGGAGATCTTGAATAAGTCAGAAATCATTGTTAGCTAAACTTGTTTGTGTTGCCAAAGACCGCTGATTTGGATGATTTAGAGGGGCACCTGTTTTCTTCCTGACAGCACACAGGAAGTTAGCTGTGTTCTGTTGTTTAGAAAGGGGGTGGGGTGTGTGTGTGTGTGTGTGTGTGTGTGTGTGTGTGTGTGTGTGTGTGTGTGTGTGTGTGTGTGGGTGCAGGGCATGGAGAGGGGAGGTGAGGACTTTAACAGGTCTGGTCACTTTATAGTGACTTCCTACAGTGTTTCTGCAGGGCTCCTGGTTCAGGCCAGTGTCAGATCACTGTTCATCAGCCAGGGTAACCTTTATAACTGCCCCCCCCACCCCAGGACAGACACACGCAGGACTGAGTGTGGCACAACCGCCACTGATACAAATCACAGGGTTGTTGGGAAGACAGGAAACAGTGTGTTGTGTGTAACTCAACCAGGCTGGCTCCTGGCTAACCTAACAGTTAGAAATGATGTTCTTTGAGGGTTCTGCCTTACCTGTTCTTCAGCTCTGATTCAGTTAAGCATGTGTTACCCAACTGCTGTTGATATCTGTGGACAGCCATAATCTAACTAAGCAGAAGGAAGACTTTCCAAATATGATTATGGGTTCACTGACTGTTCCGCCTTGGGTTTGCTTCAGGGTGCTTCGGTGACACGCATGAATCTCGTGTGTGTGTGTGTGTGTGTGTGGGGGGGGGGGGATTGGCTTTCTGCTGTGGTGCTGTGTTGGTTGCCACGACGCGCTGCACCATAATTACACTGCTCCCTGTCACAGTAGCACTACGGCCACGTAATGGCCATCCTCCCGCTGCCTGTAAATTACATGTTTGGGGCAGTTACCTAAGATGCACCGCAGAGGAGGAGGGTGTACCGAAGCACAAAAAATTGCAGCGGTTATTTAAGCTGGAGGCGCTAAGGAGGAAGTGGACCTCAGAGAAAACAGGCGGCCGTGAAGAGGCCGTTTGGTTCAGGGCGTCGCTGGAGGACGCTGGCTTCTCCCAGGCGTGCCCGAACAACATACACGGGCGAGGCAATTGCCTTCCTCGGTTGCCTGTTCAGCGTCATGGAATGGAGCTAATGTAGTTTATTTTATTTTTTTAATAATTAACGCATGAAGAACAGTGTGTAAGGTATGAATATTGTGCCACCTTACAGTTCAAGGTGGTCACGAGGGGTGTGTGTTAGAGGGCAATGCACTGGATACACTGGCCTTCCTGCAGCCCCGTCACTCCCATGTAGCTCTGGGCTGAATTCCAGATGTTGCCTTGCCCTCCTCAGGTGGTTGGAACAGCAGGCGCGTGGGGGGGGGGGCTGGCCTCTGGCACCGACTCTCCGGAACTGGACGCATCCTTCCTGTTTCCTGCGTCGCCTGGGCACGCTGTCCTTGGTCTGCTGGCCTGCTGCCTCTTGGCGTGTTTGTTTACTAGAGCTCTGTGGGGGGAGGGGGGGGTGCAGGAGCCAGTCTTCCTGTTTTCGCTAAGGGCTGATCTCGTTGAAGGAGGAGTTGTCAGGGAGTTTAAAACCGCAAGCATGGAAACAAGACGTGTGTTTTCAGTCCTCAATCAGCAGCAAGACTCATTACTAAAGGTCAGCATTTGGAACATTTTACACTTTACAAAAATTGTGCCCCCCCCCCCCTTTAGTTCGGGCTCAGTGGTGCATAAACTGTCACTGAGCAGCTTTAGGTGTTAGTAGTTAAAATTATTTTAATTTTACATAAAATTACATAGCCATTGGTTTCTGACAGTAAGATGCTGACCCGTCACATGCCCCATATTTTCAGAACCTGACATTTGTACGGCTGTTCAGAACATTTTGTTCGCAGGAAATAAACACTAGAATTAGGATACATTTTTCTGCATAAAAGCTGTATATCAAGACATAAAAATCATACAAAGATTCAAAGTAGATGTGCTTTCTCAGAAACTGCTGACTGTTGAAAACCCCAGTAAATTTTACTCACAGTGAGATGTTAAACCTGGAAGAGAAGAGAGGACAGGAAGCATGTGTGTAGGATCCTCCAGGTACAGGGCGCTAAAGAGAAGATAAACAACAAACTCAAGTAGGGAAGACCTTTGAACTCGAGGCTTACAGCTCTTGAGTAGAGCTGGGTGCTGGTGGGGGGGGAGCTGGGACTGAAAGATGTCTGACATGAGGCAGAGACAGGGTGATAAGCTACTGATAAACCCAGAGCTGCCTTTGTCTGAGCGGGGGCAGCCGGTTCGTCCGTCTGTTGGAACTCACAGGAAGTGAGTAAAATGCCTCCCGTCAGTAAAGTTAATCTGAGCAGATATCAACAGATAACTGAACACAATGCAGACTCTGGGATTCGAGTACCTCTCTGACAGTAAATTTAAATTTGCACGTGGACATAAGCATTGCAATGTTTTCCTCCCTGTTTAGTTTTTTTGTCACATTCTGCTGAGGATGTGCTCTGTGCTAATCACCAATCAGTACCTCATTTGTACAAAAAGGTTACGAGTGACCCTTCCCAGACTGTCAGATGCTGAACATCATTGCTGAGATCCAGGAAACAGAAACATTGAGGGAGGACTTTTTTTCTTGTGTTTTGTTATTGCTGCCAATTTTAAGAGCTTTTTATTTCAGCACATTAATTGCTCATACAATTATACAGTGGCATTCTGTGTCACACCACAAAATAACGAATATAGGAAAGTGCTCCAGCAAGTGGGTCAACAACACGACCCCATTACACACACACACACACACACACACACACACCCCCCTCATATTTTAAAAGAAAATGTTTGTTTCTTGCCAAACAACCACTGTTGCCTGTTTAAGGGGAAGAAATTGCTGTTAATTTTTAAATCTTTCCTATGCATCCAATACTGTTTGTAGTGGTTCAGCTAACAGTTTCCATTTGCACTGTAATGTATGTATCCACCAAGAGTGATCTGGGGAAAGGATGGTCTACTTGTTAAAACTGTCTCACCAGCCTATGGATTCATCAAAGCCACATTTATTCTCATGTTTAAAGTCAAAGATTATGGTGAAAATGTAAATCTCACACACGATAATTGTGCTAAAAAGGCAGAGGGTTGCCATGGCTTCGCCCACAGGCTGTGGCTGTTTGTAGTAATGGCGTTAAGTTCTCCATGGTGCACTCATGGAGTGTAAACACTTGGAGTCAGTCAGTCTGAAAGGCAGCTATACCATGCCCCACCTTACAAGTTTGCCCTTTACACCTGATCAATACACACCCCCACAAATGTCCCCTGTGTAAGGGTCCATTAAGGACACAGTGATACTTGGGTTATTTCCGTCCACAGCATTGTTTTTATTAAATGTCAATAACTGGGAAAACAGTTTTAACAGTGGTAATAAGACAGTCCATTAATGTCCTCAGTAACAACCTTCACAGCAAACTCAGGTGAGGAAATGGACAAATTATATATATACGACTATAAATTATGTATTTTTAAAGGGTGTGCTGAAGCTGGACTGTCAGATGCTTTGATTGGGATATGTGGGCCTGTAAAACTGTTCTGCACTGATTTCCTGGGACAAGCTGGACACAGCTGTGCAGGCAGTTTAGGGGTTTGACTGTCTTAACGTCTCTGAGCTGGACATGACTAAAGAATTTGGGCCCAAACTGCCCAACTAGACTTGCGTATTTGATGCTTTAATGAAAAGCATCAGTGCTTCTACCCACAGCAAATGCACAATATCTGCAATGCAACGTGTGTATGGCAGTCAGTGTGTACTTGTTGAGTGACGGGCCGCCCGTTAACTCTACCAGGGTTTTCCCACAGCACTCAACATGATGTTAAAAATAATGAAGCAACACTATCGTGCTGTGTTACTGTACTTATTCTGTAAACGCGGATATCCAGATCGCGTGGTTAAACATCTTAACGTTGTGCAAAATTGACGAGGTTGGCGCAGATCTCGAAAAGGGACTGGCTTGGTCACAAGATGCGGACGTGCCCAATTATAATTTAAACTTAATATAAGGAAACAACCCTGTGCACTGTTACTTCACACATGCACCCGTGGAATAGAAGATTTAGTACGTCAGGCAGCTGTTCGCCTAAGAAACACCCGGTACTTCCGCGCGTGCTTTTGGCATTGCATGCCAGGCCCCCTTGCCAGCTTTTGGCACGGGTCTTGAATTTCACCCAACGTGCCCGAAATAAATACGGATCCGATGAGGTAATCGGGCATCCGACCACAAACGTGGAACGCAAAATGAAAATAGCACGAGTGTTTAAAGTTTTCCGGTGGGTTCGTTAATGTGTTTATTAGGTCGGCATTTGGTGCGAGCTTATTATTGACACCACAGAGAATTGTGTGCATTATCTGGGGATCCGTTAAATATAGCGCGCATATTGGTTTTCGATCGATTGGTTACCAAACATCGAGTCTGCGAGTTAGAAGCGCAATCCGGTGGCAGTCGCAAAACTTTTAAAGGGTTCTTAAAACGTTCGTGTCGTTACACGGGGTTTGCGTTTTGTAAAAGTTATAAACCATAATTATGTGAATGCATGAGTTGTGCACATACTGTAAAATGGTGTTTACAAATGAGGGAACTTAACATAATTTACCAAGCCCCGCTCTAAGCGTATGGCATATAATACCTCTGGGTCTTAACAAGCCTTTTGCCCTTTTGCCTTTTCTGTCAAGGAGTCATTTGAATGTTGCATTCCAGAGGTTTATTTTAGCTCTTGTTAGATTCTGTTGAGTCGTTTGTGCTGAACACACCTCAGTAATAGCGCGCCGCCCCCACATGCTGAAGCCCTGGAGCGAGTCGTGCACAGAAAGAAGAGGAACGGCGTGACAAAGAGTCTAGCTGCTACTGCCGACATGCCCACGCACCGCTGCATGAGAGGACTCATAATAATTCGTCCAAATAATTATGATCTTACTGCGTGGATCAAACGAAATGTCTGATCTACAACCGCCCGCAACACCAACGCGTCTGGGTTCTGGTGTTGTATTAACACGAATCAGTGCGACTACTGTACGTAAGAAACAAACAAAAGTCCATGAAACGTATCACATCGAAGTGGAAATGCTTCAGCAAAAAACCCCTATTACTTTAAAGACACGATTACAAAAATACGGATTTATTATGTTTGCTAAACACATGAAAACGCGATCATTCAGGGTAAACTCACGTAAAAACAATTTAAAAAATTAAATCATTCGTGGCTGTACTTTCATATAAAATTTCTTGCATGATATCCTTTGTCTTAAAAATGTACAAATTAAGTATAAAAACACCCAGTATATATATTTTTTATTTTAATGCGTGAACCTTATCCGCCGAGTCTACTATTTTGTTGTAATTTCTGCTCAGTCTGCACGTCTCTTATGTCCCCAAATACGACCTAAGCCCCAGTGCATTTAAGACTCGGGAAACATGATCGCAAGACAGGATCTCCTAGCCACAAAAAACCTTTCTCCCTCCTTCTACAGTGGCGCGGCTGTTTGTTTGCGCTCGGTTGATCCGGAGCGGAAATTCCTTTCCGTTTTTGTGAATGACAAACTTATTAACAATTCATCAACACAGTCCGTTCCATCCGGCCCCGTTTCCAAGACGACCATCGCTCTGCGCCCTCCCATTGGTTGGCAGACACAATGTAACCATTGAGACGCTTCGTGTTTGTATCCATTCAAGAGCTTGCCGCGGGTGAGAGCGCACTGGAGAGGACACCCCACCGTCTGCAAAGGACATTTATTTAAGAAAGACATTTTTGAGACAGTCATGATCCGTGGACATTCGACCTGCAACTGAAGAAGGAAACCGATCGCAGTTCAGACTCTCCGGATATTAACTGTAAAAGAATTACTGCTACACCTTAAATTATATCAGTGGAAGACATTGTCGGACCACGCTATTGCAGTGACTCATTGATAAATACGGAGGCATTCCTTTCAGACGTATGAATGAGTGGCGTGGAGCATCCACAATCAAACACCAACGTGTCATTTAATATTTTATTTATTATACGCACGTTTTTGGACAGACTGTAGTCCGAAAAATCAAATTTAACCTAGTGAATTGCTCGCTAAAAACGCAGTATAGGCCATTTTGTCACGATTTCCTTGGGCTTTGCCTCAAAGCTACAGATAGTCGGCAGGCTTACGTCTGAAATATAGGCGCTGTAACATCGCTTAATACCCTGCTTCCCTAAGCCTTGAAACCAGGCTTTCTACTAATGCTAGATAAGTTTAAACCCGTTCATTTCAGTTCGGTAATGGCGATCAGCAAGACGCCTGAATGGCTGAAGGAGCAGCTGGAGACCCGCAGCGACAGCTTGCTGGTGATGGACTGTCGAGCGCGGGAGCTCTACGAGTCCTCGCACGTCGAGACGGCGATCAACGTGGCCATCCCGACACTCATGCTCCGGCGGCTGAAGAACGGGAGCCTTCCGATCAAGTCCCTCCTGGCCAACGGGGACGACAGGGAGAAATTTGCGCGAAGGTGCAAGACCGACACTGTCGTCCTTTACGACGAGTATAGCAGGGGCTGGAATGAAAACGTGGACGGGGGCTCCGTTCTCGGTCTGCTGCTCAAGCGAATGAAAGACGAAGGCTGTAAGGCCTTCTACTTGGAAGGTATTAATTTCTTACCGTTTCATTGAATTTTTTACAAGCCTCATATGATGTAATGCAAGCCAACCCATTTAGTGATATAAGCATTTACATATAACCATAAAATCTTAAAGTACTATTGTGTGTGTGTGTGTGTGTATAAAGTATCAACAACAACGGCAGCGTAAATGTCTGGTTTAACATACTGTACTTAACATTGTGTTCAGCCGTAGCTTGATGTACTTGGTGCGACCATTACCGACACATTTTCCCTTTGCAGGTGGTTTCAACAAATTTCAAGCCGAGTTCCCGGCCTTGTGCGAAACGAACCTGGACAGTTCGTCGTCCAGCTGTTCTCCCACCGCCCAGGTTCTCGGCCTGGGGGGGCTGCGTATAAGCTCCGACTCCTCCGACATCGAGTCGGACATAGATCGCGACCCCAACAGCGCGACCGACTCTGACGGCAGTCCGCTGTCGAATCCCCAGTCTTCTTTTCCCGTGGAGATCTTACCGCACCTCTACCTAGGCTGCGCTAAGGACTCCACAAACCTGGACATTTTGGAACAGTACGGCATCAAATACATACTGAATGTGACCCCGAATCTCCCGAATTTGTTTGAGAACGCCGGAGAGTTTAAATACAAGCAGATCCCGATTTCGGATCACTGGAGCCAAAATCTGTCTCAGTTCTTCCCGGAGGCCATCAGTTTTATTGGTGAGAATAAATTTTTATTACATTCTGCCATAGTATATAATGTTTAGACCAAACACATTTTCACTTGAAAGGCACAAAAAGAGTGGGTGAGAAATTAATGTGGGTACCGTGTGCAATCAAATAAAAAATGCAGTCATTAGATCATTTTGAAAGGCAGGTGCAATCCTGTGCGGCATATGACATGCATAAATATGTTTGAGTAAGGTGACCGACCTATCTGGAGGGACTGTCTAGAGCTAATGCAATTGTAATACTTGACGGGCACGTGATGAACCTAACCAAGAGTGGTGGGGGTCCTAATCTGCGTGCGGCAGGAAGGAATTTCTCCTGGAAGCTGCAGGGAGACTAATCCAGGCCGCCGTGGTGTTTGCTCTGACAAAGAGGCCCATTTTCATAGTACGCCGACATCCTGTTAGCCGCAATAAGCTGTCCCGTGGTTTCCTCTCCCTTTTCAACGCCTGAATGGGGCTATTGTTGATGGCACAACAGTTGGAAGAATCATTTAATAGACCTTAATTGTCAGTTCCCTTTGCAGACCCTCAAGGCCACACTGAAAAATATTGTCTTTATTCATGCTCCACAATACACACAAAAAAAAATCGCTTCAGAAAAAAAAACACCTTAATGTGGATCTCAGTAATTATCGAGTAACAGATGCTGACTGCTAGGGCCAATCTTCTTAGCGTTTAGTGTTAATGTTGTTTGCAGAAACCCCCAATTTGATAGTTTTAGCTTGTGTGAGGCATTGGCTTTGTGGGGAAAAATAGGAAGGTCTACTGCCTGTATTTATTTATATGCAGTGTGTGAACTGCTTGCGAATGTGTTTCATGTGACCTTCGGTCTCTTCCTGTCTAGATGAGGCTCGCGGGCGGAAGTGTGGTGTGCTGGTCCACTGTCTCGCAGGCATCAGCAGGTCCGTCACCGTCACAGTGGCCTATCTGATGCAGAAGCTCAACCTGTCCATGAACGACGCCTACGATATCGTTAAGATGAAGAAGTCCAACATCTCGCCCAACTTCAACTTCATGGGTCAGCTCCTGGACTTCGAGCGGACTCTGGGGACCAGCAGCCCTTGTGACAACCACATCGCCCCCGTCGGAGCCCGGCCGCTCTACTTTACGACCCCCACCAACCACAACGTGTTTCAGCTGGACCCCCTGGAGTCCACGTGAGGTCACCACACCTCCACTACATGGGCTTATGGGAAAAAAAACTTGTTTTTGTCTCCTGCCAAGTGAGGTTAACACAATTCACGCAGCTGGCTTGAGGTGACAGCTGTGTGGTGTGTCGTGTCGGAGAAGAGGTCCGAGACTCGGTAGCAGCTGTTACAAGAATCGAAGACGCTTGTACTTAACTCATCTCTTCTGGACTTTGCAAGCTTTTTGTGCCCAAAAGTTGGGGAAAGTAAGCAAAAAAAGTGAAGGGTTACGTGTCCCGTAACCAAAGGTGTCACAGAGACATTACTTATGGACCTGGACATTTCTAAACCCGTGTGCGTGTTTTGCGGGCGCTTGCGCCTATGGACTTTTTGTGAGGTTCCGCCGGTGTGCAGATCATGCCATCGTGTCTTCTGTGAAGACTTGCCTGTTTGGGGAGGTCTTACCCCCCGCGTTCCTCGGGCACTTTACCTGATACTCCGTTTTGTTTGCGTGGAGTAGTTTGAAACATTTATACATGTATACATTTAATATAAGAATCCTACAGTAAAGCCTTTGATCTTTTCAGAATATGTCCTTTGGAAATAAAGTGGGTACTGAGTTACTTTTGTTTATGTAAACCTACACTTATATTGGTACATGTGCTTATTTGATATACCAAAAATGTTCAGGTTTTGCAAGATGTGAAATATGTATAATTGTAATATATTTTGACTTTTTGCTTACAGCCCTTTTTTTCCTTCTCTGCATCCGCCTCCATGTGGTGACTCAGTCATTCTATGTTCTCCAGTAGTTCTGTACATAGAAGCAGATCTATTTTAGTCCTCCTCAGCATCCAAGAGGAACCTGTTACGTTAATCTGTTGCCAGTTACCACAGGCTTGTAGGCTGACATAATCAGAAATCAAAGGCCTCATGCGTATTTATGACTTGCTTGCAAAAGTGATAGGTTTAGATTAATTTGTGCATGCAAGTATAATTATATTCAAGAGAAAAAATCGGACTGCTTTTATGGGACCCAGTGCGGGATGTACATTTTCCAGTTCAGTTTCACGCGACCTCATAGGGCAAACACGGTTATTCTTTCTTTATTGTGGAGGAACGTACTTGCTGGATGCCTGATGGACAAACTGTGTCACCTAGTTCTCTGCTGCAGGTATGATCTCCTAAGAGCAGGGTGTGCTGTCAGAGAGATGAGAGAATTACAGAGATGGGAGTGTCCCTGTGGAGCGGAGATCTAACGGAAGAGTGGGGTCTGTTGTGCCAAACCCATTCTCCTTCACTTGTTGGGCTGGGATGATTATGTTAAGAATGTAAAGAGAATTAAGTTATTAATAAATTGCTATTTTGTCTATTGAAACATTCCCCTGTCTGTTTTCTGGGTTGCATGAGACAAGAATAAGGGGGGGCAAGAGGTACTGTGGCCTTCTGGGAAAGTACAGGTCACCATAATGACAAGGGGTGAAATTTTAGCCTTGGTTGATCTCTGTCCCTGTTTTCAATACCATCTTTTTTCTTTCCCATCAGGGGAACTAATTTAAAGACGTGAGCTGGAGATGTGGCGGTTTGTTGTATGGACCGCTGTTTGAGATTTGTGGAATGAGATACGGGGGCCGGTCTGTTACGGGGGGGGGTCTAAATTAAATATTTAAATAATTAGTGTTTATGGGTGTCTTTGTTCAGGAGGTTTACGCCATGCTCAAAGTAATGAAAAGCGTTACCTTTAAAGCGACGATAACCTCACTCGGTCTGCGTAGCCCCGCACTTCTGCAGCTCGCTCCTCGTCAGGCCAAAGGGAAATTAGTTTTTAATTATTAATTTGTTTGAAGTGCAAGTGCATAACAAATCACGAATTAAGGAAAAAGCAAATCTTGCAGTAGTACTTTGTCTGCTGTAGTCTGGACGTGAGAAACGAAACTCTTAGACATGGCTACCAACACACCCAGCTTTCTGAAGGCCTCATTGCCATATTTAACCTATTTATGCTTTATGGATTCCTGCAAAGGCTCTAAAATGTTTTGGATAAAAATTGTAGCTAATTTAATCAGTTATTTAAGGTTTGCATGCAATTGTGCAGTAAAGCCTTGGGCTTACAATTCAAATGAAAAAACAAAAATTTATATTTTATAGATAAGAAAACGTGCAACTATATACAGAGACTGATTGTACCGTTGTAAGAAAAATATAATATTCAGAATCTGAGGTTAACAAATGAACATATCAAACTTATCGATAAAGGACAGGCTGTGATGGTATGCAGGTAAAACAGGTACCAGAACTTGTGCTGGTCAGATGAAGGGGCAGCTCTGAAGGTGTGCTTTTCTGGGATCCTCCCGAGGTGTGGAGTTCGGGTGAAGAGGGAAACTCATTGGTGATGACGTGTCAGGTGTTCTTGCTGTGCAAGCAGGTCAGGCTGTCTCAGAAGAGCCTGCGTCACCCCAGGGCCTTCAGCAACTCGGGTTCTAAGCAGCCCTGAAGATGCAGCTGGACTCAGGCAAAGGTAATAAATAACCTGTCTCTTTATGTCAGCAGCCTTCACAGGGGCAAATTTGTGTGTAGCACCAGTAATTTCCTGTTGAGACTCAGCTTAAGTGATATTAAGCAAATGCAAACTGCTTATTTCAGTGACAGTCTGTTCTGTAGATCACTAACCTTGTTCCTGCTCCTTGTAAACTGGTGTAAAGCACAAGGATGGAGCTCACTGATCTTAGCAGAAGGGCTTGGCCCAGGACCACCTCCTGGCCCAAGCAGCAGGGACACTAAACACCAGGCCCCCTCCCCCCTCTGTGGGTGATGGTAACGTCCTGGCACAGCTCTGTGGGCCCATTACTACAGAGGCAAAACAGGACGCAGGAGGTGACAACACAGTTGGTGGGCCTCTGTGTGAAGTAAAACTGCTTTAATTGAGCTGCAGACAGCCCGCTAATTAAAAAGCTCAGCAACCCCCCCACTTTCTGGCAAAATGCAATGAGTACAATGATTTCAAATGAATCCATGCAGGGGGTGATTATTTTCTTTCTCCAAGTTTCACAGAAGAAGGTAATGAATGAAACTGAGGGGACACAAGTGTAAAGAAAGGAGACAAAGTATGTTGTGGGACACAGAAGAAAGGTACACCACAGGACAAAAAGCAGCTCTGAGTTCAGTGACTGTGTGTGTTCGTGTGTGTATCTGAGCCAGCGGGCTGGGGGGGCAGTGCATTACTACAGCTCCTCTCTAACTTGTTTGCTGTTTCTGACTCTTCCCACCCATCGATAGCAGTGACTGTAACTTGCTTCAACCTCACACTGCACACCTGCTGGTTCACCAAGGGTTAACGGTAGGTTAACATCTTCCAAAACGCGTGTGTGCATGTGTCTGTGAAATGGTGTGTGGGAGGACGATGTTTATTTTTCATTCTATCAAGGTCATTATAGCCTAGTCAAAAATACAAAAAAAGAGCATCTCCACCCACTTATCCCTTGCCGGGATGCAGGTGACCTGGACAGGTTGCCAACCCATTTCAGGGCAGTAGCCATGAGTGCAGTTTGAACCCACAATCTTCTGCTCACGAGGCACACACCTTAATGCTCCATAAACTAACATTTTTCTTCTTCTGTTCCTGCAGCTGTTGCAGGATACACTCAGACGTACAGAGGGAAATTTGACCTTTTATAGCTGAACTTTTATTTCAGGTGTTAACAGGGGCGGCCAGTCTCAGCGAGGACCATCCACATTCATCGGTTTCAACGAAACTGCTGCTCACATTCATTACCAGTCAGCAGACAGAGTTGTACCTCACAGAGTCTGAGTTGTACCTCGTCAGGAGCTGGGCTGGGGGCCCTAGTAGAAATCAAAGTAGGGGTTATGGAAGAGGTCAGGGGCACACATGTGTATGCTAGCTACCAGAGAAAACTGGGCTGTTTGGACATGAGCTAACAGTTTGACAAATGGTCCTATATCAAACAAGAACTGGGGTAGAGGCTGAATGTTTGTGGGGCCACCTGCATGTATGTATGTGTGTGTGTGTGTGTGTGTGTATGTGTGTGTGTGTGTGTGTGTGTGTGAGAGAGAGACATAGAGAAACAGAGAAACAGAGTTTTTGATGATCTGTTCTCCGATTACAGCACATTTACATCCTGTGTGAACAGCCAAGTCCGTCAATTCTCCGCTTGCTGCTCATGCTGTAAATGATTCAGTGCTTCTCTGATGCACCCTGGGTGCAGAATCTTGAATACTGATTAACATACAAGCTGTTTTAGTATTGCCATTCCACTCAGGCTGTCCTCAGCACTGCCCGATCAGAAAGGACACACAGCAGTGCCAGCCTAAATTATGAAATTTTTGTGCTGTAAGAATGTGTGGTGCTGCTCTGTAGAAGGGTAATGGCTGCAGCTTTTGGGATAGGTGGAGCTGACCTAGGAGAACATGCATCCATAAACACACCACACAGGCACCAAAGTCCTCCAGCAATGCTGTCTGCTGGCCAGCAATGTTTAGCCACCCAAGACAAGTAGAGCTCTGGTCTGGTAGTGCTGGGGCTGGCAGGAGAGAGGATGCAAGGCAGCCACGCAAAGGAGGGTGAACCAGATGAGTATTTTTTGTTTAACTCATCACCTGTTGTCATAGTAATCCTTCCTGCTGTTCCTAGCAGCAAAAGGAAGTTGACCCACACGTATTTTGAGAGGTTATCAGATAAGGCAGAGGTTGCAAGGAGTTTAATATCAGTAATATGTACATGTATATGTACGAACATAATTTATATAGTGTAAGTGTGTATACAAAGCTGGCTCTGCATTTGGCTGTGTGGACACCAACCTTGTGTTTTAACCTTTGACAAACGGACAGTTCAGAAAGATGTGATTCATTCAAAGCCCCTTCCTTCCAGAAGCCCACACAGCGATGCATAAAGGATTAAAAATAGTCATCATTATTTAAAAAAACAGTCAAAAATAAGGAACAGGCAGGATGAGCGATCTCTCAACTCGCCCACTTGCCGCTGAGTCGAGCCAGTCCCTGAAGAACAATTTAATCACCGATGTAACTCTCTCTCTCTCTCTCTCACACACACACACACACACTACCCCCCCCCCCACCATTCCTCCGACAGGTATAGAAATTCAGTTCCAGTTAGTTTCACCCACCCACTCTAACACTTGGCAAGGCGAGGAGCCGCGTTTTGAGAAACGGTGTGGGAGAAAAACATTTATGAATAAAAATGTCGTTACGCAGTAACGTTTTTTAGCAGCCCTCAAAACGACAACGAGTCTTCTACAACTATCATAATAGGAAAAAAAATATTAAGAATGAACAACGCAAAGTTATAAGAGAACACCATAAGTTCAGGAAGAATGAAGGGAATGAAGCTGAATCAGGTGACGCTGAAGAGGCTGAAGTCTGAAGACAGCTTCGTGGCTGACATTGAGAATCATCTGGGACTTCAAACAAACTGCGTTTTAACATAGAGCGACCCTCACACAGCTGTCCAAAATAACCTGCACACCTGCTAGCATTTGGCCACTCTTAGTTTCAGCTTGTACATACAGCACTGGGGTTCATTAACTCCTTGTTAGGTCATTGTACGCATTCATCGTTGCTTTATCCCGGAAAGTGGGCTACTCTTTGCCTCCGATTTGGTGCACTTTTTCTCTGGTTCCGTTGTGATCAGAGCTTGCCCATTCTTAGCACTTCATTGTCAACAGTATGTTTGGTTTAAGGCGGCACGGTGGCGTGGTGGTTAGCACTGTCGCCGCGCACCTCCAGGCCTGGGGTTCAATTCCCGCCTTGGGT
>JABJVR010000001.1:1918801-1952872 GCA_025773905.1 Chitala chitala
ACCAAGCACAGGGAGAACATGCAAACTCCACACACACAGACCCAAGGCAGGAATTGAACCCCAGGCCTGGAGATGCACAGCGACAGTGCTAACCACCACACCACCGTGCCACCCATCTAAGATCACAGTAACACAAATGAGGAATAATAAGATGACTCGTCCACAATGTTCAGTAGCAGATCCACATCCTCCCTCAGGACTAGCAGATCTCAGCCCTGGGGGGGTCCTGCATTTCAAAAAGAAAAAAGTCACACACTTTTCCACTGCTCAACCATTTTTAACTTCCTGTCTTACAGACTGTTTTTTTATATTTCATGTTGCCTTTCTAGACCTTTGTTCTAACACAACCATAGGGACCATATCGTTATTATAATTATTTATTTAATATGTCACAAAATTAGGGTAAGATGTTGTTACTACTCTTACAGTCTTAAATACCATACTGTGTTAAGAACTACAAATTGTACAGCTGAATGTGCACACATGCTGAATATTCTGCCAAGCCAAGACAGAACTAGGCAAGTGGCAGTTTGAAGGCTGCAGCTGAGAGCCCCGATTCTCCGTGTCATTTCACAAACGCAGAGCGACGGCGCAGAAAGTGGACAGGCAGCTCGATGTAGCTGGACCAGCCTCAGGCTTCCTCTCTCATCACTTTAACCGTTGCCGGCTTTGGCAATCAGGAAACAGGGCCCTCCTCGCTGAGCGTCAGTGGCTCCCTCCAGCCATTCAGCCAGTCTCTTTTGTTTTACTTCCCCTTACTCACAGGGAGACATGGCAGCGGCAGAGCGGGGAAAGAAATTTTATTTGGTACAACGATTCCCGAGACACATGCCATCAGGTAATAAATAAGTAAAGCAGATTTGAATCCTCATCCGTAGTTGGCCGGCAACTGAAAAAGAAATACTGAATTTTGATTGGCCCTGCCCCTCCCCCACCCCCATTAAGATTATATTGAAATAAAAATTAAAATCCACAGGGTATAAACAGAAAAGCCAAAAAAAAATCTATTGGATAAATAAATACAGTAAAGTTTTATCTGATTTTGGTTCTCAAGACCACCAAGATGCAGGGGGTAAACCTAATGTGGCTGAAACCAGCAAGACAAGGGCATCAGAGGGAATACGCACTGTAAATGTTTAATAACTAAACATATTTTGTACCATTATTTTAATGTTATAAGTTGCCTTGGCACTTTCAACACAAATCCAGAACTTGTTTAGATGTAAGATTTGTGGTTCAACTGGCAGAATTTAAAAAAACCGAAAACGCATTGATACTGTACATAAAAGCATAGCAGTTACTTCTTACGAATAAACAGAATATAACCAGATAAGTACAACCTTCATAAGTGTTAGCCGTACTGTACATACTGTACCTTTCAGTATTAAGACACTGTTCCACGTAGCATTATACACTCTCTTACCAGTTATAATGACCATCAACTCCTGGTGTTATTTTTTACTTAGCGCTGTCGCTCAGTATCTCCAGGAGAACAAAATTTGACCATCAGAGATATTATTGCATTGATAAATAATGAAAACAATCTGGCACCCATATGGAATTTTATTTTTTAGCTACCATAGTACAGCTGTGTACTTCTGAAATATAAATGGGATGCAATCTTTCGTTTCTGTTATGGGGTTAAAGAAGTAACGGAGACAGAAGATGCATATTTCAGCTATGCACACCAGCCCTTATCCAAACATGATTTCTCCAATATCTCTCTAGGGACTACTTTGGGCTCCAAAACAGTGGATTGGTATATTTGCTACTAAGCTAAGCACTTATTGCATTTCAGTATTTTAGCTACTGCAACAACTGTTTGGTCCTGCTTTCAGAATCTTTATTTATTCCAAGTTATAATGTGTCTTTGGCCTTGCAGTGTGCCATGTTTTAAAGTCAAACATAATTAATACTGTCTTTGTGATCACATGTACTTACACTCACTGTGAAGTCCAGCAAAGTACACGTGACCTTCCAAATGCCAAAACATTTTGCTGATAAAAACCATGCAAGCAGTGTGCTGGAACTCAGATTCTGATTGATATGATAAAGAATATTTAACATGAGATGTGAGCTTTGAGTTTTAATTCTGTATTATAAAGGCTTTTTAATACATCAGCATTCTCATCAACACATCAGATTCACTTGTGAAGACTTAATGTTCCATCCATATATTTTCACATTTTAGCAGCAATACACTGAAGTGGCTGGAGTCTTACTTTAAATATGTCCACTCACCGCACCTAAAGATAGAAATCCTCTTTAAAATGAACGAGTCAGTTTTCACACATTAGAAACCCACATCACATGTTAGAAAATCATGGACAAAGGACACAGTGGAGTCATTCCACGGTACCATTTATACAAGTCATGCATTATTTCAATGAAGATGAGTCGGATAGTTACTCCTGTCAGCATACAAATGAGCAATGGTGTTTACCAAAGGCCTTTGTTGTTCAACATGTTGTTATTAGCATGGTGTATAATTAGGCGCATTGAGCATCCATTTACATGAGATTAATTGCATTTTAGATGCCACTTTCTCTTCATTAGCATATTGTCTTGTGTGAAAGCTTTGACTTCAAGGGCAATGCATATTAATTTGGTGCTGATTAGCTAAAGCAGAATAGTATTTCTGCACTAGTCCCTGTCTAAGAATGCCAGGCAGATCTTCAGCAAGATTCTTCTGAATTTCACCATGTCCAGTTTTGCACTGTGATTTGGTTTGCTGCGTAAGAAGCTATTGCTTGGATGGAGGCACGTGATCTCATACCAGCCAAAGGGCTGGACACCTGTTGGACTGAAGGTTTTTATTAATTTTCACAATACCCTTTAAAATAACAGGGAAGGCATTAAATTATGTTGAATTATGCTGTGAGGGAAAAAAAGATGCTGGAAAAAAAAAATCCAAAACCCATACTACATCTTACATTGTTCAGAATTCCACATCTTTCCGTAACTGCATCTTTGCAGACTCTTTGCATTCTCTCAACAAGCTTCATTAAATTCTCACCTGGAATATTTTTCTAGAAGTTCCTATATACGCCGAGCACACTCCAGTCCAATTTAATCATGAATTTAATTGACTGTGACCAAAGTTTTGACTGGTAGTATAGGCCCAAAGAGGAAAAGCAGTCCCTTGTGTTCTTGGATATTCAACCAGTACTGGTACTAATAAAAGCTCTTATTTTAGCTATCTTGACTATGAGAAAATGTGACTGTTTTTCATTTCACAGTGTGTAATGAATAAATTGAATAAGCTCATGTACTCCCAGGGCCTCAGTTATGAATATTGATGTTTTGATAGCATGATAGTACTCTTATCTTTTTTTCCAATTTGTCCAGGACCAAGAACATGGATCGCGTGTTTTAATCTTGTTATTAAGTGTTTTTACGCTCATACAGCATCTAACAAAAATTGACCGACTGCAAATCACTTACCAACAGCAAAATTTGTTTGACTTTCTTTGCTGGTAACACTGAAAATAATTAACATTTGGAAATAACCGTGAACAACGAAACCTGAACGGGGTTTGCCTTGGAAATGTATCCAGGTCAGGCAGGAGACCAGCCCTTCCAGCTGATGTGTCGTTGATCCAGATAATCACACTGCAGTTTGGCTGAATCCATTAGAAACCACAGCCAGAATTTATTTCATAATCACTCCATGCCTAATTATACAATTGCTTCTGTGCTAATTATGACTTTAGCATTCCACGTGAAGTAATTTTCATTGAACTTGCAGGATTCACATAATTTTTTAATTGCATATTGGCTCTTAAAGTTGCAATTCTAGCAATTACAGATGTAATAGTATTTGGTATAGGCTGCCATTACCTATGTTTCCATAATTACTAGAATACAATAGCAGCTGTCACAAAACATTGTTTTTTTAATGGATGCATAATGAAGAAGAGAATAGTTCTTACATCATTTTAAATATAGAAGTTGTTGACTTCATAAAAATGTGATATCTTACATAGTTTAATGTAAACCTATCTATACAGTCTCTTTTGTGTTGGAAACAATTTTTGTATTTTGGAGTCATCACAATGCACATTAGATAAGTACTTTATCTAACTGGACTAATGAGTGTTATAAAGATTATGCGTGTGTGTACCTTACCTATAAAATAAGTCTATACACTAATCTTACAAAAACACACTGCAGTCTGTTTTTGTTGTGGCAGTAACACCCCGCTCTACAGCAAGGACCTCAGAAAGCCTCCAAGTGTTTTAGAGTCTGGCCAAGTTCTTGAAGTGTGTTGACAAGAATGACTAAAATCTGTCCTGATACTGTAGGTTTAAAGACGAAGCCCTTGATCAGGACATACAGGGATTCTTTTTCAATGCATTAGACTCCCTCAAAAAGAAAGAAGAGCATCTTGGAGGTGCGTTTTCATGTAATTTACAACTATCTGCATTAGAAATATAAAACAAATGCAAACTTCTGTTTTATTTGTCAATTTAAATTTTTTTTGTTTCATTTACATTCTCATTTGTTTCTGTATTTCCATACACAATTCTTTCATGTAAAATGTATAAGGAATAAATACATAACTACAGAAACTGGAAAATTATATATTTTATTTATTTCTTTTAGACACCAGGATGTGAGAGAAAAACAGGGATTTAAGTCACGAATAATAATGATAAAAATACATAATTTCCTAATGAGGTTGAGATCATAAATTCAAGATACCAGCCCAACTGCACAGCTAGTAAGAAAGTGATACCCTTGGGGCAATGTTCTGCCCATCTCAACAAGGGTAAAGAAAGAAATTACCAAACAAAGTAGCTAAATGGTGAACGAGGATTGGGACACTTGAAATTGGCTCTTGCAGAGGCATTTGATAGGGTACTGTGAAAATTCATTTGAACTAGGTTGTTCCTCAATCACCTAGATAAAGTCTTAATCTGCGAAGAGGCAAGGGGATTGCCCGATCAAATCAACACTTTATTGTTGGTGCAGTCCTATCACAAGCTCAGCAAAAAAGGTCTTCAAATGAGAAATGTCAGAGTCCATATGAAGTAGTTAGGAAAATGGGAAGAATTCAGGCAATCAGTATACCTTTCAAAGAACTGCGACCTCATGTTTAAAACATTACTACTTAAAAAAATTTTCAGATTCCGTTTTGTCTCACTGTGTGGTGTTCAAGAAATGTAGAAAGGATTTGGCTTCCCAAACTCAGGGCTATAGACTCAGAGAACAGGAAAAACGCTATTATGTAACTTGGTTTTTGCATATGTTGGAATTCACAGCTAATATGGAAAAACCAAGTTCATATGCAATTGACCATAACCCGTCAGTAAAAATGGGCAGCTGCTCACCTTTCCCAGGTGTGATGGCATCGACTTGAGCTTTGTGCGTGTTTAGAGTTTTTGGTGAAGGCACCGTCCACAAAATTTAAGGCTAAATTTTTATGCTAGAAGTGCTTGCTCTTGAAATACCACCATATCATATCTTCAATTAATAGAGACACCAGTTTTTGCCACCATAATGTGAACTATGAACCCTGAAGTGTCACCCAGTGGCACCTTCTTCAAATCTAAGTATAGCCCACATATGAAGTAAGACCCAGGTGCCCCCAAGCAAGCAGAAGGAACACCTAACTGACTTCTTGCTTCTGTTTCGTCACACCCTGGTCACAGAGGCTAAGAACGTGGATAGCTTATGGACAGGGTAGACCAAATCTTTCATTTCAGCTGACAGCACGTAATCCATATTGAGTGGCAGACAAAACGGAGCCTGCACACACATCCAAACTCAAAATATAACAGCAAATTGGTAAACTTGGCTGTGGATTACTTTATGATTCGTTCAACTTTTCATGTTGAACCTCTATATTGTGATAAGACTTAAAATTTGGACCAGCATATTTCCTCTTTTTCCCATTCTGCTCCTTCCTTAAAGATTTACCTACTCTCCAAGGTTAACGGTGCCTGCTTTTTGTTACTTCAGCCTGTGTAACTGGTTGAATGCGTGGCTGGTCTGGTCCCTTATCTGGATGGGTCAGACTGGCCTTGTTGTGGAACAGAAGAACAGGAGAAATGGGGGAGGGAAGGGGGTGGATATAAGAGTTAGAACCTTCTACTTCTACTTTCTTTAGACTAATGTGATTAATTAATTATATAGGGGTGTACCTGAATACCTGTGTATGTTGCTGATTGGATGTTGTTTGAATCAATTATGGTGAGAAAGTGGTATAAGAATGGCTTTAAAAACTAATTAATTGAAAGAAGAGCTTTGAATTTCAGTTTTTTTTCTGCCACCTGTGGTAATCTTGGCATTATTTTTAAAATTTTCCAACAGTACTTTGAGAGCATTGTGTGAATATTAATTTTCAAAAACAATAAACCTTTTCAATATTTTAATATATTCAAATTCTAAACAAACCAGGTCTTAATTTTTTATCAGTTTTTGACAGAGTAATTGCATGTGTTGTGATGCATTAATTCCACCATCCAAACACTGTATGGCACGTGTTTCCTCAACACACTGAACACACCAGGTTTCACACAGCGCACCTAAATTGTTTAAACTGTCAAAATTCTGGGTGTGTCTAAAGGAGCTACTTTTTCTTTTAAACTTAACTTTTTCTATTAAACTTAATCGGGAATGTTTTTCAATGTCTTTATTTATTGTTATTATTTCTTTAACAGCTGACAAATACAGTAGTGTGCTAGTCTAACAGATATACAGCAAGTCTGCACAGCTGACGTCTTGAGTGGTATGTAAAGTGTGTGTTCGTACATTCTCTAACAGCATGTGTTTCTCTAGTGGGGGGTGTATGTCATTCCCTTGAAAAGCAAGGTTTGCTGGTTTTGTGAGTTTGTAAGACATTTGTTACTGCTATCATTTTTAAAATACATGTTGCTAGTTTTATTTCCCCATAATTATTCTTGTAGAAAGAAATAGATGTTTATGTAGCTAACTGCCAACTGCTGACTTTTTGAAATTCTGGCAGCCTAATTGATTATTTGTGTGGACCCAAGTATCTGAGTTCCAGAACACCCAGGGGAAATGAGAGAAATCAGCAAGATTAAATGTGGGGAAAACTGCTCTTTTCTGGCAGTGCTATTAATCTCTCCTTGCCACTGTCTTTTTGTTATGAGGACTCCCCTGGGAGGAGGGCGTTTTCTCTCGTCTCTCCCTTCTCCTTCTCTGAAGTTGAGCATCACCCATTGCATATTTCTCCTCCAAACAAGGACAACATAAATTTTGTGATGAATAGTTGTCTTTATTCTGACAGATAAAAACAAGTTATAGATGGTTTAAGATACTTTTATCTGTCACCACCCCTTAAGGGATTCCATTAAGCTACACCCTCCAAAGGCTTTAAAAGCTGAGGTCCTTCTGTCTGTACCAATTACCAGGTATCTTTGGTCGAGCCAGGCAAAAACAGTATGCCAGTAATTGCTAAGACTTAAGATGGAAAGGTAACAGCCCGTGCAATTACAGAAAATTACAGTAACCATCAAATATAACATCTAAGCCAAAAATGAAAACTAAATATCAGTCCAGGAAGTCGATGTGAAGGACCACTAACCCAGGATAAATTTGAAAAAAACACGTCTATGCATACTTCATAAGCTCAGTAATGGCTTAAATAATGAGCAGTGTTGTTAACAGATTTAGTCAACATCTCTATCCTGACTTGTCAGGCTTTGTTAGATGAATCTTCATTGCTGTGCTGAACATGGAATCTTTTTCTCATTAGCATAACATTCGTAACAATACCATGGATCGTGGTAATGATTCAGATTCTAACGCAACAAAAAACGTGTCTAAAATGATATTAGTCTGGTAAATATTTACAGCATTATGGATGGAGCACACACATAATACAATTATATTTACATATACCAATTGTTGGTAATGGGTTGGTGTCTGTCTGCAGTGTCCCCTGCCTATATATATATATATATGTGTGTGTGTGTGTGTTACGTATGTACAATTCTTTTTGAACATGGCTCATCATTACATGACAACATGTTGTTTGAATCCATTTCAACATGGAACTCAGAAACAAAGAAACAGCACTCTCTGACTTTAGTCCTTTTCATAAATTTCACTTTAATTCTATTATTTCAGTCCAAGATTTTTTCCAACGAATGCCTGCAAAATTCCTGTTTTCCTTGTTTCAGGATTGTAGTGGACAGGCCCCTCATATTTAATTAAACCATAATCCATTGCAGAACTTGGTTTTCTATGCCAAGAAATTCTGCCCAAATGTCTGTCACTTTAAGATGTAATATTAAAAAAAACCACACCTGCCTTATGGAAACGGAGAGGGCATGCGAACCATGAGGGGTGAATACATTTTCATTTCCTTTCTTAACAGTACACAATACCAAGCTGAGTTACACTGAAAGAGAAAAATAAAAGTTTTATAAGCTGGTGGTAAATCAGATTGTCACAATCGTGTCATAGCAAGAACGGCCAGGATTCTGAGATGTATAGAAACTTAATATGTCAGTTCCATGCAATAACTCAAAAGGTAGGTTTCTGAAATAGAACCTGTATAAAAGAAGATATACAAGATGTTTAATGTACACCATGTGTTATAGTTTAAGACAATAAGTCAATAAATGATGAGATTTATATATTTCTTGAGCATGACTTTTGTACAAAGGAATATTGAACACATTAGATTCTGCTACATACTGAGCTAGTATTATGTGGTGCGTTAAACCTACAGTCCTCCTGTTTGTAATTAATATGGAAAATCAACAAAAGCCTTTCCATCAAGAGCTGTCTGTCTGTGAATCAAAAGATGCTTATGACACAAACAAAAGCTGTTTATCAAAGTCAGATATATCATTATTATTTCTACCAAATGTTACATAATATTCATGCAATATTCCTGCAGTTATTTGAAGCAGCAACACAGTGACGTGGGGGTTAGTACTGTCATCTCGCACCTCCAGGCCTGGGGCTCAGTCCCTGCCTTGGGTCTGTGTGTCTGGACTTTGCATGTTCTCCCCGTGTTTGGTGGGTTTTCTCCTGTTTCCTCCCATGATCCAAAGACATGCATGTTAGGTTGATTGGTGTCTCCAAATTGCCTGTAGTGTGTGTGTGTGTGTGTGTGTGTGTGTGCGCCCTGTAGTGGGTTGCTGCCCCGCCCAGGGTGTCCCCTGCCCTGCGCCCTGTGTCCCCTGCGATGGGCTCCAGGCTTCCCACAACCCTGAATTGGATAAGCAGTATAGAGAATGGATGGATTACATATAGTAATATCTCACAAAAAGTCAAACTGATTAATTTATGTTCTTAATCTTTTGTATTAATCACTGGAATGTATCAAAGTTATTCACATGCAGACAGTGTCATGCAGACAGTGTATTATGTATCTTTCAACCAGATACAATAACAGCATCATGCAGACAGATAAAGGCTGTGTGTCATGCAGATAGATGAACAGAATGTGTTAAAGACAGAGTATCACGCAGTGTCTTGCAGACAGAAAGAGATAATGTGCCTTTCAGGTAGCATGCCATGCAGGAAGTGTATCATGCACACGGTCTACTGCAGGCTAATGCAGGCAACATGTCTTTACTTCCCACTCAGACCTAACGCCAACCTTGGCCTGGATGCACCTGGACAGAATGAGGTGCTTGAGGAAGCGCTCTGCCATTCCTCTGCTCGGCGGCCTTCTCTCCTGTCTCTTTCTTGTGAGCCTCTACATGGAGGATGGATACGTGTTGGTAAGCTCTTTTACTGCTCTCATTAGTGTGTGAATGGTCAGAGTAGTGTGTGTGTGTGTAGCTGAGCCCCATGATCTCACAGGACGTGGGGCCAGAGTGGGATGTGCAGAGAAGCATGGCTTCCTGAAGCTTTCATAAGCAACCAGTGAGAATGTGGTCAAGACATTGGTTAAGAAGTAGCGGACTGGAATTACATTTTATCTTTAACTGTCATTTCTTTCAGCTCCTTTTGAGCTATTTATGTAAAAATGTAGGAAGACCAATTATGTAATAATGTAAAAGTAATTATAATGTGTTTTTTTCACCTATCTTATTGGGAGTTTTAAATTCAATGTCCATTTCGGTACCATCTCCTCTTTAACATCCCTGTATTGTAGTGACCATTGATCACTGGAGTGTAGTGACCATTGATCACTGGAGTGTAGTGACCATTGATCACTGGAGTGTAGTGACCATTGACACATTACCTGTGTTTCTTGTCTAAATTTTTGTAAAGTGACCCTCATTCAGTAACAATGAAGCCATTGCAAATAATTTGAAATCTTTTGGCCTTTAACGATTGTGCTAAAAGCTGTAACAAGCTTAAATACTTAAAACCTTTTGTCTGTTCTTGTGTACTTTAAATAAATAGGTATTTTAATCACAATAGGCATTTTCTGATATGCTATAATTGCACTATACAGTATTTGTACAATTTCAGTCCTGATTCTTCATATCACTTAAAAACAAATAGTGTGTATCTACATACAATAGCTTTTTTTGTCTTTAATTTTACTACTGCATATACCCAATATAAAGTTGTGTTTTCTGTTTCTTTACATTTAACATTAGGAAGAAGGCAAGAGGCATCTGAGACAGAGAGCTGTGCATAACCTCAGTTCTGAGCGATACCTTCACACCTTTAAGTATCTCACCAATTTCTCTGGAACTATAAATGTCACATACCGTTACTTGGCTGGATCGCCACTGCCACGCAGAAGTGAGTAAAAGATGTGAGGCCAGTGGGATGTTGCAGTACCCAGGAGGACATCGTTTTGTCCTGATGTTTACCTTCACTGTAAGGGAGTCATTAGGTCAGCAGGAGTTTGCTTTACTTTACAATGTACACTTAGAAATTTGCATAAGAAATGTCAGTCAGTTATAAATAACAGTTGTGTGTTTGTCATGACATTTATATTTTCACTGAGTTTTGACTGAGATTAAATAATTTCTAAAATTTTCTAAATTCGTAGGGCTACAATATGACCATTTAATGCTCTGTTGGGCATAATGTAGGGATTTCTGCCTTAGAAATTCAATGACGAGTTAGTGTTTTTATTATGCGTACAATACTAACCCATTTTATGTATACTATAGAATAGAAATGGTACGCAATTGGTACATAATAAATCATCTTTGTTAAAAAAATTACAAATTAACATATTGCAGGCATAACAATGTCTATGAGTACGTTGTCAGCATTTACAATGTAGAGAACAGTAAAATTCAGCTGTTCCAATGTTTCTTTCATGCCCTGCTGAAAGCTTCGACATAGAAGGGGTCAAGTGTTTGTCGTTTGTTTCTTTTGTTTTCCAGAGTATTTAACAATTGGACTATCATCTGTGAAAAGGAAAAGAGGGAGTTACCTTCTGGAGACCATTAAGTCTATTTTTGACCAGTCCAGTTATGAAGAACTAAAGGAGATTGTGGTTGTGGTTCACCTGGCAGACTTTGACTTGGCGTGGTGTGAAAGTGTGGTGCAAGACATCTCCAGGAGGTTTGCACACCACATCATTGCTGGGAGACTCCTTGTAATCCATGCTCCAGAAGAATATTATCCATCTCTGAATGGACTGAAGAGGAACTACAACGACCCTGAGGACAGAGTCAGGTTTCGATCCAAGCAGAACGTGGACTATGCCTTCCTCCTCAATTTTTGCACCAACTTGTCTGACTTCTACATGATGCTGGAAGATGACGTGCGATGTTCTAAGAACTTCTTAACAGCCATAAAGAAGGTCATCACCTCTCGGGAGGGCTCGTATTGGGTCATGCTGGAGTTCTCCAAGCTGGGGTACATTGGCAAGCTGTACCATTCCAGGGACCTACCACGTCTGGCCCATTTCTTGCTGATGTTCTACCAGGAGATGCCCTGTGATTGGCTACTGATACACTTCCGGGGACTACTGGCCCAAAAAGACGTGATTAGGTTCAAACCTTCCCTCTTCCAGCACATGGGCTATTACTCCTCATATAAAGGAGTGGAAAACAAGCTAAAGGACGACGACTTTGAGGAGGACTCGGCGGACATTCCGGATAATCCCCCTGCAAGTGTGTGCACAAACATAAATGTGTTTGAGAGCTACGATGCTACCAAAGCCTACAGCAGTGTGGATGAGTACTTTTGGGGAAAATCGCCCTCCACAGGAGACTTCTTCCTCATTGTATTTTACAAGTCAACTAAGATTAACAGAATCCGCATCGTCACAGGGACAGAAGACAGGCAAAGCGACATTTTACGCCATGGAGTCCTGGAAGTGGGCGAGAAATTGATGGGCAGCAAAAAAGGCAAGCAGTGCCTGTCCTACATTACTCTGGGAGAGTTTGAAAATGGAAACATCGAGGTCTACAACGTGGACCACAAGATAGATTTTGCTATCGAGTGTGTGAGGATAGTAGTGACAGGCAGTCAGAAAGAGTGGCTGATTATTAGAAGCGTTAGCTTGTGGACTGCACAGTCATCGAGTTAACAGGACTGCCGACTCATGTGAGACGAACACCTTCCCCATAGGTTTCTGTATTTACTGGCAATTTAACAGAGCCCTCTATTATACTGATATTCTGAAGTGATATTTATAAAACTTATACCATCATGAATTTGGAATAATTTGTGTAAAAATGCAATTTATGAATGAATTATTTAATCTTTTAATTGTTTCCGTCAGATGAGAAAAAGAAGAGTATGGTAATTGATATTTAAGATGAGTGATAGAAATTGGATTAAATGCTCTCAGTGGAACAGAAAATTTGTCATTCCTAAGACTGTGCGACAAGAATTTATGAACAGCTGGCATTTAAGTCAGTTGTTTAAGCTGTGTAACATGGGGCCCATTGAAAAGTACAGAGGCAATGAGTATCTATATAAATATGCAGGAGAGCTATATCAAAAACAGCATTATATGTTTGTACTGGGGGGGGGGGGTCACTGGGATTTTTCCATGCAAACATAAGTATCTGTTTACAGAAAACTGGCAGTGTTAGGAGGACATGGACCTTGTGGTTGCTTTTCAACAGACAGTGAAAGATGGGTTTATCAGATGTAACATTATTGGTTTATGTGTATTTATTGCTACATTACCGGTGCTATCAGTTTGCTTTCTGTGTCACGTTGTTAATACAGCCCACACTGTTTCTCAGATTTGTAAGGGTTTTATATTAATTGTTTAGAGAATGTATTTTACACATTCTGTGCTACACAGTACTGTATGTATACTGAAAACATGTATTTTCATATGTACGTATGTCAAGTTTGACGTTACAGTTTTTATTTGCATGCATGAGTGCGTCCTTGCGTGCGTCCTTGCGTGCGTGCGTGCGTGTGTGTGTGTGTGTGTGTGTGTGTGTGTGTGCATGTTTCAATGAAAAATTTGAACTTGAAATCCAAGGACTTCCTTTATCGTTAAATCTTGATTTTTCTTTCCAGATGAGAATAAAGACGTCAGTCATTGTATATTTGTAAAGTTGGTTTCTTGTAGATACTGTATGTAACATTGTTAAATGTGACTGATCTTTTTAACCAGCATGTCAGAGTTGCATCAGTCTTTTGTTTTTTACTTGAAATCGTACTATTTTTAGGAACTGTAGAAGTTGTAAACTGGCAAAATAAAAGATGTAAAATACAAATGTTAAAAAATAAAAAAACAAAGTTTGTCAAACAGATATGCGCTAAATCAGCAGTCACGTGCTTTGCATAAATGTTCAGTTTATATTAAGAGCAGGCTGCATTGTGTCTTTTTACTTTTTACATAAATTCATATACACGGACATTGTTTACAATATCACTTGCTCTACTCAGTCGTATGGCCTGAAGATCAATGTAGACAAGATGAAGGTACTATCAACAGATGGATCACAGGCCACGGCCTACCTTGAAGGTGTCCAGATCAATCAGGTGCAAGATTTCAAATACCTGGGCTCGCTGGTTCAGATGAGAAAAGTGGCATGCACAGCAGAAAGTCACAGTGAGATTAGGCAGGGGGCCGCAGCATTCGCCTCACCCAATGGTGCCTCTGGAAGTGGTCCAGCATCTTTACATAAACCACAATCCACCTCTTTCGGACATTGATATCAGCAACCCTCCATTATGGCTCAGAAACCTGGACCTTGCTGAAATCAGAGTTGAACAAACTAGAGGTTTTCCAAATGCAATGCCTGCGGCAGATCCTGGGAGTCTTGCTTTGCAGTCGGATCTCCAACAAAGCCTTCTGGACCAGCAATAACCAGAGATCTGCGAACAAATCCATCAAAGACGGCTAAAGTGTTTTGGCCACGTCTGCAGAATGGGCGCAAACTGGCAATGGAGAATACAGTGAACGGTCCCGAAGAAAACGTGGACCACGCAAGTGGACGTAGACTCACGGACCCAGCGAGTAGATGTGCATCAGGCCAGGAGAATTGCCAGGGACCAAATAGCATGGAAAAAGGTCATGGAAAGAGTCCAAAATCCTGCAGCACCCATAGTGGCATACTGGTTATGGGGAAAACCTTGAATCGCCAGCTAGGGCAGAAAGAAGAAGAAAGAAAATCCATGTACTTGCCAAATCACAGTATATATTCATTGTGCAGTGCTGTATATTATGTAAATTGTAAAGCAAGGTGTTTGTTACTATGGTGATTAAAAGAAAAAAAAGCAATAAAGTATTTAAGAATTGAGAAGGAAATTAGCTGGATATTTGTGTTTTCAGCTTTATCAGATGCATAGACATAGATGCTTAGGTGTCTAGTAACCTAATTATACATTGTGAACCAGAGTGTTTAAGCATCATAAAATCTTAATTTAAAAGTCATATGTAAATCTTACAACACCATATTTTCATCTTGTACTGGGTCACCTAGTGCCTATTCTATGCAGCTTTCACAACATACACACACACACACACACACACACACACAGAGCTTCATATTACATGGTTACCATTCCTAAAATCAGGTACAGAAAATCATAATCCGAGATTACTGGTACGCTTCTTAGTATGAAACATGGTATAAATCTTCTACTCTCACAGTATGTCTTGACAGTTACAAAAAGAAGACCACTGCGCAAACCTCCAGAAGTGCTGCCTTCATCACAGCTCCCTGAAATGTCATCTTCAGTACAACATCCTAATGAGTTTACAAAGGCTTGAACTGATACGTTTTATGAAATGATTATTTAATTTAAATCGCAGGGACATCACAACAGCCCATACGTTTCTAGTACGCTTGGTCCTCCCCTGTGGGGGATACAAACTGATGAATGGCAACATGTGTAAACATACTCATGGCCATTGAGCATTAAATATTTTACAGTGACTGCATTAAAAATGAATTAGGTCTATCTGAGGAACGTAAGGCACTCACTGTTTGTGAAGGATTAATAAAAAGGAATTGCAGCAAGTCAGGTTTCAGTAGACATTTATTTTTCCAGCATTTTCTTATTGCAGTCTTGTGTGTTATCCTGTACACCATACATTTTTTTGTTTCAGTTACCTTACACACACACACACACAATGTGTATATGTAATACCAGTAATTATAGCTGCAAACTAATCCACATACAGTGTAGTGGTAACCCATTAATAAAGCTTATGCTTACTGTTTCCACATATAGATTTTTCAGTGTAAAAATGTAGCATACATGTCATTACCTCCCATGTTGTAAATGGTTGTAAATGCATGCATGCTCCAGCGCTTCCTGCTGAATAAAGCACAGCGCACCTGTTTAATTGCTGCAGGGCAGTTAGCTGACGATAACAGAAATATTCAAGAATCTCATTTAGCGTTCAGCAGGCTCTTTGTACTGAGATACATCAGTGTTGCATCCCCAGGCTGCTAAGTGTGTAAAAACAGAAGCCATGATGGAGCTCACAGGCATGGAACACAATCGGACGCGTCACGCTATCGTCCAATTCACAGAAGCAGATTGCAAGCATGGGAATTACGCCCCCTTTTCCTCCACATGCAATTATCTCCACCTCACACGCTTATACAAAATTTAGCACCTCGCCCCAACTAGATTATTTTCGCTCATAGAAACTGAAGCTACTCTTTCACCCCCCACTGGCAAGATAAATTAGCTTTTTATTGGAAATTTTAGCTGAACAGTACCATATAGGATGGAATAAAGAATTTTTTTTAAAATATTGTATATATATATATATATATATATGTGTGTGTGTGTGTGTGTGTGTGTGTGTGTGAAGTGTGTTTCTGCTCATAAACAAACCACCAGATTTTGTAAAGAGTCACAAAATATGAATATTCTTACTGATGAAAATTAATTGAATAAGGCCTGTGTAATTTTTCAGTCATTGTCATTTAATTTCAGTAAAGTACACCATAAGAAAAATTCTACAGTCGTGTGTTTTCCACAAACTGCTTCTTCAGTCATGGCTATTGTGGTCCAAAGTCTATCAAAGCAAGCTTGGAGTATTTGAAAAGCCACACTTTCTTCACAAACGATGACGTCACAAAAATTAAAGTCACAAATATTTATGACAAGGACATTTTTGAATTGTGTGTAAAACTGACGTTAAGTTATGTCAGCTGGACTTCTTGATAAGAAAGTTTCACTACTGAAGAAGCAATCTGGATGAGCAGTGAAACGTTCCTATCAAGAAGAAAGAATTCCAGCTGACATGATTCAACTTCCAGACAGCTCCACCTGTTTGACTGAGAATCTTCATCGACAACTGACGTTAAGCCACCGTGAACAAAGGAAGAGCACACATGTTTCCATAGAGATCTCAGCCAAGTTTTTAAAAAGATTTACAAAACTACAGCTGGGATATGATTCTACCAGCTGACTGACTAAGACCTTGGCAAACTGGTGAACAAGCTAAAAATATATGTTCTTGACGGCCAATGACATATTTTATAGCTTTTTACCTTACTCTAGTGGTTAATCAATACAATTATTTAATTCTATATTTTATTCAATTAATTTACTATTACCTTACATTATGTTATCGTAATATGTGTAATACATAAAACGATCCCCAGAACCTTAAAAGTAGTCAAAAAAAAAATAATAATGTGATTATAATGTACAGTGGTGTTAACACAGAACATGGCACGTTTTTCTATTTTATACAAATATATTAAAGTGACACACCGCAAAACAAGTAAAATCATATATAAGTTTAAACCCAAGTGTTCAAACTAACCCATCCAAAAAGAAACAAACACGAAACACTGAAAAAGAAGCACTTACAGTGGTGGCGACAGAGCGGGAGGGGGGCAGTCCCCCCAACAATTAGGATGGGAGGGAGCTGCCCATCAATTTTGATGTCTCCTGCCCCCCAGTCTGCGACTTGGAAGATGCTCTACAGCAACCCCAGCCTCAGTGTCCCCACAACCCCACTAGTTCTAGGTGTTCCATTTCCCCACCCCACGCAACGCACCCCGGCCCCTCCCCCCCCCAAAAAAATCCATGAATTTACTGTTGCCGCCCCGCCCTCAGTTGGAACGCGGCAAAAAGAGCAAACGCGAAATATAGGGGGAAAGTTACAAAATGGGGGGGGGAGGAACCAAAGGCACAATAAACAAGTGCAGGAAGATAAAAAGAACCAAGTACAGACACATCGATTTTTTATTAAAATATATCCACAACGTAATACAAAACTAAAAAGTAAAAAATAACTTAAAATTATCCCCTAAAATGTATATAATTTTTCCCACACAACCATAACCTATGTCCCAAATCGATAACATATTCGTTTCACATGTACACATGCGGTATTGTTTGGGATCTGTCTTCAAATTTTAAATATTTTCGTGTAGCAATAAATATTTAATGTGAATACAGCACCCTCTATTGACTGTAAAGTGTAATCACACAACAGAGCACAAAGGGGGGGGGGGGGTGCTAAATATCTGTTCGTATTCAATAAGTCACTTATCATTTCAACTGTTTGTCAACTGGAAGTGCAATTAATTTATTTAATATATTCTACAGGATATTAACGTAATTTACGAACATTATACAACAACAAATGCAGTGAGGTGTTAGGACCAATATAGGCTTCACAATTAGAAAATATTAAATATAAAAATATGATCAAGGAAAAGTGAAATTCACTGCACAGTAGTCACAGAATCAAACTGACAGAACAGTTGGTGTATCAGTTGGCTTTAAATGTTGACTTTGTTGGAAATAAAAGCAGTGTCGTCTGTCTCCAGATGGAATTTCCACGTTAACAGAACAAACTGTTTCAACGTGTCATTGAAGTACAGACATATTTTCCCAACAATTTTACGGGCTGTGAGTCTGTTTCAAAACTGACACCAATCCAGCTTCCACTGTTCACCCGCCGGCAACAGATACGAAAAGTACACCCACTGAAACTTAATTCATTGATTTTTAATGAATTTGGAATGATACTCTAATTCACTTTGATGAGTTCTCAGCACACTTCACATTTACCAATCACATTTATCACAGTTTTAATTTCACAGAGAACAAAATCACAGTTATATAACTGTTTTGGGATGTAGGGGCTGTTTTTACTGCAGGTGTTCTCATTGAGTTGGTTTTGCAGGGTGGTAAAAGGCTAATTACAAAACTGTAAATCACTATTTTACACACTTTAGAGCCGTGGATCACTCCGGAGACAGCTAATCATTTCAGAATGTATGGTCTCCGTGTCTTACTGCTGTGAAATTGCCTTTTCAAAATATATGGGGATTTTCTTTTCAGCAGACTCTCCCTGTTTTCCCTCTTGAGTGGGTCCAGATATTCCAAGCCTCTCTGTGCATCCTAAATCAAATTACAGTTATTATTAAACATTTAGTAACATATATATATATATATATATATATAAATAAGTTTATTTTAAAAAACTTTATTGCAGCTGCTGTGCTTTGGCGAAATAAGAATCATAGCTGCAAGGAAGTGGATTTATCAACTATTAACAACTTACAGATTTTTTTACATTGGAGAAGTACTGTATTTTAGTGCCACAAACACATATTTAAACAATATGAGCATGCAGTTAAACAATATTGACATGTACATGTACATTCAAACAATATAAACAAGTAAATAAAAAATGAACATAATTCATGTAATGCAAAGATCTCCATCCTGACGGACAGAGTGTACCACTCTCACCTCCCAGGGGTGTAGCATCCTGCACAGGCTCCACACAGTGAACCGCTCCTCCACAGACTCCTGCAGCCCCTCTTGAGATGGCCTGAGCCAGTGTCTCATCAGTAAACAGACGTTCCTCAGCCTCCCTCCCTTAACTGGCAGGGCCTGTTTACTCACACGGGGATAAGAGCCACACACTTGAAAACACTCGCATAATTTTATAATGTTTATCTATCAGGTAACAGCTGAGCAGAAAAGGCAAGCAGAGGAAAGTATATTATAAAATGTTACTACATGTAAAGGATTATAAATAGACGTTAATTAAAATGAGTTCCTGTTCATCCATGACCTTTAATTTGCGGCTGTGTTATCAACCTTTCAAAGTGAATGTTATATATTCGTTTAAATAGTAAGGAATTTTCAACTAACATGACATGCAGAAAAAAATGAGTCTCATTACGGTGAGTTTATCTGTTGCAGAATATCAGATTTACTGATTTGTCAGATGACAAAACTGTTCTAGAGTTTTGTTGAAATCAGGCATTAATTAACAGCAGTGACAGTGTTGTCCTGTAGAGGGTAAGGACAATTAATTTTATATTCATTCACGTTTGTGGCAATGTTTTTATTCAATATAGGATCACAGATGGCCTGGAATTTAGCTCAGTAACCATGCAGTTCGACAATGTGAACTCATCTCTCAAACGAGGCGAGCGTAGGTGCAATTCAGAGCTCTGAGCTGACATGAGGTACAGGTCTTTGGACAGTGGGAGGAAATCAGAGTACCTAAAGGAAGCCTTTTGAGGTTTGAGGAAAAAAGGAACCCCAAAAAGAGAGAAACGAGTCCAGAACCAAACCCAACGATACAGGTGTGTGTGGCACCAACTGTACATACCGACCCACCATCCCACTCACAGTAAACACGTGAATTTGTTTCCGGTGATCTTCTGTACATGTAATGTGCTGGTTTTATTAACTTGTTATTTACATATTTACTTTGAACAAGCTGTGGTAATTAGTAATATTACATGCAGCTGCACAGTAGATTTGTTATGCAAGGTGTCAGATCACATTTACTATGTATATTTTGTCAGTGAGACAGCTGGAGCTGACAGACTTTCACCGAGAATGTGCCGCTAAAACAAACTGGGATGTGAAACAAGCAAGGTGTAGCGGTGAAAAAATAACAAATCTACAGAAGGGAGCCATGAAAGGAATCGGTCCTGATGAAAAGCCGCTGTCGGGGGGCTTTATACAGTCCAGTGGGAGCTGCAGCTACACAGGCAGAAGACACTACCTTTGAAGTAAAAAGTTCACTCAATAACTCTTCCTCAGCCACCTTCCAGTCCTGGTTAGGGTCTGTTCAAAAAATAGAGAGTAAGTTTATAAATTGTAAATGACAACACCAGCCTCTGCTTCTCACTCACCTTGTCCCACCCTGTCTCTCTGTCTCTCCCTCACCTTGACTCACTGACATTGTTTTACTCTTACCTGACACACTCTCACTCTGCATCACCCACCGCCTTACCCCCCAGTCTCAGCCTGACCCTCACCCTTGCCTTTACCCACATTCTGTTATGATCACCTGCCATACTCACTGTGTCACCCTCTGCCTCACCCCCTAATTTCAGTCTCACTGTCACTCTGCATCACCCTCTGCCTCACCCCCTAATCTCAGTCTCATTGTCACTCTGCATCACCCCCTGCCTCACTCCCTTTTCTCAGTTTCACTGTCACTCTGTGTCACCCTCTGCCTCACCTCTAATTTCAGTCTCACTGTCACTCTGTCATCCCCTGCCTCACCCCCTAATCTCAGTCTCACTGTCACTTTGTGTAACCCTCTGCCTCACCCCCTAATCTCAGTTTCACTGTCACTCTGCATCACCGTCTGCCTCACCCCCTAATCTCAGTCTCATTGTCACTCTGCATCACCCTCTGCCTCACCCCCTAATCTCAGTCTCATTGTTGCTCTGCATCACCCCCTGCCTCACTCCCTTATCTCAGTTTCACTGTCACTTTGTGTCACCCTCTGCCTCACCGCCTAATCTCAGACTCATTGTCACTCTGCATCACCCTCTGCCTCACCCCCTAATCTCAGTCTCACTGTCACTCTGCATCACCCTCTGCCTCACCCCCTCATCTCAGTCTCACTGTCACTCTGTATCACCCTCTGCCTTACCCCCTCATCTCAGTCTCACTCGCATCTTCTGTTTCCAGCACACGTATAACCTTTTTTGAAAGATACATTATTGTGTAAGGTAGCTACTGAGGTAGATCTTTTTCACACATCATGCTCGCAAAGACATTTACATAACACACACACACACACACACATACTAAATATGACTGACTGCAGTGTCTTCTGTGTATTATTAAATTCAAAATAGTATGATGTGTTTAGTAGTCTACCACACCCAAACATCCAAAACTCGCATTCTTGTTGTTATAATTATTATTATCACACGATGTCACTAATGAAACTACTACAGCCTTTTTATTTTCTTCCTTTACATTCCACCATTCTGGAATTCCTCAGTGAATCATATCATTCAAAAAAATGTAACTTCACTAAAATTATATTCAGTAAACTTTATGTAGGATAGAGATGATATAACGAATCCACAGAAGAAAATTCTGAAATTATCTGAAAGTTTTTAAATGTTTTGTCATAGAGGTTTAGGTCGGGAAACTCAATGAATTCTTTATCAGTCTCTGAATATTAAGTCAGCAAAGAACATCATGATCACCTATTGCTGCATAATTTCTTGTTGACTATTAACTAACAAGTATGTTTGCAATGAAAATAATAACACATGAATATTCTTTCTCCTGGACTTTGCAAGTTAAATAAATGTGCTTTTAAACTCACTTGAATAAATATACTAGTATAATAAAAAGCTAATTTTCTAAATAAAAGAGTATTGTTTACGAAAGTGTAAAGAGGTACAAATGTTTCCTTAATGTGTCAAGTAATAAATATATTTTTAATGTACACTGCTCATTAATTTAAATACAATTTTAGAAAATTTCACAATGACAGAGAATAATATTCTTGAGAAAACTTGTGTTCCTGCACAGCTAACTATCCTTGACCCTGGGTTCTGCAATTTCTTGTACATATAAGAATAAAAATAAGAATAAAAGCATTTATATTCTAGTATTTCACTATCTTATTTTCACACAGTTAACCAATATATGAATAATAAAGTCTATCAAAACAAGACGTCTCCAAAATAATGTCCTGGGGGGCCACTTACCAGCATGCGACAGTACAAGGAGAACAGCCCACAGAAGCCAAGCCCTCATGTTGTAGAATCCACAGTATGTTGTTGTCTAGGCAGTGACAAAGTCCATAAAGTGACAATGCAAGAGCTCCCTGACTCCTGCTTCTCCCTGTCCTGCCTCCCGGTTGCCAGGACGCAGAGTAAAGAGCCATTTCCTCAGTATATAAGCGTAAGGATGATGTCACGTACCCTCTCTCCACCTCCAGAAAGGCTCTACCTATGAGCCGTGTGACACACCCCTCTCACATCAACCTGAACTTTATGTTAGGGCACACAGAAAAACGCACAGTAAAAATATGTACCATTTCACACACTGGAAAATGAACCACATCACTTACCATTACACACATCCTAGTACAAACCAATTCACATATAACGTACTAAACACAACAGTAAGTGACATTGTAAATAACAGGGCTCATGATACAATGACACAGTATTTGGAGTTGTTTCCTCTAGTGTCCAGTGCCGGGGGAGGGTAGACATGTCCCCCTCTTCCGAAGGGTTGTCCCCTCTCCCAGTAGGACACTCTATATCAAGCTATGCCATTTGTGTTCCTTTCAGGAATTGCTCCTGGGAAATATGTCTATTTATTGTCACCCCCCCAAGAGTGAAATGAGATTTCCGGCCCTGGAAATAAGACATATTTAAGATAATGTAGAATAGCTCTTCAAATTTCACCTATGGGGTTGGAAGATCAAATCCTGCCTTTGTATGTCATATAACATAATATCACCATGTATGACGTTTACAGAGACCGCGTGATTATAACACATTAGTTTGAAAAGACTCTTAAAATCTGTTATTCATCTGTAAGGGCACTACGTGACTTCTTTTAGTGACGCAAACAACATCAAGGCTGTAAGCTCATTTGAAATTCGATTAATGTTTTTGACAGCCTGTATATATAGATGTATAAACGGATGTCTTTTTGACAGAGGACTTGCTTATCCATGCGTGTACATATACTGGGGGTGGGCCTCGTTCTGTAGGCTGTTTGAACGCCGTCTTCAGAAGGAAAACGGGAGGAGCGTAATACACACCGCGACTTACCTAACTTGTCTAGCACACTTAGGCTGAAGCAATACTAAACGCTGTTTCATCGCGGAGCTGATATATGGATATCTATATATGCTTTGCTTTAAATGTAATGGCGCCGTTTGGAAAATGCTTTTTGAAGGCGCGTCTGAAAAACAGGTATTCTGAACCAAATTCTTACTGTTGTCTGTTTTAATTAAAAGTTAGGACTACATCTTAAAGGTCGTAATATGTGTACGCAATATTACGCTTTATGCAGCTATTGATGATAACGTACTTTTTGACTCTTGCAAATACTGAGTTTTTGCGCTAGTAATGACTTACATTTGGAGAGAGCGCAACAGGTACTGCGATCCAAAATGGGTTATGGACGATAATGATTGATTGATTTTTATTTATTTATTTTTGCTTGAACGCACACTTGCTGTCGGAAAATTAAGTTGTTTCGTAATTATCGCTTATTATCATATAGCTGCATGTGAAAGGCTGCGGTGACAACCCCCCAGTAGTCAGCGCAGTATTCGAACTGGTCCCCCAAGTGAGGGACGCCGGTGTTTAGCTAAGCAGCCTTGCCTGACTGATGACTCCCTGCCAGGTCGCGAGTATCAGACCGAGTTGCCTTCTGACACTTAAGTCGAAACCTAGTATAGCGGCGATATTACGTGTAGAATACAGTCAAACCCTTTGCATATCTCTTTCATATTTCTTTTATGTTTTGATCAAAGTCAAACTTGAAGTTTCGCAATAAATAAGATGTCAAGATTATTATAAAAAACGAAACATACCAGTTCGTAACATTTACAGATGGCATATTTTAATTTTATTTTCATTTCAGAAATCCAGTGTTCTAAGGCTAAGAAGTGCAAAAATGTCTTGTGTATTTAAACCCAGATGGATTTTTGTACTGAGCCTTATGAATATTAGTGAATACCGTGGACCTCTATGTCAGAATGAATTGCAATTTTTATTTATTTATTTTTTGCTTCTCCATCACTACGTATCCGATCTGAAAAACCACCGTTTTGCCTTTTCGCTCATTCCTGGTATGGAATAAATGTGAGCCATCAGCAGTACCTGATGGAAAAGCAAGACTTGATGTGCACTTGTGATCTATAGATATTATAGCAATGTCAACCCAGATGTACTTTATAAAACATAGGGGAGAGGCTTGCCGTTTGTCTCAAAAGAGAGAACCATGGATTATCCAGAAGCAATTTCACATGCACTCCATTGCCTGTGTGTGTGTGTGTGTGTGTGTGTGTGTTTGTTTGTTTGTGTCTGTTCTTTTTTCAGTAGTTGGACCAACCCAGACACTAATTCCTGGAGATGTCCACAGTGGTACACAATCCCTGGAGATAAAGTAGCCAGAGCACCCTTAGAAGACAAAAATCAATAATACCTGCTGACCAAAATTTAGATCACATAATACATCTGATCAGCCTGTTTATTTAAAGTCAGTCATATGTTGTTCCATGTGTGCTGATGGTAAAATAAATCTCTGGATGTAACTTGTAAAAAAAATGATGATAACTGAATGCTGGTCTCTCAAACCTTTGGCACAGGTGTGTTTTATATGTTCTTATAGGCTTATGCTTACACAAAGTGCTGGTAAAATTAAAAATTGTCACTGTTTGTGTTGTTTCAGGTCAAACCACAGAGATGGACCAGGTGAGAAGGAGGTTCAGGTGCAGGTGTGTGAGGAGGAGAAGGTGGTCTGTGGGATTACATGGCACACAACTTGTGCAGATGTGGTTCAGGCCCTACTGGAGGACCATAATTGCATCCCAGAGAGCAGGAGAGTCCTGCTGGGACAGGCTAAAGACTACTGTCTGCAGGAGAGATGGAAAGGGTGTGAGCGAGTGCTGCCCCCTCTCACACGTATCCTTCAGCTGTGGGAAGCGTGGGGGGAGCAGCAGCCTTATGTACAGTTTGTGTTGGTCAGCTCCAGTGAGTTTGCCCTGCAGGCGGGCAGACAGGTGGCTGGCCCCAGGGGGCCGTCCTCAAGATCAAGGCAACAATGCCCGGGTCTGCCACGGTACATCCACTCACTGCCTGCGGAGCGACGAAAACGAGTGGTCAGGAAGGCCTTCCAGAAGCTGGAGAGGATGAAGAGGCAGGGGAGACCACCAGGAGCAGGGAGGATCAACACAATGGTCCAGCTGGTCATAGCTCAAGATCACACCATCCACGAGCAGGTGAACAGGATGAGAGAGCTGGATTGGGAGATGGAGCGCATTGAAAAACAGCTACATTGGGATCACCAGTGGAAGGACGCTGGTAGTATCTGCTTTGTTGATGGTTCTGATGACCCCCCACACAACTGTCTGGTGGATGAGTATCTCAGTGCTACAGAAGGACTCGACCAGCTCGACAGTCATCTAAAGAAACAGTGGCATCTCATTGAAAAGCTAATGTATGACATTGATGCTGAAATAAGGGAGTCGTGCAGGACAGGCTCTTGTGACGCATTGGAGGCATCTCCGAGCACGAGCTTTGACCTCCAGGACATCCATGAGGTGACAGAACTAGAGCAGGTGAGGGGCGAGCTGGAAAGCTGCATGTGGAGAGGTGTGTTGTTGCACATGCAGGTGAGAGAGTTAGAAGGAGAGCTAAAATGTAGTGAAGACATGCTGCTGTCCAGGTGTGAGAACTGCATGCATTTGGAAGCGCAGCTAAAAGCCCTGAATGTGGTAGAGTGGGAGGAGCCAGAATAAGCCTAAGGAAGGATGAGCAGCCCAGATGGCAATAAAGGTGAGGATCAGTCACTGGCAGAGCTGAAAGACACAGAGTCAGACACTGGAGTAAGCCCCACCTACTGTCAGGAACTGCATATGGCAGTAAATCACTGGAAGACACCAGAGTAAACTCCACCCACTGTGAGCAGAGATGACTAATACAGATTCAAACACAGGAATAAGCCCCACCTACTATGAGTGGACTTTTCAAGAAGTCAAATTGTTGTTACTCAAATAAGTGTATCAGGTGATTAAACTGTACTCACCTACCTGAATATAGTTTTTAATGTCTGTACCATCATTTTTTAGTGAATAATAATTTTTTGTATAAAGGTTTGACCTTTTACATATGTTATTTATCTTTCTCAATGCAATTCCAAAATAAAAGCAAATTTCAACATATAAATCAATTGTTGGAATAATTCCACTTTTAATGTACGCATTACTCTCCCACAAGCTGATCTATGAAATGCAATCCTCCTTTATCCACCCCTTTTATACCTCCTGCCTTACAGCAATTTTGGAAGCTGCTTTAGCCATTAAACTGTTTATCTGCACTGTTTTTTAATTTCCATTGTTTTACATTACCATTAAGTGTGTGATGCACTTTAAAATGTGAGTCTTAAAACCTCTTATTTTATAATAACACAGCTTTGAAATGCACATGTCTTGTTAGCAGTTATTAAAGTTAAAAAATGCATGTAAATATTAAAATCTCTGGTTTCATAATAAAATTGTGCCTCTGAAACACATACATAGCGTCTTGCTATTTTATACTCCTGAAAGACATTGTCCTGGCCTGAGGTATTTTCTGGGTTCTGATCTGATTACCACCTGCTGGTAGAGGTCCGTTAGTCATCAGCCACCCAGAAGGGAGAGCCTCTTCAGGCCTTGTCCCAGAGGAGAACAGCATGGCCTGGGCTTGATTCTGGCCATTGTGTCTGCTGCATGTAAGAGATTTAGTTCAGAACTTGGCCCAGCAGGACTGGGAAGAACTGAAATGGTGTCTATCTGAGTACTGGTGGCCATTAGAAGGCAAAAATAGCCTTCTACATTGCACATGTCATTCCTCTGGTACAATGGGCACTCGCGATTAGAGCGATGCTCTGTGCTGTGCAGCTATTTTGAGTCTGATCAGGCCATGATGTGAAACAAACTCGGGTTCTAATTATAAGCCAATGTTGTTTTTGTTGTTTTTCTCATTAATACCATTAGATTTGCTGCTAACAAGGCCACAGACATTATGTTGTGTATTTTAACTTTACGACTATTTATCCATGCACATGCAACATGCTTTCCTCAAATATCCTCTTCCACAGATGTTAAAGAGCCGTTCCTGCCTAAAACTCTTACCATTGGTTGCAGACAAAAGGCAACCATCTGAAATGTCTCCTGTTTCATGTGTCCCTGTTGAAGTCAGACAGCTCGCACTGAAATGCAGTTCTGGAGCTGGAGAGCTTTCAGCATGTGGTGTGCATTCCTAGTCCTGTGAAAGCTTTAATACAGCATATTGGCAAGTAATCTGTTTTTCACTCAGCTCCACATGCTGGTAAATAGTATACATTCACAAACCCGGAATTAACAATGCCACCATTTATAAGAACTGGTATGGATGGTGTTCACTTACTATGACATTTGCATTCTGTATTAGAGTATTTAAAACTTAGAATGTTACTCTGAAAAATCAGCAGTGGAAATCACTGATAAACAAATATTAGGGGATGGATATTTATATATAAATAATGAAGAAATTTCTATCCATATGTGTGTCCAGTGTCCAACTGGGCACCATCTGTGCGGGATGCCTTGCTAGAGTTACTAACACCAAAACCAACCCCCCCCCCCGGATGGGGCTTTCACCCAGTAATGCCTTGAGCCTGAAGAGAGCTGCTCGCACACCTGGAGCACAGAAGGACTCCATAATACTATTTACGTTCATGGTCTCCATTTTCTCCTATGTGTTCTGTAATGTTTGCATGCTCAGGAGGGGTAGGCCGCCAGTCAACATTGGGCCCCCAGGGGTTTATTTGTCCATACTGTGGAGTTTTTGGTTCCTCTTCTTGTTGTCTGGCTTTATCTTTAACTTTATCTTTATCTTCATCTTTATCTTAATCTTTATCCTCAATCATCCGCCTGTTGTTAACTCTGTATTATTTGTAATTTTTTTCTGTAAAGCACTTCAAGACAACTTGTTGTGAAAGGCGCCATATCAAAATAAACTGAAATTGAAACTGTCTCATTTTCATGCAAGACATTTGGCTTATGAAAAAACCTACAAAAGATTACAAAAATGAGCCATACTAAAAAACCTGAAATATGACGTGTCCTGTAAGACATATAGCAGTAAATGTCGGGTAGGTTGAAGTAACATCAGTAAAAGAATAGGCATTTCAAAAAGATTTTTTGCTGGGTTGGAGTCCTCCAGTGGCAGCGCTTTGACATCTGTCAGCATCAATAAGGCAATGCTGCCACTGATGCTATGTGAAAAGCTACTCTTTGACACCTCCTGAGAAGGCTGTGCTGGCTTTGCGGTTAATTTTTAAAATATTTTTTCACAAGCCACCCTTACAAAGCTCTAATCCTTAGTGCAACGCTAATCTGATTATGGACTTCAAAATCAAAAAGTTATATAAGAGCATTAGGTGTGGGACTGCTGCGTTTCATTTCTACTCTTGATTGACATATCATGTCTAATTTATCAGCACCAGCCGTTACTCAGAAAAATCAGCGGTGGAAATCACTGATTAATTCATATACAAGCAAATAAAAGGGAAAGGGTATTTATAAATACAATAATGAAATGAATATATTATACAATTTTATAGTGTAGTTTAATGGGGCTCTAGAACATCTTCTTTTAAATTTCAGAGGACTCAATAATGTCAGTCAGTCAGTCATCTTCTATACCGCTTAATCCTGTTAAGGGTCGTGGGAAGCCTGGAGCCCATCCCAGAACACATAGGGTGCAGAGCAGGGGACACCCAGGGCAGGGCGCCAACCCACCACAGGGCACATCTCAATAATGTCTAGAGATGTAATGTCACCTCGTCCAAGATAACTGCTTTCCTTTTTTATAGATTGAGCAGCAGATTGAGGCAGAATCTGTTATATAGATATAAATATAGAATTTATTGGTGTGTAAATTCCATAACAAAATTATGAAATTATTAATCCCAATCATGTTTTTTTGCCAGAGACAAGTCTAACTTAATGCCTACGCACAGTTCAAAGAAACATACATCACTTACTAAGTGTCTATACAATACTTACTTGTATTGCATTAAACACATAAGAGGTTTCCCAAATAGAATAATATCAATTCACACTGCTATTCACAGCTGTAGACCAATCTGAAGTAACAACACAACAGGGGACTAGATCACTGGAAAAACTGGCCATCATTAACAATTTATTTAACCATTCATCAACATCATGCAACATGCTGATTTTCTGTTAACAGATCAGTGCAGTTATCATTACAAAGACGTTTGTTTTGTATTTCCACTTGTTTTTCAGTGGCCTCAGCCAGTGACAATGAATAATTATGTTTGACCTTGTGGAAAAAACCACAGAGCAGCTCCAGAAGAGGTCCATGTCCTCCTTGTGAAATAAACATGCTACATTTAGGTCTTTTCTACATTTTGTCTGCAAAAACTTTTGTTTCTGTTCTGCTTTGTTTGGCTGGAGAGACACTGCATTTATTTTGGTACCAGGAAATGATGTCATGGTGATCAGCAGTGAACACCTGCAGGCTTACGCACAGGGGCAGAAAGTCATGTCTCTGTTCTGGGAGAAGGGATTTAAAATCCAGGAAAGGGTCAATCTCCCAGCAGCAGAGGTGGACGGGAGTGGATAATGGTCCTGAGAAAAGTCTCCTACTACAGATACACACAACCACATAAATTAACTGAGGGAGCGGGTGCTTTGATTTTGAACAGGAAACTCCCTTCATTGTTTCTAGCTCACAGGCCACATCCGCTGGCCCTTCAGATATGTAATGTTGAGTGGCAGTGCTGCTCTTGGTACCTTCTCAATATAGCTCTTCCTTTCGTGCAGGAAGTAACAATATTTAAGCTGAAGTGTATTGGGAGGGTTTGTTTTATATTTGAAAAACCCTCTTTAATTACACAAAACACTTTGCTCTACCTTTTGATGTAATTAAGTGTCCTACACTTGTAGCCTTAGCTAAGAGCCATGGATTGGGCTGTGGGACCGTGTGAGAATGCTGGCAATCTGATTCACTGATTTTGGGAACTCTAGTAACCACCACATCTTCTTACCAGTTATACTTGCTGAGTGAAGAATAATCCCATTCAACTCCATAAGAAAGTTGTTCAAATAGGGAACAGTGATATTTACAGCTGAGCAAACTTGGCCAAAATTGGCCTCCGCCACTCTGAAACTGCCAGAACTGCTTCCTATCATCTGAATTATGGCTATTGCCATTATTGTTTGTTTTTATCAATAAGTACAACTGCCTGGTTTGCAGGGTACACTATATGACCAGTCAGTATGGAGAGGGAATCACAGGAAGCCTGTGGATTTTTCCTAAATCTGTGTGGTCACATAGAACATCCCAAGGTTTGCCGGTTACCATCGCAAGACAAAACATAAGAACTCACAAGAACTGACTACAAGATGAATCTCCTTAGGTGTACTACATGAACCTCCCTGTACAAAAGAGCTCGTTTCTTTGGCACATATTTTCTGATTAAATTATCTTAAAACAGCACTCATTATCAAGGTCTCAACGTGCAAAGCAGGAAGTACAGTGGGCCATGCATTTGTAAGATGTGCACTCATGTGATCAGGCACTATGGTATTTACTACAAGGTCGTTATGGCACCTCCAGTGATGTCTTGGTTTTTTGTGTAATGTGCCTGACTGAGTGGACGTGCTGAAAATGTGAATGATCCTGAACAATAATTGTAAATTATGTTCATAAACGCAGTCAGGTGAATCTTATTAAAGTCTCAGGGTAAAGGACATTTCTTTACAGATTACTGCAGTACACACATTATACAGTATGTGTGTGTGCCAAACAACCATGAATAGCAGTGTGACTGTGCAACCTGGATTTTAAATTTATATTTTAAGGTGTTTTTTTTCCCCTTCTGCAAAAGGTCAAAGTGATGTATTGTTTCCATGGCAGAGCTTCTACCAAACGATCGTTCATCTGAATAGCCAGCAGCTCCCCACTAGGAGTGTGCCAGCCCTTCACAAGGCTGTGGTGCTCCAGTCACGCACTGCAGAAATGGTCAGCAGCCTTGACAGAAGCCTTTACTGAACGTCTCAGTGACCTCACAATGCACAAGTTACAGAACCAGCGTTTAAAGGTGTCGCTGTCCAAATGCCAGACTTTATTTAATCTACTTCTAACAACAATAGGGAATCTATTGCTGTTTTTTTTTTTTTTTTTTGGGGGGGGGGTTATGCATTCATAAATTGAGGAACAAAGAACATAAAGCCTTGCTAAAGTGTTGCTCACTCCAAACACATAACTAGACTTAGATTTTAATAGCAATTAGGCTGTGTGTGGTTTGCGTAATTGGGTTAATTAGCCTTCACAGCTGTGCGCTATGAAGTACAATTAACTAACTCATAATTATTTGTGCTGTGCTAAAGGCATTGAATAGACACAGCACTATGAACATAATTTTTGGAACATAAAAATATGTTAATTGATGCAGATGGTGAATATAAAAGGAGGAAATTTCTAAATGCTTCCTAAATACAGTCCTGTCTGGAATAAATAAAATAGCCAACCTTGTTTGATGCCATGGCTGAAACAAGCAAATGCCTGGCAAGCAAAATGCTTGACGAATACTGTTACCTGAAGACTGTGAGTATTTAAAAAGATTATCCAACTGAAATTACCAAAGAATCAAAATTTGCAAAAGAAATTTATACCCATTTTAATTAATAATTTTTTTTTTTGGAACTGTCGTATTGTCTTGTTGCATGTATGTGAAGATTCAACAACCAAAACCCAGGAGAACATAAAAAGACACCGACAAAAACTAAAAATAGCTTTTGCCTAGCAACACGTAAGATTTAACAGAATTCAATTATAATAACTGCACTAAAGGCCAAAATGACTGCATCTGTTTTTTGTGTTTCAATGTTCTCACTGTTTGAGGGCATCGTTATCATGACAAAAATGGAGACTAATCATCATTACTGCCTGTAACATATCCCAATTTTGAAGATTCAGAAAAAATAAGTCTACAACAGGTTGGTTAATGTAAGAAATATTTTCCTTAAAGTGAAAATAACCCTTCTCAAATAATGCATAACCCCTCCTATGCCTGTGGTAGGTGTTTTTCATATCATGTTTAGTATGACGCTACAAAAGAGGTATAGAGATGGCTTTGATCCCTGAATGTGACACTAAAACGAACTACATCCGTAGTCTTTAATGTTTATGCTGAAGAGTAAGAAAAAGTAAGAAAAACAGACAGTAGTGGTTTTATTTATTTATTTTATTACTTTTGAGCTGTAATTTCCCAGAAGGTGCATCTTACTTTTACATCTATAGCAGTTGAGACCAGTGACCCAAATGTTTATCTTGTCAAAATGAAGAATTTGTCTTCTACTTTCAAAGTGATGGAAATTGCTGTTTGGAAAGGCTTACTTTAAAAACAGACATTAGACCGCAGGCAGTGAGCATCAGTGTATGTTCATAAAGTCACATCATAGGGCGCATTAAGCTCTGCAGGGCTGCCAGAAGATTTAGGGCATGAATCTTCCCAAAGGTCAAGCACAGCAGTTGTCTATAAAAGTAATGCTATAAGAAATTATGCATGTTTGAATGCACGGCTGCAAAGCATTCTAAGACTGCATCATTAAACCACCAAAGACCATTTTCTCAAAATGAGTTCAGTAAGTAGTTCCTTTGAAGGTGTCTTTATTAAGTATTCAGTGAATGTCTAGGTAAGGCATCAATGTGAATGCTTGTATGTACTAACGATGTTAGTTCCTAATTGCACCTGCAGAGACACAGCAAAACAATTACAATACTCTTTTGTCACACTTAATCCACAGGTTTGACATCAGAAATGTTGCCAAATGAATATAAAATGTGTTGTTAAATTGACTGATTGATATCAACAATAATAATAATGTTATAATTATTGTCATAAGATTTCATTTCCATATATGAGCTTAAAGGCTCAATGGGACAAGGATGAGGATTTTAAAGAATGTTCCAGAAGTGAAAAAAACCAACATTTTATTATAAACCAAAACAGCCAGGAAATAAGTACAACACACAATCAGATGTCTCCAAAGATGCTGCAAGTATTTTTCTTTCAGTTCCTTGTTTGTGACATGCACGTGTACTATTATTCATTGTAAGTCGCTTTGGACAGAGGTGTCTGCTAAATGAATAAAATGTAAAATGCAATATAAGCCACATGTGGAATTCCTCCAAAATCTTTAACAAAGCCCTGACATTCACAACTTACCTTATTCAGTATGACAGTATAAATACATGTAAGGTCTCTGCAATGCAGTCAATATGTGCTGTAAATGCCATTGTTTACACAGAAATATACACAATAACAATTTATTCAGATGTGAACCAGACAGACATCTTTCATTCATTTAAAAAGCAGGTCTTTTTAACCAACGTTTACTTTAGTATCAAAAGTTAGTGTTTCCACATTAAAGACTTCCAATTGGTTCAGTTGGCCCAAATTTGTTCAATTAAACGTCTGTTGCAAGTGTGGTAATGCTGCCATCTTGTGATCACAGTAAGTATTTCTTCAAAACGCAATACAATGGCAATGTTGATTTATTAATTTTATAAACACTTAAAACAGCCACTAATACGGCGGCGTATTACTGCCACCATACAAAAAAAATATATCATCAGTTTTGTGTTTTAACACAAAACGTTTTGCGTTATAACACAAACTTTTTTGCGTTTTTACGTAAAAGTTTTGTGTTATAACGTAAAACTTTTGCGTTTTTACACA
>JABJVR010000001.1:1952972-1968754 GCA_025773905.1 Chitala chitala
CCCCCCCCCCCCCCCCCCCCCCCCCCCCCCCCCCCCCCCCCCCCCCCCCCCCCCCCCCCCCCCCCCCCCCCCTTCAGGCACCGATGTTTACTCTTGGACTTAAGAGCTTCTAAAAGAGCGTAACTGTGTCAAATACTGGTGGACACATAAAACACAGCACAGAAATTATTCTCTTTTCAGATGACGTGTATCCATCCTCAATGGCATGTCGGAATACTGACAAGTTACCCTTTCAGCCTGCAAGCTAAAGTAAAAGATATTAAAACTGGCCGCCTGTCAGTCAGGTCTTATCTGTAGAATCAATTCTTGCACAGAGATAGTAAACACATGTGTTAATCTTTGTCTCTGGGATTTTTGCACCAAAATACGTCCATCTGTATAAACTGGCCGACCAAAATATAAGCCTTTTGAGGCTGCTCTGCCCCCCCATAATGAACGATAAACGTTGAACTTTACATTATAATTCACTGTGCTTCCTTTGCCATGGAGAGCCCTGTTTTGAAATGGCTCCTTTTCTTAAATCAGCTTGTCTGACAGTCCTGCAGTGTATTTCCACATGGAGGCCCACGGGGGTCTTTGTACTGTAAAGCACGGCCGCCTCGCCATCTTAGCGAGTCCTTGGACGCCAGGCCGTGGTGCACTCTGGGATTTCGGTAGAGTTATGGGACCCAGGTGATCCAGGCAGTGTGTCTCTCGCCTCGTGGCCTGGAAGAGAAGTTCACCGATGCACAGAGACCAGGGAGGCACTACATGTAAGCTCTAAATCCAGGAGTGAATGTGAAACACAACTGTTATAGCTCACTGGGGTCTCTGTAGGGGTACTTGGGTCCCTTTTCATGAAGAAATGCAAGTTTCATTTATGAATTACATTTTTTTTATATGGTCGTAAAGTCTGCACTGGGCATGAACTACATATGTTAAAACCCCTGACTAGATTGTGTATAATTGGAAAAGGTTACCGCTACACTGCAAGCTTATAAATGGCAACACAGATGCTGTTGGCATTGCAAATACACACATATTTGTATAGCGGACGACTTCAGGATTCTTAAAATGTTTTAAGATATTTGACAAATACAGACATTGTGTCAGTTTGCAAGAGATCCTTTTGGCTCCCTCTGGCTGAAGTTCACATTCAGTGCTCGAGTACTGAAGTAGGCACTTGCTAGATGATCTCCTCTGTGTTGTCCAAATTCTCCATTAGTCATAGCACAGTACAGAGAAGGAACTGTGTCTTAAGATATGAACCCTAACTCTGTGTTTTTTTCAGTAAGCTGATGTCCTACGTCTACTTGAGTGGAGTAGGGGGATGCGAGTTTTGCAGCACTAAAATTCTGGAGCTCATGTTTTTGTTTCTCTGCAACACCGAGGTGGTTGGGTGCCACTGTCATTGTTCCAGTGCACTGGGGAACGTACTCCACCTAATGTGAGTCGCACGGAGGGGCACCGGCGGACGCAGATCACGAGGGTCAAGACCACGTGGGCCGCTGGACTCCGGCTGTATCCCTGACATCACCTTGCCACCCTCTGCAGTCGTTTGGCTTAAGGGGGGGGCTTCAGCAGATATAGGAACTAATACCATCCGCAACAAGGCTAAAAGAAAAGTCCCTCTTCAGTACTGCAGCCTTTTTTTTAACAGTTAAAACGTTTATGGAATGTTTATGTAGTGATGAACAGTTTGAGCAGCACTGCCGAGTCTGGAGGGATTTTTTGTCTTGCTTTGTACTGATAACTTTCTTGAAATCTCACTAGTTTAGCCTCAGTACTTCTGCTACTCCCCCCCTCCCCGAGACCTCCCAGCTCCTCAGAAGAGTGTTTATTGATGGCCGAGGTTAACTTTCTGAGGTCAAATGCATTTGACTCCGAGATGGATCTTGTCTGTGGAGCCCACACAGCAGCCCCCCTCCCAAGACCTGCACAAGGTCTGTGACCCCCAGCTTGGCTTAGCCGAAAAACTGACACAATTACAGCCAGTTAACATGTGGGTAGCGAACTGACAGTGTGTTGTTCTGTAGCGTGAGTGTGTACCGCTGTCAGGCAAACAATCCGCCTTAGTAAGGTCACCCGCCACTTTACCATATTTACAAGAAAAGAACGAGTTACATTTTTTTACATTTATGGTGAGAAATTTTAAAAACGTAAACTCTTATGAAACTTAAAATGATATATAATATATAGGTACATGCAGAAGGTAAAGACAAATGTTTAAAAAGTAAAATTTCATTAAAATGTGGAACTACAATAATCCCTTTTCGGTTGATGTTGAAATATAAAAAAAATGAAAAACATCACATACAAAATATATGAGTTACCATAAAGCACAAGTGAATCTGTTAAATATAACAGGACAGAAATTAAAGTTTCAATGTAGACAAATTTTGGATAAATACTGCATAAACAACCCAATTTCAGAAAATGAGTTTTAACGTAGACTGTATAACACAAGTGTTTTCTTTGAAAAAGTCAAATTTTTTGTGAATATAAATAACGGAAATGAAAAAGGATGAACAGAAGGCAATAAACTCTTAAAATGTTTTAAAGTTTCTATATTATATCTTTTCCTGTTTCTCTTTCAAGACAAAATCCTGCTTTTCTGCAGAGATCTAAGGTTTGTAACGTGAGCTGGTCTAGGCGTTATGGTTGGAAGTGACACTATAAGGACAATATCAGAATTTTACACCTTTTGTTACAAAATGAAACCTCGGGTTTTTAAGCCAAATATTTATTTGAATAATTTCAAAGGTAACAAACACATCAAAAGTTCAGTGCTCATTATTTATCTAAACAGTATGTGATATGTTTAAATGTTCAACCTCACAGCTGAACGCTGAACACATACTAATAGCGGAGAATGACTTGCAAACTACATCTAGGCATGCGATAACAGGTGTTACATAGTTCTATATGTATTTATAAAAATAAGACCTTTACCGCCAACTGTAGCAAGATGCCATGCAGCAGTAAGGTCCGCTCTACCCAATGGTGTTCTCCGAGGCGTGAATGGTGTTCAGGGACAAAGGAAGTGTTCAGTCAATCGGTGCTCAGATGGCCCAAGAAATGTTGGCCGTGTGCTCCTTTGCTTTCATCCTGAGCACAGCAATGCTGGACGACCGCCGCTCAAACTCGGGTTTAGTCTCGAAGGCGTGTCCGTTGGCGGGGGGGCTGAGAAGGCCGTCGGTGAAGAAGTTGTTGAGGGAGACATGGCCGAACTGGCTCTGCTGATTGGGGAAGCCCACGTAGCCGTGTTCGCCGCGCGGGGAGTGGGGGTACGAGGTCATGCAGGGGGGCGAGCCGCGCGGGATCATGCAGGAGGACACCACCGTGCCCCCGCTGGGGGGGCCCGTCCACAGGTTATTGGGAATCTGCGGGGACAGGGACGACTAACGGTAAGGAACGGCATCTCTTCTGATGTCGATGAGCCAAGCGGATTTCAGAACGAATTTCAGTCAAATCGGCATCAGCAGCAGAACTTCAGTATCAGTTAAATTCAAGTGTACATGAGCTCGCATGTGCAAGAACACACACACACACACACGGGCACGGCAGGTTTGTTGGTCTAAACACTATGGTCTCATACATACACAGCCCAAATAAGTTGTGCAAACACTGCTTTTCCATGAGTTTAACATCAGATAGGAGGCCCCACCTCAACCAATATAAACACAGTGAGAATTGCCTCAAACTTGTTTTTATTTTTAAAATATGTCCAGACTACGTTCTTGGAACCATGCGCTCAAAAACCTGGAATTTATGAACCCTGTTTTAAACAGAATTGGGACTTATCGTGGTTGTAAAACAAAGGGCAGCACAGTAATGCAGTGTATAGCATGCATTTGAGAATCTGCCCATTATCAAAAGTTAACCGGTTAAACTATATTAAGAGAGATGGGTTTATTCTTGTGTTTATATGAAAAACACATGAGAAGGAATCGAGAATGCTAAACAGAATTTGTGTTTGGACGTGAGCCAGGCCATTGAGGTTACATGGTAGTTCGATTTAGCCAATCAGGGCTGCCTGCCGTTATTGGCTCTGTCAGTTACTGTGAGACAGATATACATATGGTCGCCCGTTCCCATCTGCTGGACTTAGCATGCAAGACTCCAATGAGCAGAACAATCGGCTTGTTTCTATGACAAGGACGTGTTCCACGTGATTAAAGCAGGGCTGTCTCAGAGCGGCTTCACTGTAAATGCATATTGTTTTTCTCTTTACTCCTGACTCCTGCATACCATTTTCTTAAAGCACTCCAGTATAGACAAGTGTTAGCTAACCAGTGACTTAGTTGGGTGATATTAGTAATTGACTATAATATTTGAATGTTAATCTTTCTTTCTGATGTACTAAAATCGTACGAAAAAATGCAAAAATCTGTTAACTTTTTATTTTTCAGTGTCATACACATCATGTGTAACCTACATCGTTTTGTGAAGATTTAAACAGGCTTTTAATCTACTAGTTAATTTAATAAATATTGAAAGTAGAATTTTAATATTTACTTTAAATATTTATTTTTAATATTAAGTACTTGATTAATAAACAGCTTTAAAGTCAAAGTTTTAGCAGGCTGTCAGCAGTCCAGTGTTTTTTGTTTTGGGCAAAAATGTAATTTAAATATACTTGTATTTTAGGTGCGCGTATACACGTGTACACATTTTATAATAAATAATATACTTGAATTTAATTACTTCAAACTGAATTTAATAAATTACTACTGAAATTATTTTGGTTTTTCAGAAACAATAACGGTGTCAAGAAAGCAGTTTTTAAGCGTTTGTAATAGAACTGTCGATTCTTGTAAGAAATAAAACAGTAATATATTACTTTTATTTCCTTTTCACAAAAATAAATTAAGGTTATAAAGACATTTTAAATATTCGTTTACGAATGTCACAAAGTGTTAGACAGATTAAAACAATACAATCGAGAGTAAAATAACTCACGGGAATCTGCGGCCTCAGCAAGACCCAAACGGGTGTGACAGTAAGCGGAGTGCGAGATCTCCGCAGAGTGGCAAAAAGGGATTTTAGTTGCAGGATTGACAGAATGTATGTGGCAGAAAACACTGCCGATTTAATGTGTCCACATACCCCGTAAACCCACCTGCGTGTAATTGTCGGCCCGCGGCAGCACCGATAGGTCGTAGGTCGCAGCAAAGTGGGTCTTTGCCTGCTGGATCTGACCATAACGCTCCCGCTTTCGCCATTTCGCTCTTCGGTTTTGAAACCATACCTAACGACAATTCAAATAACCTCATATTTTTGAAGCAATTTAAACCATAAATAGTTCTTTAGAAAAAGCGAAAGTGAAACACATGAGGAAAAATAAATGAATCAGATCGCGAATGACTGAAATTACTGTGTAAATACAATGCAGCGTAGCAGAAACGTTCTCACGGTGAAACATCCGTTTGCTCAACATTAATTAAATGAAAAATGTGCCTGTTTTTTGAAGAACACGGCTTTTCTGATATGATCCTGTCCTCTTCACTGAATAATCAAACGCCTGTATGGTTGGATTGCGATCCTATAATCTGAGACCTGCCCTGCGGGCTTCGACCTAATTTAGAGATAATACCAGATTCGTGCACTCCAGCAACATTTAATAATTGTGGCGCACTACGTGTAAATGTCTATATGTAATTTTACGGAATGGTATTTATCTAAGCAAATATTAAAATTATGTATTTTCATTGTCCTGGGTTCACTCCAAACTTATTGTCATAGCCTACAAGTTGAACGAAACAGCTAAACTTCAGGCACATATTTTTTAAAGAAATAATATTCAGAATATATATCGTATATCTTAGTCGAACAAATTATAAATGTAACAAGAGGAATTACTGTACATTAAGGTAAACGTAAAAAATCGGAGCATCTTTAATTAAATTATACCTGAACTCTGGCTTCCGTCAGCTCCGTTCTCATGGCCAGCTGTTCGCGCACATAAACATCTGGATAATGGGTTTTCTGGAAGACCTTCTCCAGCTCCTCCAGCTGTGCGCTCGTGAACGTGGTCCTGTGTCTTCTCTTCTTGCTACTGGACACGTTACTGTCGCACTTTTCGCCGATGTCCCCCAGCTCCGATTTTTCCTGAACTGTGGTCACCGGCGAAGTCCTCAGACGACAGCAGTTCTCCATGTCCAGTGACTTTCCGAAATTCGTGTGCAGAGGGTCCTCTTCCGATTTGGGGGCACCGTAACTACCTTCTCGAATAGACAGGGAAAAGCAAACGGCAAAATAATGTTTAAAATAAACATTTAAAACTAAATAACAGCCTCTATGTTATATGCCTGCCCTTTTATTATACATGTATGAATGTATTGTATTTTACTACGTTTATTATATATTTTTACATTTGTTATACATTTATTATATTTACATATTTTTATTATACATTTATAGGCGAGGGCTACTGAAAAAATATCCCATTTAGTGAAATGCCAGCTGTAGGCGCCGTGTTTGGTAGTGATGTTCCGAAAAGACCATTAAACTAAAACATGACAGCAGTCCAGCATGAGCCCGAACCTTTTACCTCGACGTGCATCGAATTATATTGGCGGCATATGCTCATCTGGCTTAGGTTACGTTTTTTCATTGATAAAATACTGTTTAAATTAAATTTACTTGAACACGCTTTGGTATACATTACCCAAAGTGCGCATATTTTACTTTCGACTTTTTAATGTAGCTGCCCCTCAAGCTACGGAGTTTTTTGCTTTAAACGGTTTAAAATCGACTTTATTCCAACGAAGTAACCCGGTGGCGGTAATAATAATGGATAATATAATAAATTCACATTTTTATGCACTGAGGTACAATAGCTCCGTAAAATCTTGCATATAGGCCTCTGTGCACAGGCCGAGCTGATGTCACCCACCGTTTTGGTCTTCACAAGGTGATGCACGGTCAAGCCTGGCGCGAGGGTCTCCGTTCTGAAGACTGAAGGCCTGCACGCACTTGGGCGAGGTCTTGTTGTAGTACTGCACGCTGTCCAGGTTCTCCATGACCTGGTCCAGGGAACCGCTCGATCCCATGTAGTAGTCACTGCCTTTTATCCCTTGGCCCTTCATGGAGAACTTCTCGGTCATGTATTCCATCATAGTCCACGAGCAGACCTCTTCATCCGAGCCGCCAACCCAAAAAAAAAAAAAAAAGTTGTAGTGACAAGTGAGTAGACGTGCGATTCTGTACGTGTATACTGTGTATTGTTTTCGGATATCTCGTCTTGAAGAAAAGCATGGACTCTTTTTATACGGGGAAACTCCGCGGAGTCCCTACAGCATCCTCCCTGCTTATGAATACGGAGTAGGTCAAACTCCTCCCACGGTCCTTAATCCAAACTAAACACAACTTAGCCATTTTACGCCCTCCTCCTAGAAATAGCCCAAAGATAATAAATAGGTTGACAATCGTTTAAACACGTTTTGACATCCCCTGTAAAAACCGCAAGCATGTATCAAGTCTAATTAATTAATTGAAGAGTGTTTAAGCGGCCCTGGTGCCAGCAGCAGCGCTTTTGTCCTGAAAAAGTTAAAGAAAAACACGCTCATGGGTGATGAACAAGACTTGTGTCTGAATGTCGACAATATTTAAATTCTTAAAAGCAATTAAAATCATTTAAATAGCTATAAGGACCAATGATTTTCTCTTGAGGTGTTTCAGGTAAATCGACGTACATTTAAATTTGCGGTTATTTGTTAAATTTTACAGTTAGGGGTTTACGATGTTTTTTGGGCGTAATTTTTAAATATGAGGAGTAACATTGCGCATTAAAATGACAGATGTTATTAGAATACTTTAAATTATTTACATTAACTAACCATAAACTGATTGCAAACAGCGTTGCAATCGTCAGATAATTTAGATCGTCAGTCTCATATTAATTATAGGACAAAATAAATTTTGGAAAACGCGGTGAAAGACGGCTAAATAGAATGTAAAATAAATAATACATAATGCAGTATTCAAATGCAAACAACAGGAAGAAATATGTCTTTCTCTTGGCCAATGCGAAATCGCAAGCGACTTTCGTGGGTTTTAGTTTAAAAGTTTTAAAGTTTTTTAGACTAAGGACAATCCGTGGGAAATGCGGTCTCAGGCTGGATCGCGGACGGGGACTGACAGAGTCGCTGTGTGTGACTTCATAACAAACACGGCTTCACAGATCTGAAGAAGAGTTTTATTCCTGCATATGGGATTTATTTTCAACAAGTAAATCTGTACAGCCGTAAACACTCGACAAACAGACGCAAGTGTATCCGAATTGGAAACTATAATACCGTGATATTTAATTTTTACAAACAAGAAGGAGGAATGTCACACCATTTTAAAAATTAATATGTAATCATTTACGAAAAGCAAATGTGTATCTGTAAGATATTTATGTCAGAAACTATCACGACGAAACGCCACTGTTATTTGTTGAATAATCTCTGGTTTGGGTAAAGTATTACATTTTAATTTTAATTAAATTATTTACTATACCACATATAAATTGTAACTTAACTGATTTCGTTCGTAATTACTTTTTTTATTTTGTGAAATGTGAATTGAAAGGGGGGTATAAAGGTTGGAACACCGTGGGAACACCTGCCTTGGTAGTTTTTATAAAATACATTGCATATCATCTGCAAGTGCCGGTGCGCCAGAATGTGTGTGTCAAGCACCCTCTGAGTTAGTGCTGACACCTCTGTATTGTACTTTTTCTAACCTGTCGGGTTTTATTACCATAGCTTAAAATTGGAATTGTCACTCTTATTTATTTGATTATTTAGTCGGTAGGAAGGCGTTAAAATATCAGTAAAGATTAAACTTTTAGTTAAACCGGTTTAATTTTATATAATAAATTCGGTTTCACTGCGGACATTTCTTCCTTCGAGGTTCGCGTATTTGGCTTTGCGTGACTTGTGACTGACCAAAAAAAGGTGACTTCTCATTGAGGGGAAAAAAAAACTACAATTAGGGTGAGTTTAATTAGTGAAATTCAGTTTTCGAGAAAATACATGAAACATAGCACCTGTTAAAAGTTGTCAAAGCAAAGAAACCCTGAGACCGGCCTTCTAGTTTAAGCCAAAGTTACCAGAACTTGTTTGTTCATCAACCAATTTACAGTGAGGCACTAACAGAAGACAAACGTTTTATTTTAACCCAATTATTAGTTCTTCCTTTTCAGCACTTTGTCCAACAGAACAAACGGAAGATGCGCTCGTTTCAAGCTGTCATATATTGTTATAAAAGAAATTGATTGCAATTTATTTTCAAACCTGAATTTTCTTGCGTACCTGGAGGTCGTCGATTATTTCATTGTGCATTTAAATTGCACTGGGTGTTAATAAAAAAAGTCAAACCTGCTAATTACTTTGTTAATATTTTAGGTCAGTGTGTAGCTTGCGGAGGACTGATCTCGGCTCCATGGACGTGTGATGCGTTATAGATCATTTCTAGAGAGCGTGCAGATCGCGTGCGTTTATGACAACGATGCTGCGGAAAATTAACGTTGCAAGAAAAGATTTTTCATAGCACTAGAAATGTAGTCACCTCTTTAAAAATATTTCCAAAAATGGTGCAGTAGATGTTCATAGATTGTGTCTGTACCTTAAATCCATTTAGGAAAAATACGTGTAAGGTGCCTAAATATACATCCTTTAATCAGAAAACTAGTGTGCTTTACAAGACAGAGCACAGGAATGACAGGGGCTTAATTTTTAAGACGTATTGCAGGCGGTGAGCTGTAGCCAAAACTACTGGCATGTTCAGACAACTGGGAGACAAAAGAGCGAGTCCCAGTGAGAGGAAAATAAACGGCACATGATCCCACACGGGGAGCCATTTTGAGTGTGCTGCATTATTACAAATTCCTCTACATTCGCTATCTTACCGTCTCTAGGCAGCACACTGAAATCAGGCCTCTCACAATTACTGCAGTGTGTGCGCGCGCGCACAGACACACACACACACACACACACACACACACAATCACGCACATATACACAGTCTTTGTGTGATTTTTCATCTCCAAATATTGTGAGGACAAACCATCTAATAAAATATAAAAATGAACATCAGAGGTGTCATCTATATTTACATTGGAAATGGTGGCTGAAAATATTTAATATATTATTCAGCAGTCCAAGAGGTTTAAAACGGTTAATTATTTTGTATGAATTTTGTATGCGCAACAATAAATTAGGTGTCCCCGAACATTGGTTTTATTTAGATTTTGTTAAAAATAAACAAGTGCAACGCCTTTAAAATATTTTCCTAAATATTCAACTACTGTATGAAGGTGAAACCATAAAAGTTTATTTATTTTTATTTTACAAACTTTTCATACTTGCTTTTTATAAATTAACATTTGCTTGAAATTTAGTTAATGTAGGTCAGTGTATGCATGAATTTATAAACCCTACATTTTCCATTAAAATCAAGGTTATAATACATTTTTAAAAGATTAAAAATTTATGCAAATTTACATTTTGTTAGCAAAATATGGCTTAACAAGGCCATGTCAAAAATATTAATGTAGACTTTAATTATTGTTATTTCTTTGGAACACAAAACACAATCCCACACAAACAGTGACTGAGCTCAGAAATAACGTGAATTACATTGAAAATTAACGTAATAATTTCTTTAGTGTCATTTTTCAATTCTAACGTTGTGTACATGAGGCCTCTCTGCTGGGATGTGAACGAGAGCGGTGTGTTGAGAGCGGTGTGTCGAGAGCGGTGTGTTGAGAGCGGTGTGTAGAGAGCGGTGTGTTTAGCGCAGTCCTCAGCTGAGCATTTCCCCACACGGCGATGACAGTGGATGCTGCCGCGGTTAGCAGGCTCTACCTGCTCGGCCTCGAACGCGGCTTTCCTCTCCCCCATCCGCCACTCAGCTGGAGCGGGTTGTCCCGGAATGAGATGCGCTCCCTTCTTACTGGGGCAGACGAAAGCCTGACAGGAGAGGGCTCGTCTCTTCCTGCTAAATCAACAAAACAGCGGAAGAAGAAGAGTGTAAGATGGACAAACAGACAAGGTCCCAAACAGCTGGAGGGTAAGACGGACAGACAGACAGGGTCCCAAACAGCTGGAGGGTAAGACGGACAGACAGATGGTGCCAAACAGCTGGAGGGTAAGACGGACAGACAGACAGGGTGCCAAACAGCTGGAGGGTAAGATGGACTGACAGACAGGGTGCCAAACAGCTGGAGGGTAAGATGGACAGACAGACAGGGTGCCAAATAGCAGGAGGATAAGACGGACAGACAGACGGTGCCAAACAGCTGGAGGGTAAGACGGACAGACAGACAGGGTGCCAAACAGCAGGAGGATAAGACGGACAGACAGACAGGGTGCCAAACAGCTGGAGGGTAAGATGGAGAGACAGACAGGGTGCCAAACAGCAGGAGGGTAAGATGGAGAGACAGACAGGGTGCCAAACAGCTGGAGGATAAGACGGACAGACAGACAGGGTGTCAAACAGCTGGAGAAGAAGACGGATAGACAGACAGGGTGCCAAACAGCTGGAGGGTAAGACGGACAGACAGACAGGGTGCCAAACAGCAGGAGGGTAAGACGGACAGACAGACAGGGTACCAAACAGAAGTGATGTTGTCATTGCTGTGCACATGTTGAACCTGAGACCTCACAGCCTGGTCAGTGATACCAGACTACCCACTCAGCTCAGGACCGCTCAGGGGACTGACCAGACTCTCTTCATGTCAACCGGGCATTTTTAGTGTAGCAGTATTTCTCCGTTCCCTGGACAGTGCACTGGTCTGTCGAACCCTACACTTCACCTTCACAGACAGCCAGAACAAAGCGATGCCTTTTGACTTCCCTACAGAACCAAACGTATTCCACGTGTACGTGTCCCACCGAGTCTTGTGATGTAATCTCACAAAGCCAGTCCCACAATGACAGAGAAGAAGACTTCAGCGGGGAATACTGACCGTCCGGTCCCAGAGACACGCTTTCTAAAAGCCCGCTGCACGTTTTACATTTTACGCACCCTAGTTCTGACAGAGATCTTTCCTGTTTACCTACTCGCTATCCTGCTCGTGTAATTTGATATTAAAACGTTGCTGTGACATTTGGGACCCCCGATGAAAAGATGGCCATAATCTGTATTTTGCGCTTATTTATAATTCAGGCTTTACTCTACTGCTGCACATTAGAAACTAACTGCATTTTAATGGCCCCTGTTTACTTACATGATCACCTATGGGCACATTTTCAGCTATTTTGTGTTTTATTAAGCTGTTTATGTGGTTCTCTTATTTATAAAAGTATTGCACTTTTAGTTAAGCACTCTAACCTAGCCAACTGCTTTCAGCGATTTTTCTCGTATTGGTTTTGGACGGTTGTAGAGCCGCAGCTCCAGAAATGAACCTTAGTTTCCTCACCTTGAGCAATAAAATTATCTGTGGTTTATGGCCCACATTTTATGGAAATGCTGGTGTCATTTTCCGATCTCGGTAACTTTAAGTACGGTATTTATGCAGTTATACTCTGTCAGGCACCTGTAAACCTTGACAGTGTGAAATCTGAAGTTTTAGTTGGGTCAGAAAACTCGAACGAGGCTTCCTTAGAAAGCACGACTCTGTACAAATCTGGTGCACAAACCGAATACCCTGAGACAACTGTAAAACTGCTTCAGTTCACACCAAGTCACAAATATATCGGTCATGCCCCACCAACATCCTTAAAACTACGTAAAATCTTTAATTGACTTTCACTGTCCTTGCAGCTACACTCACGCTGATTAAATCTAACCCTTGACTATTAGATCACTCACTTTTGATGTTAGGAACACAAAAAGGCACTTTGGCGAAGCAGCCGCGCTGACAAACCGCTAGCTTCGCACACAATTCACGCAGTCCTCGTGGATTTCATTTCAATCATCATCAGATTCCAATTTGCCTTTGTTAGGATGAACACTGTTTGCCTTTATTTTGATACGCTTCTCCCCCAGCCTCCGCCCGTGTCTGGACAGCTGTATCTGTAACGTCTTTGTCAGTCACTCTCCTGAGCTAACCTCTCGACACAAGGGCAGCCTCCCTGTCCTAAAGGCCGTTCACCATTTCCTGCTGAAGTCGACCTTCTACGCCTTGTCCTCCTCGTGACCCTTTGCTTCACCCCTGGACAGGCTGAAGTATATGGAATGTATTTTTCCAACACTACAAACATTTATTGACAACCACCCAAAAACGAAACTGAGATTCCGTAAATATGGATAAGGATTCCTACCCACTTGAAAATACTTGAATTTGTAAAATATTGATTCTGTTTGAAGCAGGTAAGTTAGGCAAAAAAACGTTACTTTTTAGATTTTACATAAATCATTACATTTATTATTTTAAATATTTAATAATATAATCTAAAACAATGTACTTCCAGCATCAGGCAAACGTGCTGTCCAGTCACTTACTGTACATCAGTTCAGCCAATAAACAGACTTAACCTTTCTGCCTTAACTTTCACAAAAACACAAAGACTGAAAGGTGTAAAACATGAGTAATGCAATGATTACAATATTACCCCATCAAAGTCATTTAAAGTACATTTATACAATCCTAAACCTACTAATATTTACTTTCTGCATAAACTCTATATCCTTAGATTATTTTCCAACCTATATATATTTCACATATTGTTTACAACAGCTTTATTCATTTATTATATATTTAGAAAATATATTATTTATAAAATAATTTTTATCTTTAAATTTTCTGCTCAGTGGGGAATGAGGAAAACTTCAAGGGCACAAAACAAAGGACTTGAAAGCATTATACGAGAAACCACAAATTAAAACATTTATTTACATTGTCATAATTCTTAGCAGAACTGATGAAACCCTTAGTCATTTTTCAAAACGGCACATGGAGGAAAGCACCACCCCCCTCCCCCAGAGAAGTGCGAGGAGATGCGGGCGCACACTCACGCGCGTGTCCCACTGAGCGACTCCGTGCTTGATTGTGTTCTTTGCCGTCTGGAGACAAAGCAGCGCGGTGGGCCCGCTGTCCCGCGTCTTCATCTGGCCCGTCTCTGTGCCCGGGACCGGCCTCGGAGCAGCGGGGGAGAGCAGACACACACTTGAAATAAAATACGCCACTTCTAGGCCAGGCTCGCGCTACGCCACTAGACAAACAAACAGCGCGTCAGCAAAATGTCAGAGCCGGCCAGAAGGGCAGCGGCTTTAGGGTCCAAGTGGCGAGCTTAGCGTCACACACTTTCCAGGTAACATTTTATAAATAACATTATTGTGCAGAGTTCTGAATAGCTATTAGGGCGTTTGGACACAGTTGCTATAGTTTTCTAGACTGTGCATTCCATACATGTCATCTAGTAGAGCAATATTACTGCAGTGTATTTTTTCACAATTTTCCACTCCAAAAATGTGACACTCTGCATGAACGTGCTGCGGAGGTTAGACGCGAACTTACATGTAAGCGAGAATAGAAGCAAACGGAAATTAAAAGCGTTTACCACAAGCTGAACTCTCTTGCCGCTCAGAACGTCAGGGTCAATCTCTGGTAGGAAGTGATCACTAAAAATGCCATAAACTCAGTGATTAGTGTAACCATGATCACAAGTCCTTCCACATCACTGCTGCATGCTGGGTACAGTGGCCAAATCTATCCTTGTGTTACCGTCACCAATCACTGCTGCATGCTGGGTACAGTGGCCAAATCTATCCTTGTGTTACCATCACCAATTATTGGTATCAATTTAATCTGGAAAAAATATGCCAGATCATTTCAAATTCTATTTGCGTAAAGTGACTAATTGTAAAGGAAGGTGTAAAGGATTCTGGGTGTATGTTTTACCCCATCTGAAATGTGATGCTGTGGAATTCTATCAGTTAAACTGACTGATACTAGAGAATTACGTTTTGGAGAATTAAAACATATTACCATAATGCAAATGTCATGTCTATGGTATACATGCTGTGACAGAGCTGTGTTGGCTGAAGTAACTGCATCAATCAAACTGATCATGACTAGGAGTAGATCTGTCCTGACTGAAACATGATTGGTCGGTTGGAGTAGACCATACGAATCCCTGCGCTCTCACCTCTCTGTAGATGGACGTCTTTCATGGGAAGGAGGGTACTGCGCGTGAAGCCACCGCCAGACTCGCTCGCCGCTCGCTCCGTTCGGCTCCGCGAGCGCAGTATGGCGAGCTTCTGATGGAAAGCAAACGCAAGTCAGGACGTAACGGCGTGCTGCGTTGTCACATGTTTGTGGCCCGAATTCTGCTCGTGGTTAATTACTAAAAGCAAAATTTAAATCCGGCCACCGTACATTACAAAACTGAAAAAGTGATAGAAAATTTAATAAATTAATCCAGGTAAAGTAAATCGTGTATTGCAAAATAGTTTAAGAAACTCATATAATGTTTATACGGACAAGTACAAAAGGAAACAAACATTTGCTTAATGCAGTTAATAATGCAACTTAATTGAATTGGGAGGACTTAACATAAACACGTCATAGTAACTACATATTTCAAAGTATTACATATTTCATTCCACTGGTGATTATGAACAGCATTTTTACTGCTGTTTATTGAAAAGGGAACGTTGAGTCTATTCCATACATCACAAAAGTAAGAGCAAGGCAAGGCAAAAATCTGTCACTTCTCAGTCTGAATTCAGCCACTGTTTGGAGTTTCAGCAAGTGAAGCCACGCAAATCTATTCACGCCAGTGGCAGTAACCAGGGGGGGGGGGGGGGGGGGGGGGGGGGGGGGGGGGGGGGGGGGGGGGGGGGGGGGGGGGGGGGGGGGGGGGGGG
>JABJVR010000001.1:1968854-1980785 GCA_025773905.1 Chitala chitala
CCCCGGATTAACCCAACGCCCCCCCCACCACCAATTCTGACGGGAGAGCAGGAGTCATGCTTGTTAAACTGTGCCCTTTTAAAGGATTATTCAATCTTAGGTCACTATGAAGGCAGGCAGGGCCGTGTCACCGTATCACAGAGTGGAGTGGGGGGGCATTGGGGGGGTGACAGCGAAAGCAGGCCATGACTAAAAATGATTGGCCGAAAGCAAGGAGCCCCACGGGCACTTCTGGTCGACTGCACCAAACGCACACACAGATTCATCCAGCAACAAAAGGATTCCTCAAAATGGGGTGAACATTCAATCGCACTTTGGAACTGGTAACAATCCTCAGTGCTGAAGCGCCACACGCAAAATAATCCCGTCCCGAAAAGGAGTTTGAATTAATCTGTTTCAATATTTGTAGAAATTATGCACCAGTAATACCACACAGCCAGTGCAGAGTACTAAATAAACCACTTTCTCAAAAGCACAGGGGAAAGCGACCTTATTTATAAGTCTGTGTCTTAAACACAGCCGTAGGTATTTCCCTAGTGAGATCAACTGGCTGACAAAAAGGAAAAGGTCGGCTTTTATCAGAGGAGTCCGCCTCCTGGTCTCCCCGCGCCGGGTCAAGACCTCACCTCTTGAAAGCAAACCTAGTTGTGGTCAACCAGAGGTCAGTGTTCAGTTCATGGATCAGGCGTAAGCGACCAGCTCTGCTGAAAGGGACGTTTTGGCATTGATTAGGGTCATCAGGAATATTGTCCTGAAGAGATGCTCTATTCTTCTGAAATCATTTATATGCACGTTTCAATAAAACACCGTCTTTTCCCCATCTCCACGTTTGAATGAAATTACATCAAAACTCTTCCTACCTTTCAAAGTTTTATATTATGCACTACAAGAATAGTCAACAGTGTGATTGTTTTTAAATTAATATAATCAATCTTTAATTTGTTTCATATTCATAATGCTGGTCGTGATAATTGGCAATTATAAAAAACAAAAAAAAAAATCTGCCTATATACTAAAGCATGTCAGTAATTCATTTATTCAATATAATTAATGTCTGACCCCCTCCCCCCCCCCCCAAATTACAGATGTGTACTTCCGCAATGTGTAACGAAACTGAATTGAGCGAAACTAAAGTAATATTCATCAGGTTTCGGTGAGGGATGGAACCATTCCAAAGGGTAAATGTACCTAATCTACATTCTTAAAAAAAAAATTTTAAAGACTAGTCTCCACTCACAAAAAAACAATAAAACAAATATCCAGTCCAGCCTTTTGGCACAGTGCATAAACATCTGCTACTTCCAAATAGCCTCCTGTATTTTGGAAACATTATTTCCTGGATGTATGTTTCCTCTTCCTCTCCTGTGGCGTAAGAGGACTTGCCCTGTACCGTAAAGTGTGTGTTTAATGAGGGGGGTGGAGGGAAGCCTTCTTTGGATCCTGGGTTCGACACGTCCCGTTCCTCACGCGCCAGGGTACGAGAGCGGTGCCCGTGGCGCGCTCCCGCTACCTCCGAGTGGCAGGCTTGACGCCAGGCGGGTAGGGGCCCTGCACCCAGGGCCCCCGCACGCTCGGCCCTCAGAGCCGCCCTGACCCGTGGAAGGCCCCTCTCGAAATGCCAGCGCCCGAGGCCAAGCTGCTCCTCCCTGCCACGGCTCTCATTTCAGGCACCGAGTCAAACCTCTTCTGGAGATGATTAGAGCAAAGGCATGACAGATTTTTTCCGAGATATCCAACTCGCCGTGTTTACTTTATCCTGGCCCTTGTGTGGATGTAGTGGACATGAGTAACTGACTTGCAATGGCTATCGGTTTACATGCGCGGAGACTGGGAAGGAACCACGAACGTTTTCTTGAAAGGAGAAAATATTTCCTTTCGCTGATCTCTATTGTTAAGTAGGGTCTGCACCGGTCAGCAAGGAAGAAACATCTGTGTGCCCCCCCCTCCAAAAGGTCCTCTCTACGTTGCACCCACCACCTTCTTTTCCAACTCTCCTACCTCCCACAAATGCCATTCACGCTGGAGACATAGGTTCTTTTTTTCCTCTCGTCTGGAAACTCTAAGCAATGCTGCAGAACGTCTTCCATGCGCCCTAACTTGATTTCACACATCATGTAGTCTATGTAACATGTATGTAATAAGGCTTTAAACAGAATCGCTCTGTTTATCCGCTGTCACTGTGCACAAATACTCAAGTGTTTGGCTTACCCCAATGCTGAAAGGTACATTCTCCGCATTAATCGATTCCACATATAATAACTGAGTGGCAAATAATTTATCTGAACAGCTGTCAGATTTCATATAGATTTCTAACCTTTGCAGTAATGCGCTAAAAACCATGTTTATTTTAAAACGGTACACCTTCAAGCAAATAGTATTTCATGCAACTTTGCTCATGTCTAGGCAGAGAAAAAACTGAGTGGATGACCTACAAAGAGCCAAGTAGATCAGCAACAAAGACCCAAGTAGATCATCTACGAACAGCCAAGTAGATCAGCAACAAAGACCCAAGTAGATCACCTACAACCAGCCGAGTAGATCATCTGAAAGAGCCGAATAGATCACCTACAAAGACCCAAGTAGATCACCTACAACCAGCCGAGTAGATCACCTTTAAACAGCCGAGTAGATGACCTACAAAGAGCCGAGTAGATCACCTACAACCAGCCGAGTAGATGACCTACATGATCTTTTCTTGGAGATCTGAGAGGAAGGTGCTTTTGGACAGGAGACAGGTAAATCTCCACAGTACGTAGCGAACCTGGAAAACTGTGCCCATGGACATGGATGCTGAGCCCCACCTTTGAAGCGCTCCGTTTTCTCCTGGCCTGGCTTCTCTGGCGCGCTCGCGGGGCATCGTTTGTTTTCATTGCTCCTGAACAGTGCCAGACGCACAGCTGGATCTGGCCAGAGGGAGTAGAACACACTGGGTACAACAGAGAAGTCGCCCTGCTGCCTGGTGGATAAGCATGCACTGCAGATTGTTAACAGCCGCTGATATCTGGAGAGCCCGTCCACAAAACGTGTCATCAGCACAGTGGCACAGGGCTCTAAAAATTAAAATTCCACTTCATATCAGTGTACCGTACTTCTCTTTTAACATTTGCTTCAGCATATTGTTCTGATAATATTTGTCACAATGCTGATTGAAGTCATGTTTTTGAAGGACTTTTATTGTCAGAAGTTGAGGTACTGACAGACAAAGATAGACCTGCGTGAGCGTAAATGCTTTTCTTGTTTCTGAAACGTTAGCTGGACTCTTGCAGATGTGACGGCCAAGATCAACACAGTTCCTGCTCTTTTTGAAGACACGAAGCCGGCTTTAGTCACGGACGCATTGAAACTCTCTGCAGCTACAATGGCTTATTGAAGCTGAAAACTTAAAACTTCAGACTTCAAAACAGCAAATAAAAATAGCTAAACTGCAACTGCTCCCAGGCCCCGAAATACATTCTGGCAAGCAGCAGTCACATAACGAACACGGCGGAAGGTCCTGCTCAGTGTTACTGCTGGTTAAGGTTAATTAAACAGGAAAGGTTTGTCGGTAACGTGGAACGAGCGTTTTAAAATATCCTCTTTTTACCATAAAATAAATTGTTTACTAGAGCCAGACTCATCGAATTAAAGTGATGGATTTAAACTGGTGGTAATATTAACATATAAAGGTGACCGCTATGAATGATGGTCTGAACCACTTCGCCAGGACAGGGCTGGAAAAGCCACAAGAACCCATTTCTGTTTCTTACCCAGCAATTTTCTCTGCTGTTTCTTGGCCTTCATCTTCTGGGCTCTTTTTAGCATCAAATGAGCAGTGTACCTGTCTGTCAGTCCCCTGGGAGAACCGGGAGACAGAACACTGCTGCAATGGATCCGACCGCACTCAGAAACAGACAGCCTGTCTTACATTCACTCAGCTGGACACAAAGGTAGTGTCAGCTAGGGCCTTACAGTCAGTCATACGATACCATAAATACGCAGAAACACGGACCAGCGCAAAGAGTGTACCAGGAATAACGTTAAACATTTGTAAAAGTGGTCTACAGTCGTTACTTGTCATGAATACGCATTACTCTGAATATCTTGGCATGAAAATTGATGAAGATTTTACCCATCATAAAAAAAAACTTACCACTCTTCCAAAATTTTTTCAGATTTCGCTTGGGAGTCAGGTGTGACCATCGATGCTGTTTTACTGAAACAGTAAAAATAAGATTTCAATTATTATATTAGAATGAAAACACAGCCTGTACTGCTTATGGTACAGTCCACACTGTCAGGCACATCCCCTCTGTACTGGTTAGTCACCGCGGTTACTGTATGCTAAGATTTTTTTCCTAGTCACACATCTCATCTTGGGCCTTCAGTAGGATCCTTTTTCACCGTTGCTGTTACCTGTTCTCTCCGGCTTGGGCTCCACGAGGGGGGCTCGGATGCAGGCTCGCCGACGTCTCCGTCTCCACGTTCAGCCACGCCTGCCTAGGCTCCCATGGCAACACGGGAGCACCTCCTTCAGACAGCATCTTACCTGTCAGAGACTGTTGGATGGGGAGCCCAGGAAGTCAGCACCCCCCGTGCCACCGTGTGGCAAGCACACATCACGATGCAGCATCGACATTACAGTTCCTTACCAAACTCGTGCACATACACAGTGTCTTAAGAAGCAGCAGTCAGCTGAGTTACCAGCCATTACTCCACAGCTGATTTTAAAGTACTGGAAATATTACCAGAAGCAAAGACCCATCTTGACAACGACGCTGGCTCGTTAAAGGAGTCCCTGTGCAGCTACTTTCGGACGGTTTCCTTTTACTGGATTTCTGTAGGTTAATGGTTTTTCCCTTATTAATTTTAAACAGGCCGCACTCCCAGCTGCGCCGCATCAGCACTCTGCTACCGTGATGTAAAACTCTGAGCCTCGTCCAACATAAAGAGGGAGAGAAAACGCACTTGAAGAATCACATCTGCCGGGCGCGGAGGAAGTCTGAGGCTTCTTAAAGTAATTGTGTTTTTCAAGGCAATAAATCTGAGCATTAATCGTGGCGGTGCTGTATATCCTGGAGGAACATGTAGCAAGAAGCCTCCGCGCTGTTACCTTTGGCCAGAGCAGCCGGTCCGAGAGTCCTGCAGTGACAGACGGGGCACGTTTGGAATCCGGCTTCCCCCAGCTGTCCTCCAGAGCGGCCTTTCCACAAGCAAGCCGTAGGAACATGTTACAGCACTTTGAAAAAACCCAGTTTTTATACACAACACCGGTGCTGTCATCAGGAACAGTTGGGTACCCAGGGACTGTGCACTCTAAGGCTAATAATAATAATAATAATAATAATAATAATAATAATAATCTTCATCATCATGATCACCATAAATTAGGGAAGGAGGTCTTCTGAGCTGGCATACTCAGGGGCTTTCTGGGGTTTAATTCAGTCCTGCTCGCATGCACAGAATGTTTTGTGTTATGAGTAAACAAATATTATTTAGAATATGTCTGTATTCATTTAATTATATACTGTGCATTCCCTTAGCAAATGCAAGCATCTAGCAGTAATTCGGTATGGTCATATATAATGTAATAACGTGTGGTAATACAAGGCATGTAAAGTAGTTCATTTGACTTTTGTCAAAACAATTTTGACAGAATTTGGAACCTTGAAACAAAAACACAGGAGAGACCTGCAATTTCAGTGCTAAATGTGTGTTCAACAGCCGGACGACTGTGGATGTTAATTAGCTGAACGCACGTCACATTATCGGACACCAGAGACGAACTCAGGTCCACGCTCACCTCATCAAATGAAAACTCGTCCACATCCACCTCGTCAAAGTCCTCCCAGTCGCTGACGCGGGCCAAGGCCAGTGCTTTGGCCAGCTTCTTCCGTAAGACGTGTCCTCTCCAAACGGCCTGGACGAGAAACGAGGGCTTACAGCTCAAAAGCAAATGTAAATATTGCATGTTATCCCATTAGGAAGATAAAACACGCTAAACTCTGTCTAATTGTCAAGCGATCTGTTATTTGAACTTTCCGTGACATCTGGCGCACCAAGACAAATGGTCTGGAGAAATGCTTCTAAATCCTGAAATTCCCTACGGAAAAACTTCACAAGTTGGAAAGGCGGAACCCTTCAGCTCCCACTGCTGCAAACCGATCTAATCCAATTCATCATTTTACAGGGCCTTGAGGGCCCATTAAACATGGCTCGAGGGAGGGAAAAAGATATTTCAAGAGACGTTAAATGTCAGGACGAGTGTTTTCCAAATGGCTTCGAGCACACGAGGTAAGGTGGACAGGTCTCCCAGTTGCACCGCGGCCGGGAATGCACTTTCACTACGTGTTCTCCTAGAAATCGGAAGGTGGCTCGCAGCTCGTGAAAGGCACACGTTTCGTCTGCCACGCAAATCGTGCCTGAGCACTTAGAACTGAACACTATGAGAGTCTGGAGAGGTTCAGTTCAATAGTCACACACCAACGTAGCTTTTAGGTGATGTGGCTTCACTAACCTGGATCACGGTGGCTGCCTGATGCTCACCGAAGCCCGCCCCTTTCTCAGGTGTGCCCTCAGTGGGTACAGCACTGTGTGATGTGGTAACTCTGGCACACCCAGCACTCTTACGACATCTGTAACCACGCCAACAGCTCTGAATAATCACCGCAGCCAGGCTGGAGAGGAGGCGAGAAAAAACAGCACAGGAAGAACACGCCATGATGACAACACACATCTCTATATTACCAGCTTCCGTTGTTTTAATGATAAATCATTTTTGACTGTATTGTTACAGACAGGTACATAAGCTCGACACACAAGCCAGCGCGCGCATCCGCCCGCACACCTGGGACAGGCGAAAGGCTACCTGTTTTTACCGTCTGTTTATCATCAGCCGCACATGAACTCGGCTTTGCCATACCACTCGGGAAAATGCCACCATGCACAAAAACCAAGTTACGTAACAGCTCGTGGAACGTTTTAATTACGCTTGTCAGAAACCGTCTGTATTATTATTATTATGTTTTAATGGTTTAGTCGGTTTAATGGTTTATATGTTTTTATAGTTACAACATCAAATGACTACTAAAACATAATCGCTTAAAAGTTTCATGCCACAATGGAAAATAAAGAATTCTGGAAAGAGTGTATTTGTACAAGTGTATTTAATGTTGGGAAGAGATATGAGGTAAGGGTACTGTTTAAGATGCAGTCCAACGGATTTCCTGGTCGGGTCGGCGTCTCTGGGTCTGTCTTCATTGCTGCTATGAGGAACTCTAAGGCCACCATTTGCACCACACCTTTCGGGGTCACTGTTTTCCACCGCGGGGTAACCCTGAAACTGCTCTTCCGAGCACCCCGCTTCCACATTCTCTGGGTTCTCCTCTCCTGGCCCGGGAGTCCTGTGTTCTGTCTCAGGGCTGCTCTCTCCGGCCGGGCCCCCCCCAGGGCTGTCCTCCTGGAGCTCATGAGTTCCCTCCTCGGCCCACAGGCTGCCCCCCCCTCCTTCGGCTGTGTCACTGAGGCTCAGAGCTTCTTTTTCATGGGCATAGCGTTGCTCCACAGCCAACCGTACAAGCTGGTCACCATGGCGAGAGAGAGCCAGCAGAGCGGCTGAGGAAGACGAGGCATCGCTGAGGATGTACAAACACACACAGTGAGCAGGGCATCAAGAGCAGTCTTCCAATTATCTAAACCAACTCATTAACTAAAATGCAAATAAAAATGTCAGCTTACAAAAATGGTAAAATACAGCAGAAGCTATAACTTATAAAACGAATCCATATGAAATCATTTCATACAGGAAAAAAAAACGTCTTGTATTTTTTCCATGTTGTCTCATATAAACCAATCTATAAGGACATAAAATGTTATTTCTTAAAAACTGCTAGCAAGTAAAATCTAATTCAGCACAGGAATCAATTTTCAAAGCTCAACAAATATTCCAGTCTGTCATAATAAAATGACATCTCATCATACTGTAAATTACTTCTTTACATAAATAAACCTATAAATTACTATAAACAATATAAATCATTCTGTTTCACACATTTGCGCAATAATTTCAAATTTTAATGTTGCAAGTAGGTGTGTAAGTGGTGAAACACGAAACTAGTCAGCCGTTTGTGACAAATGAGCCACTGCAACGAGGAGCTGGTGTGGACAGACTAACGAGTGAAATGCCTAATGGGGAGACATCACATGAGCTGGTTAATGTGAAATATTCACAGCTCAGAGCTACACCCACTGTGTTTATTTCTCTGCCATTCTGTCTGGGTTTATGTTCTTCTGCAAACTTAATGTACAGCAGCATGAGAACAGAAGCCAACACCAAAACAGACACAACAGCCTCGTCGGTTCACACGAGGTGAAGGGAGCTGCGTCACAGCGTTGCATCTCATAATATCTCCATTGACTAGCAGGATTAGGCCGGAGCAAAGCCCTCTGAATGACAGATGATTTAATTAGCGGCGTCTGGTTCCGCTTCCTGTGCCCTCTGACCCCCCCGAGGCTGAACTCGACTCAGCTCTGGGTCAGGCGAGTGGCCCTAGGTGGCGAGGGAAAGGCGGTCTGTACACTGCTTTACAAAGCCTCCCCTGTGTGACACGGTCCCGGCCGCACACGCGCGCAAACACACACACACACACACACACACACACACACACACACACACACACACACACAAAGCTCTTCCTGTCTGTTTCCATGTACCTGCATACTGAACATTTCACACCTGCAATACCAGATGTCAGTGGCAACGAAAAACTACACTCCCACTTTAACTCTAACATACTGAATTAAATAACATTTTAACTTATTTGTAATTAGTATACAACTTGAAAATTAATTAAAAGTACCTCTCAAAAATGTTTTACAAACAGCTTTGGATAATGGAAAAAAAAAACACTAAAAAGATTGAGAGCATTGAAGGAAAGATACGCAGACAGGTCGTGTGGTTTTTTTAACACAGGTGAAGAGGTGATTAAAACACACTTAAACTACACACATAAACCACCAGAGAAATCATTAATGCTACTAATGATACACTGTTCAACAAAGATAAAAGGATAAAAGATTCTTATTATGTTTTCTGCCCACCAACAAGGCTTCCATAAAGCACATATAAACGACTTCATGTTTTTTCCAAAACCACGAGGCTGCTCAGAGGGCGTCACGTCACTCCAGCGGCTCGACTACCTCACAATCTGGTCTCAGATCTGCTCTTGCTCCCTGGCTTTGAGACAGACCGCGGCAGACTCTTCACCCCTGGAACCCTTCCCTGACATCGGGTCAGGCCATGAGTTAAAGGAGACTGGTGGTCTCGGTTTGTTCAAAAAAAGCACCATTATCCAAAACATGGGGGGGGGGCTAAAATTTTAATCCTGCAGCCATGAATAAATTAAAACTACTTTCAAAACATAACCCCTCTGCATCTTAAGTTCTCTTAATTTCTTTAAAATACGCCATGTCACAACACCAGACAAACATTGCCTGCTTACTTATCTTACAGCAAAGTTGAAGGCTCTCTTATCTGAAAACAGACAGACGAACAGACAGAATTACGGACCACAGATCATGCTTGTGCCTCCTCTCCAGCCTCTCCAGCTGCCGGATCTGGGCTTGACAGAGTGCCAGGAAGCTCTCGGGAGGTGCGGGACTCCCCCCGGCAGGGTGCAGGACCGAGCAGCTGTCTGTCCGCTCGCCGTTAATCTGCTCTAAACCAGGCACAGCCTCCAGCAAAGCGGACCTGTGATAAACAGGGAAGTTAGAGTTAGTAAGTGGATCTTACAGAGACAGAGATACAGTCACTGTTACAGAGCCAAACTTAGTGAGTCAAAGTTAGTGAGTCAGAGTTACAGTCATGATTACAGAGCCAGACTTAGTGAGTCAAAATTTGTGAATCAGAGTTAAAAAGACACCATTACACAGCCAGACTTAGTGAGTCAGTGAGTCACAGTTACAGAGTTATAGTCAGTTACAGAGCCAGATTTAGTTAGTGAGTCACAGTTAGTGAGTCATAGTTACAGAGTTACAGTCAGTTACAGAGCCAGATTTAGTTAGTCACAGTTAGTGAGTCATAGTTACAGAGTTCCAGTCAGTTACAGAGCCAGATTTAGTTAGTGAGTCAAAGATAGCTTGCTTGGGATTGTCTCCAGGCTCTGCCAAGCCCCTGGGGCCTCAATAACACACATATTCATGTCCTTCATATATTTTGTCTGATTTGACATGTATGTTTTCATGACAAATATGTGTATTTATATTTGAGACAAACTTTCAGCAAATATCAGTTCAGACAGTGTTCTTGCACCTTCTGTATCTACCATTCCAAAGAAAGACCAGAACCCATTTTAACACTCAAATACACCATCCCAGATTCATTCTCATCACAGACCAATAGGAACCCCTGACCCCTCAGGCACATGGCAGAAAGTCACACCTATTTGGGTTGCCCAGAGGTTCTTCGAGCATGAGTCGGTACTAAGACGTATCTGCCATCAATGTGCCCAAAGCAATCGGATCCGTCACTTGTCACTGCAAAGTCCACTGGAGCTCAAATATCAGCCGGCTTTCTGACGACAACAGTTTACTTCGAGCACATGAAACTGGTTAAATATACGTATAAACTGTACCCCAAGTTTGACATTCAGGGTTCGAAAGAGTCAACAAAATCCCTCTTAAGGAAGAACAAAAGAGTGTTTTCAGTCTGATGTTCCCCTAAACCAAGCACATGATGACACAAAACTTTAGATTAAAAATTATGCAAGCAGCAGCACTTCAACTGTAAACCTTGACTTTGCGCTACAAGTAAAGACTTATTTTGAACTCTTAAATGATTAAAACACCACCTGTATCCATGCTGCAGAAGTGAAACTACACCATGAGTACAAACACTGCTACCTTACATTTCCTTTACGTATAAATGTAGTGCTGGAAATACTAAAATAATTATTTACCAACAGAAGGGTTTAACTGAGTGTAATCAAGATGCCCCTTGTTTGGGGGAAAAAAAAATTACGTATAAATTAGATAAATTTATACTTTTCTATTTTTTAGTTATTTGTTACTTATCAAACAATTATGATTAGTTAAATGTTTGTGTTCATTACATAATTTTTTAACATACATATATATATATATATATATATTTATATGTATATATACATATAGAATTTTATGTACAACTAAAAATTATGTAGTAACTTTCACTTAAATACATTTGAAAAGTAGTGTTTTGTGTTATGCTCGATGTTATGATAATTAGTTCAAGAAAAAAATTAAATCATCCAAAACAGATTTAACTTCGTCAATTAACAGGTTTTACAGTGTTGCAATTCTAGCAAACAAAAAAAAGTTTTTATTTAATTGCGTAAACATGTTCAGATTTGGATTAGTGCTTCGTAGGCGATTAAAAAGGCAGCGTTTCTAACTGTTTGTGACATGTTTATTTAAAGCTGACACAACAAATTTGCTAAACGCGCACACAGTCTGGGTCAAGAAAAACCAGTTTAAATGAGGACTTTCTGAGTGTGATTATTTAGCCAGACGATAGTGACTTTATGATGTCAGCATCATGCACGTCGCACAGAACCACACCTCTGCCCCGGTGGGCGACAAACACCGGGGGCGGTACAGTCACGAAGCAATAAACAGCAACATGTAAATAAAAAGCCCGCAGAAAGTTCATTATCTGGACATAAAAGTGGCCGAAAGGGAAGAGATCTCAAGCGTGACCATTCCAGCTGGGTCCTCTCCTCAGTTCCATATTTCATTTAGTAAAAACTTCCTTCCAAACGCTGTTATGCAAAGACAGTCAATTAATCAGCTCCTCTTGGCGATGGGAGCGCTGCGCGGCTCTAAGTGTGCGCTGCGTTCGCTGCGCGGCTCTAAGTGTGCGCTGCGTTCGCTGCGCGGCTCTAAGTGTGCGCTGCGTTCGCTGCGCGGCTCTAAGTGTGC
>JABJVR010000001.1:1980885-2009422 GCA_025773905.1 Chitala chitala
AAGTGTGCGCTGCGTTCGCTGCGCGGCTCTAAGTGTGCGCTGCGTTCGCTGCGCGGCTCTAAGTGTGCGCTGCGTTCTCCGCTTCTTTCATTTAGATGGTGTTGTCACTGGCTGCAGATGAAAGTGCAGCGGCGAGTCAGGAAACACGGGGGCTAATTCCATTGTTGTCACAGGGGGTTAGGTGAAGTTCACTGGAACAGTTGGGCTCTCTCTAAGTCAATGGCAGAGCCACAAAAATTCTCATTCCTCATGTTTTGCCAGGATTTCAAAGTGTCCCAACCACGTGTTAGTACACATGCACATCTTCCTTGAACTGCAATCTAATCACATCTGTCCTACACAACACTGAGGAATTACTTCTGAAATATTGACAAATAAAGACAATTCCTGGGCAGTTTGCAAACAACGTGCATGTGATGACACTTGTACATGAGGAAATCTAAAATGTAAATCTTATTTTTAACCTGCAACAATAGGTCAGAGCCCTGTTATTATACATAGTTGAATGAAAGAAACTATGAACTAAAAGAAGAGGTAGTTCTGCGTACACAATGCAATAAAGTACTGAGGCAATGTGCAATGAATTTTTAAATTATCTGTGGAGACTGGAACACAAATGTCAAGAGAAATATTTAGATGGAACATGAAGACTGACTGACAGTGGTACTTAGTCCAATTCATTTTCGTCTTTTTTTGCCGCTGTCAGTGGGAGTACAATGTTCGGTACATACTGCCAAATTATTTACTGTATGTCAAAAATAAAAATTCTCCCGTGAAGTAAACCGCCTCTAGCGCTCTTTCTTTGGCCGGGCAGAACATAACGACATTTTATACCTCAGAAAAAAAGCTGTTTTTTTGTGTCGTAATGTTAACAGGAGGTTATAGAATGCAAAAGAAGGTGCGGGAAAGGAAACTGGCCGAGAATCAACGTGCGAGCAAAGAACAACGAGAAACGAGACGGCGAAAGAAGGCAAACCACACACGCTAAAACGCCGCGTTTCATCGAAGACGCTGTACGCCGTACATCTTCACTGCAACATTGTCTTTACTCCCACCGTGCAATAGCGGAGTGATAGTCACCTGCCTTTCAGGTACGAAACTATGTCCAGTAAATAAATAAATAGATAAATACTCGAGTAGTAATCAATGACTTCCATCCATCCACTCATTACCCAACCGCTTTTCCTGTTCAGGGGCACGCATGGCCCAGGTAGCCGAAGGTGCAAGCCAGGAGACACCCTGGACAGGGCGCCGACACTTCACAGTGTGCGTGCACACACACACGCGCGCACACGGACACCTATGCACACAGGCACACTTACGCATGCACGTATACGCAAGCACACACACACACACACGCTAAGGGGTTGCTGATACACCTAATTATTTTGACATACATGTGTTGTTAAAAAGACTAGAGTAGTCGAGTGACGGAACATGTAAGCGACAGAACCAAACAGGAAGCTCCACATTAAAGTGGAATGCTCACTCTGCACTACAGGCCTAACTCACTATCCCCTACACAGTAACTCACTGTGCCCTACACACTAACTCACTGTGCACTACACACCTAACTCACTCTGCACTACAGGCCTAACTCACTGTGCACTACAAACCTAACTCACAGTGCCCTACACACCTAACTCACGCTGACTTATGTCAGTATAAAATAACTTGCTCTGTTATTTAGTCTCAGCAGCTTCTGACAGGAAAATGTAAAACCTGAAGTCCTAGAATATCGAAGAATGCGAGACACGGAAAGTATTTAGTTTACAATGAAATACCAGAATGAATCAATGTTTAAAGGCATTTGGTCAAAGTGTGACCATAAGCACATGATATTTTGTAATGAAAAAGTTTTTTTGTTTTTATTGCTTCGAATCTGGGCATCTCACCACCAGTTCCCTTCTTGCTGGAAGGGATTCCCGACCACATCGAGATTCTTTAAAAAGTTGCACCCACGAAGACCCAGTTGGACATTTGACAAGTCTACAACAATGGAGAAATAAAGAAAAGCAATCGTTCACGGTACAGACCAACAATGATAGCACCAGATATGTGATCATAGGAGTTTTGTAGTTATTTCATAACATAAATTAATCACTCTAAATTCATTAAGTACTTTGTAACTTCTGAAATCCAGAAAACTGAAAATTGTTTGTAAAAAGACATGCTCTGTGGTTGACGACTGCACCTTAAAATCACCCCCCTCCGTAAACCACTATCCATCAAACAGACTAACAGGTATATAATGACAGTCCATTCGGGGACGTCCCAGGAGAAATTGTACCTGCGAGGCAGTTGTGGCTGATGTCCAGACTGAGCAGGGACACCAGGTGTGACAGGGAGGGCAGCTCGGTTAGGCTGAGGAGTGAGACGCAGGAGTGAGACACAGGAGTGAGGGCACAGCTCTAAGCCGCGAGGAGAGAGACGCGAGACAATGCCGCGGCTCACCTACCTGTTCTGGGACACCGACACGTGCCTCATCAACGGGAGCCAGTTGGCAGACAGGCTGCCCAAGGATACCATGCTGTTGTCATGGAGACAGAGCTCCCTTAACAGAACGTGGTCTGGTAAACAAGGGGGCTGTGCGACGGAACAAACATGAATATCATGAGCGATGATCACAGATGCAAAACTATACAAGGGCCCTACATATACCTGTCAGAACTAAACTTGTTCTCTGCATTTAACCCATCCCCCTACAAGGAGCATTAGGAAGCCACATGTGGGGCCCGGGGAGCTACCACTGAGTATCTCACCCAGGGACACACCTGGAAGCTCGGCTGGGATTCAAACCAGCAGATGTCCACATCTCAGACTGCTGCTCTACCCATTAAGCCGCCAAGAAGCAGCCAGACTCAACACTTAATAAAAAGGGAAGACAGAGCGAACCAGGTCTCCCGCTGGGTTACCTCGGTCAGGCTGTTTCCCTGCAGCCTCAGCGTTCCAAGAAGAGTGCAGGTGTCGATCGAATCCAGGCTCGTGAGATGGTTGTATGAGCAGTCAAGATACAAGAGCGTGAAAATATTCCCCAAACCTCTAGTGCTGATCAACTGGTTATGGTCAATCAACAGCCTCTCAAGTCTTGTCAAAGACTCCAAACCACCTTAAACACAAACCCATAAGATAATGACAACATAACAGGAAGAAGGAAAAGCACAGAATAAGGGCCAAGTGCCAATGAAAATACTCAAGGATTTTGCTTCCAACTGCCAAATGTCTTACTAGTTTAAAATTACATTTATGCTCAATCTGAATAAACCTGTAACAGACAGTTGTAGAACTATTTACTTTGTAGCATTATAGATTTTAGTTAGCATCAACCACATGAGATATTACTGAGAATTTCATATTTTTTTTGCCAAATGCTAGCTCTAAATTATGCTAATAGCGACCTCTAGTGGGAACATGCAGCCTGACGTTTTGGGAGTTATTTAAACAAAGTACACTCACTAATACGAGAGATTCGATTATATGACAATTCAAGCACTTCTAGATTGACAGCACTTTCCAGGCCGTGTATCGATGTCAGCTGATTCCGACTCAAGAGAAGCACTCGAAGGTTCTCTAAATGCTGGCAGTTCACATACTTGATGGAGTTTTCCTTCAAGAAAAGAAAGATGTGTTTATAAACTATAAATCCTTATGCGTGCTCAACTAGAAGCAAAGCACATGCCTCAACTCAAAGAAAGTGCAACTCATTTACCTGCATATCAATAGAGCGGAGATATCTGCATACACTGATACCCTCTAAAGCAGTCAGGCCGCATCTTCTCAGGGCCAAGACTTGTAGATGTGTACACTCAGATAATGTGGAAAGACTGCATCCAGGCAAGTCTTCCAGAGACAGTGCAGTGACCTTCCACAAAGACACAAAAAAAAAACATTACCGTTATATAACAAACAGGAATTTGCTATTATTGAGTTACTAATAATTCCTTAGATAAGCATTGCACTATGACTGCGTTTATGATCGCTGTAGTAAGTTCTTGTCACCTTCCTTGAGGAACACGACTAGGAGGAGGTGCGATACTGAACTAAATTTAATTCATGATTGCATGATGTGTGGTTTTAGGCTTTGGGCCTCTGGGACGTACCTGTTTCAGAGAATTCCAGGTGCCGGAGTGAAGGATGGTGTCCACACTAATGGGAGGAAGATCGCTCACCAAGCCTGTCACCATCGTCCTCTTCTTCACAGGATGTTTTCTCTTATTCTGCGAGGTGAGTTTGGACCAGGGTGTGCAGGCCCTCATCCACGCCAGCCTCTTCTGTTCGGTGCTGTCGGGCAGTGACACAAGGCCAGCAGAGACCTTGTGGGCGCCCTCAAACAGATTTGGCGCTGTGCCGTTGATCACAGCAAGCGCATTGGTGACCAAGTGGCTGTTTACAGGTGAGACAGAATCGTCCTGGGTAGTGGCACTGGACGAAGCTCCAGAACATTCTACAAAAGTGTCCGTATGAAATGTCCCTTTATCTTTGGGTCCTGAGCCAAACTCATCCTTATTTTTATGACTGTGAGTTTGTGTTTCGTTCTTCAGTTTAAAACATTCTCTTTCATAGCGCAGCAGTGCAGGTTTTCCTTCCTCACTTTTGTCCATAGATTGGAATGGAAGCTGCTTCTCTGTGGTCTGTGCCATCATGTCCTGCTCCATTTTGGTGCTCTCTTCTTGTTGCAGTGACATTCCTTTTGTAATGTTTTCTGTTGTGCAACCATCTCTTCTGGTGTTAATCTCATCAAACTGTGTGTTATACCCCTCAGCCTGGTTCTGGACTTCCTCATACATCTTCATTTTCATCTCCACCTTCAGCTCCTGCTGCTCCAGGACATCTCCTAGCACCACCTCTGGTATGGTCTTCTCCATCTGCTCTCTGAACTTCTTATCTGTTACGCTCCTCTTTGACAGCTCCTCCCTCTCCAGGTGCTCTGTATTTTCTTCATTTATTCTGTCATCTGTTCTGGTCTCTATTTCCTTAATCTGCCTCCTACATTTCTCTTTCTCCTCTGTGACTTTTCTCTCCTCCTCTCTAATCTTCTTCTCCTCCTCTTCTCTGATCCTCCTCTCTTCTTCTCCTCTAATCCTCTTCTCTTCTTTGATCCTCTTCTCCTCATCCTCTCTATTCTTCCTCTCTTCTTCTCTGATTCTCCTCTCTTTTTCTCTAATCTGCCTCTCCTCTTCCTCTCTAATCCTCCTCTCTTTTTCTCTAATCCTTCTCTCCTCCTCCTCTCTAATCATCCTCTCTTTTTCTCTAATCCTTCTCTCCTCCTCCTCTCTAATTCTTCTCTCCTCCTCTTCTCTGATTCTCCTCTCCTTTTCTCTAATCCTTCTCTCCTCCTCCTCTCTAATCATCCTCTCTTTTTCTCTAATTTTTCTCTCCTCCTCCTCTCTAATTCTTCTCTCTTCATCTTCTCTGATTCTCCTCTCTTTTTCTCTAATCCTTCTCTCCTCCTCCTCTCTAATTCTTCTGTCCTCCTCTTCTCTGATTCTCCTCTCTTTTTCTCTAATCCTTTTCTCCTCCTCTTCTCTAATCCTCCTCTCCTCCTCTTGTTTAACCCTCCTCTCCTCCTGCTCCTCTCTTATTCTTCTCTCCTCCTCTCTCAACTTCTTCTCCTTCCTCTTTTGCTCTAGGATCACTGCAGTCTGCTTGTACACCAGGAATGCTCGAACCCAGGCCTGAATTTTCGTTGCTGCTCTGTAGCGTACTTCCAGAATCCTCCTCTGTTCCCTGGCCTGATTTACTTCAAAGGCCCGTCTTTCCTCCTCCATGCATCTCTCTAGTTCTGCAATTATTTCCTACAGATTCCACAAAACATTAATATTCTGTAAAATGCAAAATCCACCTATGTACAAAATCCACTAATCCATTGCGACCTACCTCTTGTTTCAGTAATTCATGTTGTGGAGAATTTTCTTCATTAGTTGTTATATCTTGAATCTGCATACAATGTATAGTTATATGTGAATGAGCAGTAGGAAATTCTTTGAAAATTCATTACGCGTTCAGTATCTTACCACTATGCGTCCTTGTATTCTTCTCAGCTCCACCTCCAGGTCTCTGTATCGACATTTCCTACTCTCTTCTTCTTCAAGTCGCTGTCTCAGGAAACGGTCTTTTACTTTCTCGTCCTCCATAATCCTCTTCTCATCTTCTGCTGTGAATCTCTTTTCCAAATCCTCCAGTTCAAGGTTGAACTTGTTCTCGATTTGTATGTAGGCGTCACCTTCTTCAGTATCTGGAACAAGTGAGGTGCAGAGTTTAGCACTAACTAATTTTACAATCTGAGCTGTATAAAGGTTTTATTTACAAATATGACCATAGCGACACCTAGTGAACATGTGTATAATAGCAGTGAGTGCAATTGAAACCTATGACTATTCGGTGTCACACTCACCGTTAATGCTAGTCTCAGACATACAATATATATGCAATCATACCTTCATCGTGACAACAGGAAACATCTGTCGAGTTTTCTTCATATACAGAACTTATGTTATCAATGGATGCTCTTGTTTCCAATTCCTCCATTTCAGAGACGACCTAAAAGAAAACACCAACTATAACAAACACTTGACGTGCGTGTATCGTCTTTAAATCAGGCGTATTTTGTACAAGCATGAGCGAGGAAACTGCTGCATCCTCACTTCGAGAGGACCATGCTGACAGTCCGCCGCCACGTGTTCTAAAGGAACCGCACGCGCAGAAGTTCTGCAGTTGGCTTCAGTATTACCTGCATCTGAAAGTGAGATGGTTTACATGTAAACAAAAAATGAAAAACGTTTCATTCCAAAAAAAAAAGTGTAGAAATTTGTCTGTGCGTATAAACACGTTTAACCACTTACCGTTTTCTTCAAATTCTTGGAGAATTACATTTTCAATTGCACGCATTCTTTTTCTGTTTATCTCCAAGCACGAAATGAAGGACTCGGGTAATTCGTGCAAACCCTGTGAAAAGGTGTTATTACCATATAATGATATACCGTAAAAAGTAAGCCTAGTTATGTACATGAGCGAGTGTCTCTTCGATTAGCAAATATTATTTGTTGCAGGTTTACCGGATCGTTGTCATTCTCTTCATTATTTTCCTCCTCATTGTCCGTAATGTTCCCATCTTCAGATGAGGTTGCACATTCAAAGTCATCTGAGCAAATCGCGCTAAGCTCTTGTTCAACAAGTGCTTCAATCATGAGATCGTCATCCATACTCTGGAAAACACGTGTGGGTTTACAAGCTAATAAAGCAAGAAAAGAGAATCGGGTGCAATTAACAAGTCATGTCAAATTACCTGTTTAATGCTTTAAAATGTATAATGTAAGGGTTTGGTAACTATAGGAACAGAAATAAAGCTCACAAAAAAATCTACGGAAAGTAGAAGAGTACAAACTGCACGTGGTTGCAAAAGACGCTGTGGATCTTGTCTAATTGTTTTACTTTAAAATGAACGTCAGCCTTCAGATAGTTGCATATTAATAAAAATGTCGGCAAATTGGTAAATACGGTTGCGGAAAATATCCATCCAGATGGGGCATTTGCTTAATAGTCACCGTAAAGCTGTTGCTTCACTTGGTTTAAAATTTTCTTTTAAAATATATATTTATATATTCTAATAATATGTATCCGCCTAATTGTCTGTGCAGTGTATGTTCACTCCCAGCCTCTGGCAAAGTTGTCTGGTTGTTTGTTGTTAGTTTTACTTTGTTTCCAGGACGTGATACAACGGTTGTTATCTGATCCAGTTTCAGTGAGCGGTCTGCGTTACACGCTGCCTGCTGTTTGTAATACCCAGTGTTTAACGATGAAGGTAGAAGAAAAATTACAAATTCTTAAGTTCTTCATAATAGTTTTCAATGGCTTCTTTGTGGTGAGAGTTTTGTTTTTATATATTTCAACATGACTTGTTTTTTTCTGATCTTTATTATAGAGATTGAGTAGTCTGGTCAAACATTATCACCAGAAATTATTTCTATGGTGTTTTTATTTGGACAATTTACCCTAGTTCTGTAATCAGTTGATAACAATAACGATAATAGCAACATTATACATGTTTATGCTGCAATTTCAATGTAGCCCTAAAGTACTCGTTACAGCATTAAAGTACTCAGTACAGTGTACTCGTTACGGACCTAATGTTTTTTTTTCAGATTCTTGGTCTTGCTCTCTTTGGATGTGGCATTTGGATTTTGTTTGACAAAAGCACTTTTGTTGTATTCATCAGTGCAGGTAAATGGGTTTGAACTTGCCGGATGGACATGCCAAATCAATACATGTTTAATTGTTTTGACGTTGTTAAGCTGAACTGAATGCTACTTTTAAAACATATCAGCTTCAGTAAAAATTATAACTACTGTTAAACTGAGAACTGAACTGAGAATTGTTAGTAACATTGTTAAGTGCACATTTTAATTTTAAAACACAATGAAAGTCACTTTGTAACTGTAAAATTTTCCTCCTTTGATAAGTATTTATACCACAATATTCTGAAATTTAACAGGTAACTCCGTGAAAACCGTAGCTGGTGTTCTCTTTGCCGTCGGCTTGATTATTGTTGGTATCAGTGCCCTGGGATGTGTAGGATCCGCTAAAGAAATCGGTCTTTGCGTTATATTGGTAAGAGATATTCATTTAGACCGACCGGTTAACCAGTCTAATTTAGAGATGGACGTCTATTACAATTCAGCCTATTTAATTTATCTGTAAACAACACTGCGCTTCATTAACGGCGCAAAAAAAAACACCTTTACAACAAATGTGAGAAGCGCCACTGGTTCGTTGCTTCGTTTTTGTAACGGGTTGTGTTCACACTTTCAGCACATGGCTTTTCTGCTGCCCTTAGTGGTTGTGGAGGTTTTCATCACATGCATGGTCCTGATAAACAGAGACACCGTGAGTCACACCTTCTCCTCCTCTTCAATGTTTAAACATCACGTTTAAAGTATAAAACATTAAGAAACAACGTAACACATCCCACAACGCGAAACGTCGCGTCCGTCGTAGCAAAATCGTTGTCAATCGCTTTTCATAATGCTAATGACAACATATATAATTTACATTTTTTTTTCATAGCACATTCAGTAACAAGCCTTTCCCCCCTGCTTTCGTTAATTTAATTTGTTTAGAAAATAATCGTGTTAATTGTTTGCACAGCAGTTTATATGCCGCTCTTTTTAGACTGCATACCATCATTCTGAAACAATATTGAATCAAGATCGTTATTGTTCTTAAATTCCAATAAGAAATTTTGAATACAAGCAACGGCTTCGCAATCATAATTTAAATAATATATTAGCAGATTGCGTTTTCTTTGCGTTATGTTTTGAAACGTCTTACAAAAGCAGTTTGTGTTGATAAATGTACCAGGTTTCCGCAGCGCTTTTTGCCGAGATGGACGCCATCATCGCGGTCTACGGCAACGACTCGGCCAGCGCCGTGACTCGGGCCCAGTGGCAAATCGTGGATCTCCTGCAGCAATACGTGCGTACCGAGCTGTGTGCAGTTTGTGCTTTCGGAGATTTTGCTCTTTTTCGGGATAAATTAACTTGTGCTGTTACGCAGAGCGGGTGCTGCGGACGGATGAACTACACTCAGTGGCAGAGCAGTAATGCCTACATACTGTCCCTGCACGAACCCAACACATATCCCTGCTCCTGCTTTAACACGACCCTGTATGGGTGTCCAGTGCTCAGTGGCAGCTCTGCGCAGAGGTTTGGGCAGGGTTCTGCTGTCTACCAAACGGTAAGACGATGGTAATGCATATCACGCATAACAATAGGTTAGCGTTACCTTTTTTTTTTTTTACAATATCATGTTTAAATATATAAATACTTCCCACACTTATCAATGGTATCCAAAAGTACAACAACGTAAAACGCATTTCAAGTTAATGCAAAAATCACCTTAAATACCCAACACCATTTTAAAAAGTTGTGTGGCATAACGTCATCACTGGTGACTGGTGATTCACCGATGTGTTACAAGATATATACAGATAATAATAAGGTATGGCAATAATAATAATAATAATAATAATAATCGCAACAGTTTAATCCCCATTAACATTTAGTACATTCTCCTCACAGGGCTGTCAGAAAACTGTGGAGGACTGGCTCTTGGGAAACGGTCTTGCAGTAGTACTGACAAATATTTTCCTAATTGTAATTGAGGTAAGAATGCCTGTGATAATGTGACTGTGATGCGATTAGATTAGGTAGCACTGCTGTATATATACAATGTACAGTTTACCCGCGCGTGTGTGCGCGCGCGTGCGTATGTGTGTGTGCGCGCGTGTGTGTGTGTAGGCGCGCACAGGCGCGTGCGCGTTTATTCCCTGCTTTATATTCAGCGCCCCCTGGACTGAATAAGCGGTTCTGTAAGACATCAATTAAATCCTGGGGGGGGGGGGGGCAAGTGTTAGAAGTTTTTCATACACGTTGCACGTTGTTTTTTGCCAGTTAAAATTAGCTCAGAATCTTAATCTTCTCTTGTTTGTATATGGTCGTTGTAACTAACTGCCTGCATACATGAGTATGAAAATATTTAGAACGTATGTTTGACTTCTCCTACCGCAGGCTTTGCAGCTCGGCCTTGGCATATCGTTCTTCTTGGTTATTGGGAAGCAGGAACGCAAAGTACTGCCTGAGTTACAGTCTTCGCGTGTAAATTACAGCGCCTTCCACAATCAGGGATAACGTCTGGAATTACACACACACACACACACACACACACACACACACACACACACACACACACACACACAAAGAGAGTACAGCAAGGAGGGGACACAGGTTTCCTACTCATGCCTCAGGACTACTGTCGCATAATGGAAATGTATTAATTAGACATAACTGTTTTTTTTTTAATCAGAATTCTCATTATAAATAAATATTGCGTGTTTATTATTCATCAGTTTTTTTTTATCTTATTTGGGCCGTACTCATCACAGACATGAAACGATTAGCTTTCTGCATGCTTTATGAAGAGGATCTGCCAAAGTTATATTGTATTAAATTAATTTTTATATAGCGTCTTTCGCAACAAGTCGCATCAAAGCGCTTTATATACATTTATATAATTTTAAATATTTAATAAATATTTATATAGTTATCATTACTTAGTTTTAACGCAATGTAATTAGTATATCAAGGACTCATATGATAAATGTTTTTTTTTAATAATTTTAAATAATTATTGTTGTTCAAATAAATATATTTGCACTTGTTCAGTTTTTTCCCCTCAAAATTTCATTCCTTTCAATCCTCCTTTAAAAATCCAATGATTAACCAGAAGTTTTAACGCCCCCCCAGGACAGAACGTGGTATTGTACTGTATTCGTTTTCGCCTTTTTGTTCAAGAATTGTTGTTCACATGTTAATGTAATAATAACATGGCGTTCTATACACGATATTTTATGTTTCACATTATAGTAGCTCTGTGAAAGAAATGTTTAAGCAAAATGATATTAACAGTAGAATGCTATGGTATAAGCGTAGGTGCATTTTGGGATTGGTGTTAAATATGATGACAGTACAAATTAGCTCGTGCTTTGAAAACCGCAGAACTGGTTCGAGCTGACCGAGTCTGCACCCCTTCCTATCCAGAGACAGAAAAATGGGAACTGATGAGACGGAGGTGATACGGTCTGAAGATAAGGCCATAAGACAAACGTATATACGGGGTAGCGGGAGGAGTTAGGGGTGTGACAGCCGGACCAGGCTGTTATGTGCTGATCGCCTCTCTGTGCAGAGAGTTTAATAAACTCCATTGATCCATGACACGCTGCCTTTGAATATTCCTGAGTTTTTGTCAGAATTAATGATTGATAGGTATTAATATTTTTTCCAGTACAAGCTCAAATCCTTTTTTTTTCTCTCAAAATTCCTCCAGTGTTTTACCTGTGTATTTTGTATAACTCAGTTTTGCATTTTGCTAACTTACAGGGGTTGTTAAAATTTCTCTTATAATATCAACTGTACTGCTTTTTATAACTGTCTGAAAGTTGATACCAATTAAAGTTATCACTTCTATACCCCCAGTACCTATAATCTGTTCTGAAACATTAACCTCACAATATTTCAGTTAAAAAAAGGAAAACATTTTTGGAGGTCATCCTGTTTTCAGATGTGGCCGGCTTCTTTGTGGCTGTTGTTGACGTGAAGTAGAAAATCTGACAGCTGAGCCACAAAGCAGAGCTGCTTGAAACGGCCTCTGCTTCTGGCCTGTCAGCTCCCGTTAGCAACGGGCTTCTCCCGTCCTTTGTTACCAGCAGTGGGCAAGGTGTTCAGCCCTTCTGTCAGGTTGGACAAAACACAAGACACACACAGGAAACAGACACTCCAGATCTGTGCAAAGATTACAGCCCCAATAGCAGCTCTGAGGCGAACAGCATTCAAGTTTGGATAGCGTTCGCATTCTCTGTATCCGTGGTGTTTTGTATTTGTTTGGTTACAGCTGGAGTCGGTTTCTGGCTGAGCAGTTTTGCGTGTATTATGGTGTCGACACAATAGCTGTAACTCTAATTTACTGTCAGCAGAAAGTAATCATTGATAAAACTACTGTGGTTTGTCAGTGACGTGTGTATGGTTCTTACTTGCCGTTTTGAGACTGAATTCAAGCTCTCCCAACTCAATAAAGTCCACCAACACCACCGGCAAAATCCGGTTTCTGTTATAACTTATTACTTGTAAAAAAAAAAAAAAAAAAAAAGAAAATCACTTGGCAGGACACCTTCACTGAATTGCGTTGTAATAACATGAATGCAGGGGCACTTTGACTGAACATTTAAACCATTTTCAATTAGTATGGGATTAAAAAGGCGCAGAAATTCTCCAGTAATTACCTTACGTTCCGTTCCTGATATGGGTGTGTGACAATGTAAGCGGCTCAATACGCAGTCTGAAGCTGTGAGGGAAGAAAGCCGAGCACCCAGCTTCTGTGCCTGGCTTCAGTATGAAACACACTCAGGCAGTGTTCAAACATCCTGCATTTTTGTGCTCTAGACCCTTTTTCAGGTAAAAAAAAAATAAATAAAATTCAAAGGCAGCCTTACATGTTATGTACTAGACATAACTGTGTATTTATCTAATGATACTCATGGATACATGAAGCAGATGCGAAATTGGGCTGATTCTGGCTCACAGTAAGTCTGTGCAGTTTTTGTGTTTTCCACATGGACTTTCCACGGTGCCTCTTGCTTTTTCCCAAAGGCGGCGGACGGCTGCTTTCAAATCTGTCCTGCTGTGCATGCGTGTGCCCAGAGGTTCACTGGCATTTTATTCAGAGCGCATCTGGCCTTGTGCCCTGCTGTTCCTGGCTCAGTTTGACCTGAGCCTGAATCAGTGCTTCTGGACAGCGAACACATACGTGTGCATGGTCACGCGAATCGCGTGTGCTGCTTCACGCACAGTGACCAAAAAGTCATGTCTTCTATGAATTTGTGATCTCTCTGAACAGAAAACCACGTGCTTTCACACTGCAGTGGACACATGGTTTGGGGGAAATCTCGTGACATGGTCTGTGGCAAAGGGCTTGGAGCCTACGCTGAAATTAATCCTCGACTGTCAGACAACACTGAGGAAGCTTGGGATAGATTCAGGGCTGACATTTACAATGCACTATGGGTCCATTCTTTCCTTAAACAAATAACCTTCAGGGGAAAGCAGGAGCTATTAGACTCGGGCACGGAGAAAGAAGTTAAAGGGTTCCTTTGTGCTGGCGGTGTTGTTACATGAAGGACCAAAGAAGGATTGTGTTGATAAAAGTCATTCCAGCCATTGTCTTCAGCCATCTGAGCAGCTTAGGTGGTGATTCATCTAATATCACCAAGGATCCTTACGTCATTCTCCGCCTGAAATCAGCAAAACACCCTTATGAACGCAGACCAAAACAGGACCTAAATAAATCATTGATATATCTGACATAATTAATAAATTAAATCAACATGTGTTATGAATTAATTAAAATTTATTTACGGATACATGTATTTCTTAAAAGTCAGACTGTAATTTTTTACCTGATAGAGATGTATATTTTCTAATAAATTCAACAGCATCATCATTTATAATCCTACAGAAATTACCTATAAATATTTTCTTATTTGGTATTCCGAATATTAGCATTTTCTTGCTTGTTTTCTTAAAGCAGGAATATTTAAAGCTACATGCAGGAAAACAAAGTTCTATGCTACTGTGGATTTTATTCTCGTTAGGAGAGATAATCTTGCTGCTTTCTGAAACAATGATGAAATGTAAATTATCACGACTACGCCATTGCGGTCCACAGTAACTCGTGACAGCCTCATGGAATCGGGTTCCCATGGGCAGAATTATAACATTAAGTATTGAAAAGGTCATCTGGGGTAGGTGCATGTGACTGAGGATGTCAACACAGGTACTTAGGGCAGACAGCTGGCTTTGACTGTCAATGTGATGACAGCATCCTAGCTTTAAACTTATACTCGCTAACCTGTGTGATAACCGCAACTGGAAAAGACTCAGAAAATATAAACCAATATCTGGCATTTAGGAAAGATTAGCGAACATCTGAACTGAACTTCTGCAAAAGCCAGCCAGGCTGTTGCAAGATTAATTCGATGGCACACAATGCCTCCTAGACACTTTTCAGTGACTGAATCCAAAAGGCTTTTCATTCCTCTTTACACAATCGCTTGCTTGATCTTCACTACATGGACGGACAGACCAGTTAATATCAAGTTTTGTGTTTTGACATGTGACTCATCCAGAGAACTGTTATGTTTGGAAGGCACATACCCTTCACGCTTAAAAAACACTTTTTGGAAAACAAAGCAATTATAATTCAAACTGAATTAAATATATTTATGACTATTGGTATTTCCTGTTATTGTTCTTTACCGTGGTAATCCAGTATGTTAAGATATAGTCTGTACACTCCTTGCCAGCAAAAACACCACCCAAACATAACATTTGTATTGCATTCAGAAAGAATTTTTTAGAGTTCTGATGTAAAAACGGATTATCTCAGTGGCTGCAGATTTTCAGATGTGCATGTGAAAAGGAAACAGACACTTGCCTGGTCTGGACAGCTGGGTCGACCTGCAATGCTTTATCGTCCCAGTGTACACAGGGCACCTGCTGTAGCCAGCTGGCCCAGATACCTGAGACAGATGACCAAACACAATCAATAATTCCGTCTGCTTAAATTCCTCTCTTTGGTTGCAGTAGGAAGGAAAAAACTGGTCCTGGAAAATGGACCCATGGATATATAATTGCAATGGCCTTTGATTAACATAGTAACCAGGCAACACTTTAAACGCAGATGCTGCACGTTGAACACACATATCACTAAATCGTTTACATCAATAGTTACACGTATGTGCAACTACACACCTATTATACATAATGCATGCTTGACACAATCTAGCTGGAATAGGTGCCACAGGAAAAATTTGTGTATTATGATACATTTTATCAAACTGTTAAGGTGTGAAGTGCTTAGGAGCGAGATGCAATAACCAGGTAAGAGGGCCACACTCGAATGGCTTGGGGTCTCTGCCTTGCTGTGACAGTGTTTACAAGCAGCATTAATAGCGTGTTTAGGAAGTCTCGCTGAAGTAAGGCACGTTGCCACACAAGGTCTCAGGTTGCAGCCAACACTGAGCCATTACAGACGTCCGCAATAGTAACACTACCCGTCACTATTATCTCGCACTCGTGAGGTATTCAGCAGGGTTTTTTTCCGTGAATTATCACATTTGGTGTGATAAAACACGCCAAATTTTAACGGCAAGAGTTTTCCATAGCTACATTGCATTCTCTGAAAATGTAATGTTCTCACAGGTAAACTGATATAATAAATAAGTAATGCAGATAAGGACCATTATGTCCTATCAAAACAACTCCACAGCATGTCAGAAAATAAGTAAAAATATTATTTTTGAAAACGATATTTAAAATGTTTGTGAACTTGCGTCCAAAGTGTCCGGTGCAGAGGTTATACGAGGCAAAGGCGTATCAACAGAGACAGTGCAGCTGACCTAAACGCACGATCAGCTACGGGATCGCTTTGCAATGTTTATGTTTGCGACAGGGGTGACATTGGTGGGGTTTGAACCCACACAGCCACGGCCCAATCAGACGAGCCGATTAGCCTAACGAGGCACACTACATCACTAGGGGAACGATATACTCACAGCTGGAGCTTTCTAGCATAGAAGTACTTACCTCCCCACATGTCCAGCTTAGGAACACCTGTCAGATGTAAACGTGTTGCGTGACAGGACAGTGACAGAGAAGGTGATACTATGAGGTAACACAGAAAGTGACCTACTTTCATTAAGCGCCTATACTGTGTCTCATGTGTAGCGACCGTCCAAAAGCAGGTTGCTGATAGCGCATCTTCTGCTACATGTTCGCAACTGAGTGTGTGTTTCTGAGTGGCATTTCACTGTATGCAAAGTGACTGATTAGAGTGTTTTAAGGGAGTGGGGGGACTCCCAGCTTGTTTATAAACAGCAAAAAGTGCACCTGTGCATGTAGTCTTGAGTAACGGCTTCTCAAAGCTGAACAAAGACCACTGTTATGCAAAAGGTTTTTACAAAAACAGCTTTCTACCAAACACGTGTAACCAGCACTCAGATGTACACACCACTTATTTTTTCAACCACACCTTATACTGGATATTTTCAAACTGGATCTGTGTGTATAATATTTCTGTTAGCTACGTTTCACCTCATAAATGTCCGTTCACTTGATTAAAATGCTTCATTGTAGTGCACGTCATTGTAAATATTACGAGCATTTTGTTGTCTTTTTGGTGTCTGACTAAAACACTTACAAATTTTCTATTGAGGAAAAAAAAACTCCCGACTCGCATGTCCATGATATATCCAGCAGCATCACTAGAAACAGTGATAACGGGCTTTTTATGAGTAAAATAGTAGAACGAAAGAAGCGAGGAAAATGCAGAGAAAGTTTTTGATGTCGTCTGGTGTCACTCAGGGATCTTGCCACTGAATTTCTTAATAAGAAATTACGAACATGACACACTATCCTGCACAATAAAGTGCACACAACGAAACGTGTCACACCAGCATCAAAACACAACGGCATTTTAAATGTGCATAAATCTACACCTTTTTTCATTTAACCATTTAATTACAAATACAGTAGTGACGCAAGTGTTCTACAAAGGTTTTCTATAATGTATTCACTCACAGCTGTATAAAACAGCATATCCTATGTATTAGTCAGTCGGGCTGCGAAGAGGTTTAGGTTTCAAGAACCGACAAGGGACCACATTTAAGGGTGCAACAACCAATTAATTTAAAAGCATGACCTCAGACACGGACAAACAGCATGAAAACACAGATACAGAAATGACTTTTCCTATTAGAATAAACACACGCCTCCGCAAAGAAAACGAGAAATCGTTCGTGCTACATCGCTGCGTAAGTAATAAATAATCAAATATAATCATACAGACAATTAGTATTTCATATTGGCATACTGACACTTTTCTGGACCATGCAACTGATGCGTCACACCCTTGACTAGTACAGGATGCCTGTTACCCACCAGCATCCATCTCTTATAAACATGATCTCTGCGTTAAAATAAATCGAAGATTCATGTACAAATACGCTTTTCTTTCTTGTTATGTATGAATGTTAGCGGAGATATACTGTCCATAACACTGTGTTATAAATGCCCTCCATAGGTACTCTGAGTAAAGAAATACTCTCAGCAACGTTTTCAATACACAGATTTCGGACACGCATTTCATCTATAAATGAGCTGTAGAGTCGTTAGGTTGCGCCACACCTTGCATACACAAATGTGCGCAAATGTACAAGCTTACCGCAGTTGGAGGCTCAAAGGTTTGTAATAGTGGACCCAACCATCCTGTACACGGGGGTGACATTTGGTATCCTACAATACATATATTACAATGCTCTTAGACAGAAAACAAAATTCTGTATTTATTTCCGTCAAAGTACACGTGCGAGGAAAATATACCTAGGAACACGTATAAAATGTCGGTTTTAATTTATAAAACAAAATTCAATTATCAGAGCGCCCCTACTATGTGACAAATAATCCGGCACCAGTTTATACTCGAAACAAGGCGAAAGAAGCGGACTCCTTATTCTTAGGATATTAGCCGGCAAACCTGAGTTAGTGATGCGAATTATGCTGCCCGACATGTACATGTGATATTGTAAAAACCTTATTTCGAGCAGGCTTTCGGGTTCGTACTACGCAGGTAAATTACGTTTGTTTTGTATTTTCATACGTTTGTATTCGTGTTGCGGGTCTTGGCACTGTATGTATAACGGTATGATGAAATACTGCACATGGATGCAACGATAACTGGGCGGGGAGATTTTTAAATTCTTTACAAAAAAAAAAACGAATTTCAGACCACGTAGTAAAGTATATTAATATATTTTACTGAGTTTCATTACAATATATTTAATATATGTCTATATATAATAGTTATATACAGTGAATCACATGAATACAACACATTTGAGACCGTTCGGCGGGGGGGGGGGGCGGATTTTTATTGCAGTATACATCGGTTATATACTGTATGCAGTACAGTATAATACATATAAATACAATATATAAACAAATCATTTGTGAAAAAATGTGAATTTTGTGGTTCTGTGCAATAATGTACATTAGACATTGTGCCGGTAACCATTTAACGTTTTGCTATGGTTTAATTTTGATTTCATCAAGTGAAATTTTAAACATACCAGTCTTTGAGATGTGCCGCAAATCAGCTTATTACGGCTCAGCCGCATGTGATGGACTGTTGCGTTCTGCGCCGACGCAGTAATGTGTCTTGTGAGCGCTACAGAATCATTTAATGCGATACAGTTTTCTACTGTTCAGATAATACTCTTTCATCATCAGTTCTGCGCCATTGATCGTTTTCTTTTTAGTTTACTGGGCAGTACCGATTATGGTCAAATCTAGTGTTTGGGTGGGTATGCAAATTGGCTTGGGTAGGTAGACTCCTGCGTTGCGTCGTTCAATTATTAACGCGTATGGATACACTGTCCTCCGCCTGACCAGTGGCATGGGAAATGGTGAGATATTCATCTTCCTCTTCTAGAAACACGTTTTTCTCAACAAATTCCCAAAGGCATACAAAGTCCAATCTGTCAACTACAGTTTATAGTTTCAACAACCAGAACTGTACAAAAAAAGCACCTTGTGCATTTAAGTGGTCACACTTTGTGGATGTGTTTTGTGTTAAGGTACGATCCAGCTCGTTCTGCCCTGTGCCACTGGTGTAGGACCTGTGAAATCCACACTGCACTGGTTGCTTGTAATGACTGGCTGACATGAAACCACACAGCCACGTGGACGTCTTTAAACAAAAAAGTGACATTACAGCCAGGCAGAACTTTAAAAAATATAGATCTTTATTAATCACATAGGGAAATTATTTCTCTGCATTTAACCCATCCCAGCCATTGAGGTAAGAAAGAGAGTTAAATGCAACGAACGCAGCCATTATTCAGCACCTGGGGAGCTAGTGGTGAGTATCTTGCTAAGGGATACACCTGGTGGTTGGGGTGGGATTCAGACTGGAAGACTTACACATCCCAACCACATGTTCTACCATTGAGCCACCTGGCCGCTTACTGGGGATTTGGTCCAAAAAGTTGCTAAGTCAGTTTAGCAGGCTTAAAGTAATGAATGTCACTTAGGCATTCTGCAGGCAGTACTTGTTTCCAGGGAACAGGGAGACTATTTAAACTGAATTTTAATTTACTGGACTAGAAGGAGAGACGGAAGTACTGTGCGTCTGCAGTAATATGGTATTTAGTTGTTTTGCCTCTGTGTTATGTGAACATAATATTAAAACTCTATCATATGGATCTTCTGACAATGGAATAACATTCAGTCCTTTGTTGCAGTCTTTGTGATAATGAAGAAATAAAAGTCTCCCTGAATTCTCCTGTCGAAATACTTCACTCCTCCCATCAAAGACGCAGGTGCTTTGGCCAGATACCTTCTTCTTTCCTGGGAGCTGGTTGAATACGTCGCCCCGTCCTGCCGAAGGGACGTTTTCAGCCATCGCCGTCTCTTGCTTATCAAATGCCCAAAAACAGCAAGGTCGTCAAGAGAGAGCTTGACGATGATGTCACGGAGTCTGTCAAAGATCTGCTTTCCAACGAGGACACGTGCGACGACTCGTTCAAGAAGAGCTCGCTGATCGTGAGCGACGGCCCGGAGGACAAGGAGGGGGATGTGGAGGAGGGCTCGGACACAGACGAGGAGCGGCCGGCCTGGAACAGCAAGCTGCAGTACATTCTGGCCCAGGTGGGCTTCTCTGTAGGCCTGGGCAACGTGTGGAGGTTCCCCTACCTCTGCCAGAAGAATGGAGGGGGTAAGTCCATCTCTCCTGCCTTCTGCCCTTTTGTTTTCTTGAAGCTGTTCTTCAGGACTCTCTGCAGGTATCTAACAGAGTTATGCACCAAGACAGACGATGATTCGATCTTTTATTACCTGCACATGACGTTCTTCATACACCGCTTCTGTTGCTCTCCACCGATCAGTAAAGAGGTGCACGTTCTCCCAAACAATGTACAACTTAGAGTCACGAATGCAGTTCTTGAGAACTGTTTCCTCTTCTGTGCTACATGTTCCATCCACTGGATGGAAACATCGTACCATTTTATAGACGTTGGGAAACTGAATATATTACGCTGGATAGGCCAAGTCAGTACTACTTCTTAGCCTGATGAATAAACATACTACCACATTTCATACATTATCATCCATCAGTCCATCCATTCTCTATATTGCTTATCCAGCTCAGGGTCGTGGGAAGCCTGGAGCCCATCCTTGGAGGCACAGAGTGCAGGGCAGGGGACACCCCGGGCAGGGCGCCAACCCACCACAGCATACCATATCACAAAATTAGTACATACTTATATATAAAAATACACTTTTATTTAAATATATCCTTTATATTCAGTTTTATTGCACTGTTTGTCATGGTCTGGAAGCAATGGAATAGAAAAGACCTGTTTCTTAAAGGAGTAAAGGATTGTGAAATTTCAAGTTGATGTACAGTGATATGCAGAACTGGTGTACATGTTTAGCAACTTCAGATGCGATGTTTGAGGATTTCTCGGTGGTGTTTACCTTTGGTGGCTCACAGCTGCCTGAATAGTGTTGGGTGACAAACATATGAATTAATTTTATCTTCAGGCTTACCTGTGATGCTAAAGGCACTTGAATGGCTATTCTCTGAACCGCGAGATCTTTTTACGTTACAAAAGGAGGTGGTCCGATAATGGAACAATTGTGCTTCTTGTCCCCGTCTCTCAGCCAGGTTATTCCAGGTCAGAACTTCCCCGGTCAAAGATAAGACCTGAAAGAAGATAGAAGAGAGACTTCGGTTTTTCAGCAGCCCCTCTGTGTTTTAAATGGAACCTTGGGACAGTGCCCTTGCCAAATGAGGCGTGATATTAGTCTTCTCAGAAACTTAAGGGTTCTGATAGAAAAGCAAGTTGAGGAGCATCTGAAGTGGTTGCAGTAACCTTGGGGGAAAAGTAAGCACGACAGAGAACTGTCATAACTAAGCAAGAACTTCACTGCCTGTCCTGTCCTGAACAAATGCAAACCCAGCATATCTGAAGACTAAAACAGAAACTTCCCCAACGTATGAGCCCAATTAGACTGGGGTAAATTAATGCATTAAGGCAGGCTTTGAGCTATGTGTGTTTTTTGGTGACAGTTTAACCGTGGAACGCGGTGATGTACTTCACACAGAAGTGGTTGTTTTTTTGTCTGGTCATAGGTGAGTAACATATGGTTCCCTGGTTGGTGAAAATAACTTTGTAAGTAACAGCATGAGCATGTTGGTGAAAAAGAAAGCAGAAGCGGCTTTTCAGTTGTACAGCTGAAGTTACTCTAGCTATCTGTTGTAGGTAGTTAAGGGCTTGCAAGATAACTTTTAAGTACAGCAATGACTTTGCCAACCATCCCACAAAACTGCTTAACCTGTAGGCCTATTTATGAGTAGCTTTTACCGGTCTTCTTCAGAAAGCCCTTATTACCTGCCTTATTTACATAAACAGTGGTCCCCGAGTTACGATGGTTCGACATATGATTTTTCGATTTTACGATGACAATAGCGATACGAGAAAATTGTTAAAATATTTAAAGTTTTGCGCAGCAGGCAAACGTATGAGCGTTTCAGGTACGATACGCTGGGACGCTGCCGGGATGTACGCGTCTCCCGCCTTGTGAGACGCCGAACTCTCGCCAGCGATCGACAGAGGTCAGCTGTCTCGGTGTCTCGGAGCCCGTGTTTCTTTTTTTTTTTTGGTGTTTTGGCCACGTCTCGAGTTACGATATTTCCAAGTTACGATGGGGTCGGGGACTACCTGTATTTATATAAAGTTATAAAGGAGTTGCGCTTTTATGATTTAATTTGAGAAGGTGCTGTTATCTTCTTTCATGTGTTTGTACGGAGCTGTCACACCGTGTTCACCATATATTTGATGTAGAGGCTTTGCTTGGTGTAGCTATTTTCCGGGCCAGTTTTATTTTCAGCATTAACTGTTCAGATGTCCTTTTTCACATTGTAGGCACGTAGGTTTTAGAGCACATAGTAAAAAGCGGTTGTACGTCCACTGGCAACAAGCCTGATGCAGGTAACGTCAGGTAACGGCTAGCTATATGCGTCTTTTACTTAATTTTTTTCTTCTATTGCAAGTGATGAAACCAGCGTTAAAGTCGTAGAGACACGCAAGTGAAAATGGAGCAGTCTGACACTTTTGTGTGCGGAAAAATGTGCCAGTCTGTCGCTCTTTGTTCTTTAGCTGAAGGGAGCACAAGCAACGTGTGATTCTGAGCAATACATCTGACACGTGGGTGTCGCCTTCGTATGTGATCGCTCCATGCATTTTACACAAACGATCTTATTTTAATACATCACTCACTGTTTTTCTCCTAGTAACCTTGTAGCACTTTACAGGAGTACGTTTTTGCACAAAACATCTAGTAATTACATCCATAGTGTGTACTGGAATTGCCACTTCAGTCGGTCTAATGTATTTTGTCTAAACAGGCAGCTTTACGGCGGACGTGTCAGTTGAGCTAGACGAGTATGAAGTAAAGGCGTCCCTTGCAGATGACAAATGCTTTCATAATTTCTGGACCTGCGTGAATCCTTCCTTGTGGAGTTACCTGGATTTTATTCTTTTTCTTTCAATGCAGTTTAACTGCGAATACGTGACCATCATCAATAACTTATTCTTTATGTGTCCTCTGAATATTGATGTGTTGTACTGAAAGAAGTGCCACACTTATCCGGTCATTAACGTAATAAGGTAATAATTACATGTGATAAACCAATCAGCTGGTGGCAGTGCGATGACTCATGTGCACCCCCTACTGGTGGAGACTATAGCAGCTGTTCAAATGACTTGTGAAAATGAGAATTTTCAGATAAACTATTCTACATGGCTGATAACTGTCAGTTCTTTCCCAATGTCAGCTGACTGTGTCTGTTTTTTTTTCATAATGTACTTTTTAATAGGCAATGTTATGAGGAAAATCATTAGGTTATTTTTAGCTAAACTGAATAACCTTCTTTCTGTTACATATCTATAAATGACTTAGCCATCGCCTGTCATTTCCTGTTTCAGGCACAACATAAAAAACACATAATTGGAAAACAGGTCCGCTGACATGAAATGCAAGGTTACATTCTGTTTTCTGTACCCATCGTTCCGAAATTTTTCAGCGTGACACCACCTTGCCTTTGTGACTGAAAATGGTGTGACAGCCTTTTTAGGCGGGATCGTGTAGAGTGGCTGGTTCTGCTGAAGGAACCGGAACAGAATTTCACACAGGGTGATAGAACATGCACGTCCCTGCTCTGAAATCTGACGGCCTAACGGTAACCCATGCTGCACTTGGCTGAATTGGCACATGCTATGAAGTTTAGCTTAAAAGTGGTCTCTGTGAAGCTCAGAATTGGCCCTAGGCCTCTGCTTCCTTTCTCTGGTTGTGTTCATTCTGTAAGCTTGTGCTTGTTTTATTTATTTATTTATATATGGGCGGGTCTCAGTGACAGCTCAGCATGGTACTGGCTGATTCGTCCTTCTGTAATTCAATTGCCTGGAACGTTCTGCCTTGTTCCGTGACCTCTGGCTGACACTCACCTCACAGCTCTGTGAGGATGTTTGGTGACGGACCAAGATCAGAAAGCACAGAACTACGTTAGCGAATCGACACGCTTGGTAGAGAATTTGGTGGCAAAAGACGGACAAGCTGTGTAGGTGATAGTCCAAATCGTTTAAAGTTATGAATTACGATTACAGGTTTATTTGCTTACACGTGACAGTGCATGTCAACGTAGACCTTTAATGCTGACAGATGACTGGATGAATTAGCTTTGTTTTGTAACCTCATCCTTTAGGAAGCGAACTGGTTGGTGCAACTGCAGAATTTATATTTACATTTACGTTTTATTCATTTAGCAGATGCCTTTGTCCAAAGCGACTTACGAGGATAATAGTACACGTGCATGTCACAAACGAGGTCAAACAGTATCAGAGAATCTAACTAACAGTAAGTGCTGTCCTATCATCAAAGTGCACACGATTAAGTCAAGCAATTGTCTCAAAGTCATTCATAGCATAAAGCACAAACATAAAATGTAAGTCTTGAATTAACTAGAAAAAACATGGACAAACAAGCAGCCTTGCAACATCTGAGTGAAAGGAAGCATACATGTTAAAGGTAATGGTTTTAAGAATTTTGATGCTTTAAAAATTTCTGTATTTTCCCCGTCTTTACAGCCTTCCTCTAGGCACTCTGGTTTTCCCCCACAAGGCACACACACGATGATTTTATTAGTGTCTTTGTCAGTGGCTCTGAGCTGTCCGCAGCGTGTGCCTTTGTAAACACTCTGTGTGACTGTGTGCCGTACGGGCTGTACGCTGCCTTGCAGACAAAGGAACAATGAATGCTGTAATTTCGGTAACTTCAGGGCACACTAATGTGTTAATCCTGTGCTGCTGTAAATAAAACCCTAACATGTACTCAATAAGAAGATCGTGACTCATTACTTTAGCTTACCAGCTTACAATTTTCCGTTTATGGAGAGCTTCCTGTTTTTCCTGTTGTTATCTGCTATTACAACGTAATGCATAAACCCTGCTATATAATAAAGCTGGCTTAAGCAAGGCATTTGTTTTCTAAATTTAACTTAAATGTAAATTACATCTTAAGTGTTATTTATTTATCATTAACCATTCTGTTGTCTGCAGGGCTGTTTTTTTTGCCTCAAGCATGCACAAGTCTAGAAAAACGTTCACTTGAACGTGCACGATATTATTGAGCACATAGGCCTGTGTGTTTGTGTGGTGGCGCTGGAGTGTGTGTGTGACCAGGGCTGTGAGCTCTCCTCTTCCTGCAGGGGCGTATCTGGTGCCCTACCTCATCCTGCTCATGCTGATTGGGATCCCGCTCTTCTTCCTGGAACTGGCGGTGGGCCAGCGGATCCGGCGGGGCAGCATCGGGGTGTGGAACTACATCAGCCCCCGTCTGGGGGGAATCGGATTTGCCAGCTGCATGGTGAGTGAGCAAAGTGTGGCCTTGTGGTAAGTTCCTCGATGGGCTGCTGGCACGTGTTTAGCTGAAACCATGGAAACGTAAACACGTTTTCCACTGAGAACATCGCTCACTGAATAACATGAGGACATGCATTGCAGATCCAGCCTCAGTAAGGCCTAGCTCATTTAGATTGGTTTGGAAATTATAGCAGTTGTCCAATGGCGAGAGCTGTTACAGGCAACTTGCTTTAAAGGCCTTAAATGATTGGTCCGTGTTTGCAGGTGTGCTTCTTTGTTGGGCTGTACTACAACGTCATCATCGGTTGGAGCCTCTTTTACTTCTCGCAGTCTTTCCAGCAGCCCCTCCCGTGGAACGAGTGCCCACTTGTGAAAAATAAAACACACACATGTAAGTCACTCCGCCGCCACACTCCTCGTTCATGCTTACCGGTCGGCCCTTACCGGTCGGCGCTCAGTCCACTGCAACGCTGTTTATTCTTATACAGGATATTAAGCATCTATAGTGCATTCACAAAGTACTCAGACCCCTTCATTTAATTTAGAAATTTTTTTAAAACCAATTGGAATCACGCTCCTTTGAAGCAGTATGCCAAGTGACCTTTAACCCCTGGTGTGGCATTCACAGATGTTGAGCCGGAGTGTGAGAAGAGCTCGGCCACTACCTACTACTGGTACCGGGAGGCGCTGGACATCTCCAACTCCATCTCTGAGAGCGGAGGCCTCAATTGGAAGATGACCCTGTGCTTGCTGGCTGCGTGGACCATGGTGTGTCTGGCCATGATCAAGGGTATTCAGTCCTCAGGAAAGGTAAGACGTTTCACAAGGGTTCAGAGCCTATTCTGTGCATGTATGTATATTCCAATAACCTATGCTTTGACTGTGAAGAGCGTGTAGATAACTGGTCGTATCTACCACTCCCTCAGCCCCACAAACCTATTGATGATGAGTTTTAGACGTTGCGGCATGACTTCCATCGTGAGCATGCGCACGGCTGTGCTGTTTGGTGCCTGGGCGTCTGGGCTGTAATGGCTGCCTGTGCCTGTCTCCAGGTCATGTACTTCAGCTCCCTGTTCCCGTACGTGGTCCTCTTCTGCTTCCTCACCAGGGTGATGCTTCTGAGGGGATCGCTGGATGGCATCCAGCACATGTTCACCCCCAAGGTAGCGCCAGCGTGACTCCCATCCGCACTTATTATTCACGCCCCGTGGACCCAGAGCAGCACTACACTGTTCTGTTAGCAGTTATCCTCTAGCTTACTGTGCTTACTGTGTGGAGACGCAAAGCAATGGGAAACCTTCCCATTTAAATGTTACAGTAACTGTTCCATGTTTTACTGTATACAAGCAGTCCCTGACTCACGATGGAGACGAGTTCCAATGACCCCATCATAACTTGAAAATAAATACGTGCTGTAAAGAAAAAAAAGTTCTCTAACATCGAGACAGCTGAACTCTGTCGAGAGTGAGGCGTCTCACAAGGCGGGAGATGTGTACACCCTGGCAGCGTCCCAACGTATCGTACCGCATACCTTGCTATGTTTGCCTGCTGTGCAAAACTTTAAATATTTTTACGTAACTTCGAAAAATTGTAAGTCAAATCATCATAACTCGGGGACCATCTGTATTTCTTTCCTGCCTGTGTGATAATGTTTCATTTATATGTACCTGTGACAACAGTATAAGCAGTGGGTTATTGCCACTGGTATTTGCTATCCCAGTGTATGTCATGAAGAACAATTATACAACAGTTAGTTCTGACCAAGTAATTTGATTGCACGAGAGGCATTCCAAGAGTGCTGACATAGAGTACAACAGCACTGGGATGTTTACCTAGATGTACCACTCTGCTTCACAGGCATTCTATTAATCGTTAATTACTCTTACTGTTGGTTGCGAGATGAACAGTACATTATGGTGAACTATGACAAAAAGAACTATTTGTGTTGATGGAACCAAATAACTATTTAAATAAGCAAACAAATAATGATCTGTTGTCGCTTATTAGTGTCACCTAATAAATGGTGTTTGTAGAACTATTGTATAAAAGCAGTATCACTCTCGAAGTTGTGTTGAATATCAGCATGATCTGTGGCCTTGTCCTTACAACTGCATCACAGCTGTGCTGATATTCAGTACAACAGAGCAACCTCGAGTATAATATTGCTTGTGTCAGAGCGGAGACGCAGACTGGCCTAGACAAGTGGAGGAAGCTACGTGTAGATGGTGCACATCTCAACTCTTTTCTTCTCCCCTACCACTTTGATGACCAGCTGGAAATCATGCTGGACCCCAAGGTGTGGCGTGAAGCTGCCACACAGGTCTTTTTTGCTCTGGGCCTGGGATTCGGGGGGGTCATCGCCTTCTCCAGCTACAACAAGCGTGACAACAACTGCCACTTTGACGCCGTGCTGGTCTCATTCATCAACTTCTTCACCTCAGTGCTGGCCACACTGGTGGTGTTTGCTGTGCTGGGCTTTAAGGCCAACATCACGAACGCCAAATATGTTGAACTGTGAGTCCACAGATGATCCAAAAAGAACAGTTTCTTCCTCATGTTATGATACAATCCTGCTTGCCAGGCAATAGAAACAGGTTAAAATATTAGTCATTTGCAGTTTTTACATTTGACCATGTATGTAATCCGGACCTAAATGTGATAAGAAATGTTTTTCTCGCCATTACCCAGAAACACTCAGAAGATAATGGGGTTCCTGGGAAGCGAGATCAGCTACGACCTTATCCCTCGTCACATTAACTTCAGCCACGTCTCCACCGAGGATTAGGACAGCTATGACAAACTAGGCCTGGACTCCTGTAATATTGAGGATGAACTGGACAAGGTAAGAATTCAGTAAGAAGTAAATGTATTTCATTTATTTGAAATATCAGCAAAGCATTTCTGTTTCTGCCAACACCTTCCTCTTCTGTATATATGCCCAAATCTGTGTGT
>JABJVR010000001.1:2009522-2041061 GCA_025773905.1 Chitala chitala
CCCACGTGTGTTACATAATGACATATGGACAGTAAGCACTGCCATGTCATTTCCATTTTTCAATTTCAATTGTGGACCCCCCCCCCCCCCCTCCCTGCAGCCTGGCAGACAGAGAGTGTTGGGAAAGATTGTGGACCGTGCTCAGTATAATAATTTTAGCATTTATTGTGGTAGGGTTGTTGCTCAAATTGGAAAGAGGAGTTTGTAAATTGTAAAGCCTGGCTGGGTTTCGTTCTGGCTATGGAGTCCCAGAAGCACACTTTGTGCATGAGTGTGTGTGTGTTTGTGCACAGGTGTTTAGGTAGTAGACATCTCTGAGGGGTTTATGGTCCTTCCTTCCTTTTGATGTTTCTCCAGCTTGTATCTGTAGTTCATAATTGTCACTCTTGTGCTTTAAATAGGATGGATGTACTTAAACCACAGCCTACGAGGTGGCTGAGAAATGCAGCAGATGTTAAAGGAATGCGATGGCACTGATAGGACATTACATCCAGACGTATGCTGTGCTGATATTTGTGGAAGTGTTTCTGTTAATGCGTTTCAAGTCCTTGTTTGCATCGCATTTTAATTAAGTCAAAAATTTTGGAAGAATGTCAGCAGACTGGCATCTCCAGCTGACATGAGCCCCGCCCCCCCCCAACCTCCCAGGTATGTTCACACAGGTGGAGTGTGGCCCTTCACCATGGAGAATCTCTCTGCTAGTTACATCCTTGCCTAGCCAGCTGTGCAGCCCACGGCTACACGTCATGTGCTGGTCACGTGTGTCCTGGACACGTCCTGCATCTAAAGGCCCGCTTTTGGCTGCGTGATCGTGTGGGTGAACATTCCGACCAAACTGGCTTCCCGCTACACGTCCCCTCCGTGCTCGCTGCGGCAGGATCTTCAGCTGAGGGTCTGCGTGTAAGTTGTGGGCCTCGAAGGCCTGGTGGGTTCATAAGCTCCTCCCACTGCCTCTTAAAGCACCTGTTGATCAAGAGCTTCCCCCCTCCTCCTTTCTTTTCACTCCGCCACCTTCAGACACAGTCTGCCTCAGGCCATTTGTCCTCTCCTGAGCTTGTGTGGTGTTTCCAGCAAGGTCAGGTGCGCACACCTTATCATTTACAAGCAGGTAAATACCAGGTAACCGTGGCAGCAGCGGAAGTGAGATAGAGGCTCTCTGTGTGCGAACCGCGGTCCCCATCTGTCACGCGCTGCACTTGGGGCTTTTGCCCTTATGAATATCCATTAGCTTGGAGTCTCTTCCTGGTAGTAATCAGTAAACATTATTCACAGAATGACTATAAGCGCTTTTCATTTTGAATTAAAATGTTGCAGGCTCGTCTGCCTGTGATATCCCGTAAATACAGAGGAAGCTGTCCTGAGGGGTGTGGGGCGAGGGGGCCGCGTTTTGGTCCAGACGGAGACGAATCTCACTCGTGTCAGAACTGAGGCTTGATGGCGCCCTCTGCCTGTATGTTTGTAACTGCGCCCTTTTTAGAGGACCGCTGAACTGTCAGACGGTGAAGTCGGGGTGCTGTTGTGGTCAATTGCTTCTGGTTTTTCGTGTGAGGAGTGCATGGATTGAAGACGGAACTATTGATAGGATTTGGGTCGTTGGCAAATTCGTCTGGGTGGAGAATGTGGGCAGGGTATCATTAACAGGAGGAAACCTTTCCTCCCATACCTACTCTGTGTACCTTTTCAAACACCTATTACAGCACTCTTTTGGTCACTACGATGCCCCCTCTCACGAAACGTCAGCTAGGAGTGAACCTGTGGGTGTGTGTGCGCTCGCGCCTCAATCCACACTCTCCTCTGTGTGTTCCACGTGTGTGCGGTGCCTCTCCCCGTGCGCCCGGCTCCTGTGCTCTTCTCGATATTTTTAGGCTCCTTGTTTTCCTCTGTTCTCTTGACATGCTCTGCTCCGCACCTCCTCGTTCGCCCCTCTCTCCTGCTAAGGGTCTGCCGAAACGCAGCGCCTGATCGGTGTCTTCCTCCCTCCTGTGTGACGCTCCTGTTCCGCTCTGCCTTTCATTGCTGCCGAATGAGGCGGCCTCGTCATTAACCAGAGACGGTCGGCAGCGGCGCTGCTAACGCCTGAGGTCTCCGTGAACTCCACTCCAGCCTAACTGCGTTTCTTCTCACGGTGCCTTCGTGAGAAACGATGCTGTCTCTTGCTTAAATAAACTACATAAAGTTCGTAACTGTAACACTCGTCTGTGCTGCTCATCGGACAAGGTGAGCCTGTGCAAATATGAAATTGGGGAGGTGGTTTTTCAGCCAGCCATGCTAAGATGAGGCCGACTTAAACAAACAAACCTTTATTGTTCTTCCTGTACTTAGCCAATTATACGTCTGATCCGGTTTAATTTGGCCAAAGGGTGGAGGAGTGCATTGCTTGGTCAGGTGTTTGAACATGAACTGTGTTCTGGCTCTGTTCCACTTTCAACCAATTTCAGGGAATTAAATTTATAGACATTAGACGTGCTGATATTCCTAGAACTATACTGAAGCATTTTGCTGCTATTCTAACTGCCAGCATCAGGGAGCTCGCTGTGCTTTTGTGTGCAGCTACACTGGCTTGACTCGCTGTGCTTCCTAAATGTCACCACCCACTTAAGCACTGGCCAATCATTTCAGACCCCTGCTGGGAGGCGGAGCTTCAGCTCACGGGAGCAACTTGCCCTTGAGATTAAAAAGCTGTCATCGCTGGGTAGCAGTGTGCAACTGGTCCTTGAAACCTAGGCGTGAAGTTAAGCATGTGGTTCTAATTAGCAGAGGAAAGGGCGTTTTTAAATGGTTGCATCTTGCAATGTTTCCTGCTGGTTGCTCTCAGTCCAGCAGCCATTTGCAGAAGGCGGAAGGGTGGATTTGTCTACAGATGCTCCTGTGTTTCCGTGTCAGGATCCTGTCTCGCTAGTGTCTGTCTCACGGTTCATGGCAGCGCTGTCGCTCCTGTTCCTGTCTCACCATCACGCAGAAGTGCAGATGTGATTTCCCCTCGTGCCACCCAGGGCTGTTTCAGAGATGTGATCAGGCTGCGTTCTCACAGACCTCTGCTCCTCTGCTGTTCCTCATCGTTTTGACTGCGCAAAGGGAAAAACTTGATGTCAACAGTTTCTGATGTTAAATAACAGTTTTTCCTGCCTCCATATTCACTGTTTAGGTTTGGAGTGCATGTTGTGATCAAATTAAGACTGGGGGGGGAGGGGTTCCTTTTCCAATTACTTCAGTATTTTATAGTTTAACAGCCTACATGCTCTCTGTTTGCAGAGGAGGCTGAATAGTGTGCGCTGAGCTGGCCGTGTCACGTTGGAGACAGACAGAACGCGGGGCTGCGGCGTGTCATGTGACCTCTGACCTCGCACCTTTCTTCCCCAGCCGTGAGTAAACTAGGATAAACATCGGAGAAAGTGCAGGACTGGGAATTGGAGGATTTCCAATTTCATCTCGTTACATCATGATGTTCCGTTCTTTTTTTCTTTCATAAACGACGCGCAGGCACAAGCGGAGTTGTTACAGGCCCCTTCACCGCGTCGTGCTGCTGTGCAGTGCCGGTGGTGATCAGGGAAGGGGCGGATGCACGTTAGTGTCGCGGCCTGAGCCGTGAGGACTGTCTGAAGACCATCTGAAGTACCACCGACCCACTCGCTGAGTGTCAGTGTACATTTGAGTATCGGGCTTGTTCATAGGTTTAAATTACAAGCATGTCAGTCAGGGGAGCCTCAGATGTGCACTGGAAGCAAAATTGCGTGCGTGTGCGCACACGCGCCGTAGGCTGTGAGTAACAGGTCGGCCCGTCGAATAAGCAGTAATCACTTTGTGAAGGTCGTCTTCCTTTTTTTGACCCTGTGTGCATGTAGATCCATACATCTACACACGGCCCTCATGCTGCAACCCAGACATGCGCTGCTGTCAACATGCCGCTTTAATGCGATGCTGTGTTCGGCTGTGTTGTAGACTTGCCCATGTTGACCTGGAATTGTCCTCGCTGGGGCATCTCGCTGGGGCACGGTGGGTGCACTGTGCTTTGCTTGTCCAAGACACCCCCTCGAAGCAGTGTTCCTGTAGTCGGAAGTCCCAGTGCAGCGTCCGTCTCTGATGAATGGCTCTTGAGAGGAATAAACCAAGCCTGATTGGTGAAACGGCACCCCTAATGAGGACTTCAGTGGAGACTGAACACAGAAATGATACTGTAATTGGAGATGGGGTCATTAAGAGAGAATTACTTCCACTCTTCTTACAGGAAAATTAGATAATTGAGGACCCTTTACAAGGCCTAAAGCAATAATCCTCTTTTCAAAATAAATCACAGCCCTGGTATCAGGAGGAACGCTGGTCCACAGGGGTGTTTATTTTGTTTTAGTTTAAATTTTTTCCCCTCCCTGCTCCAGTCAGATGGGGAAGTGTGCCTGGGGCAGTTAAACATGCTTGCATAAGGTTGATTCCCTGTTATCGTGTGGGCAGTTTGATGGCTGCTTGTTCTGGTCAGCAGCGATTGGCTGAGATGCTGTCCTGGTCAATAGCGATTGGCTGTGAGGCTCTGCAGGGAGATTTGCCCAATCCAGTGTGAAAGTTGATTCCAGTGCCATTCTTTTAACAGTATATGCAACCAAAGCATCTCGCTGCAGTAGACACGAGTGCGAGATGTTTGTCTTGCGTCATTTGACGTAGCTGTGCTGTGTAGGCCATTATGACTTGGAGGAAATGGTCCTTTTGATGGTTGTCCTTGTTTGCTGACAGAGGCCATGTCCCCACAGCGAGCCTGTCTTCAGTTATTCCATCTTGTTCTTACAGCAGTATCTACAGGTCCACAGTGTGCATCGATTGACAGAGCTTTTACCATGCAGCTCAGCATGGGTAGGTCAAAGGTCTACCTGTGAAGTGCTGGAGGAGAAATAAGAAGCCACATTCTCTTTCGCTTGTTAATTTGGTCATCTTCAGAACTTGCTTACTTTTAAGGATAGTGGATTACAGTCGTGTCTGCACTTTAGTGTCTTTCTTCAACTCGAGGTGCCAGCCGTATTCCTTAGGGGCAGGAGAAGGCTTGGTTTGTTGTGTTTTGTTGAACTGGGTTCCCTTCACTGCGTAAACTTTAAACTTAAGGGCACAACTAAATCTGCGATGTCACCTTGCACAGAGCAGCGCGTCAGTACTGGGGAGCTAATAAATGTCTGAAAAAACTCCAGGTCTGACTGGCACATCTGCACGTACCCCTTTCAGATTTAAAAAAAAAAAAAAAAAACTGCTACACCAGCAGGTATCAGCAGCATGTTGCCGTGGGATACAGCACCAGGGTGCTGCCTGACTTACTAATTGACTTGTGTCACCTTGGCTGTGGGTGTTCCCTGTGGCGTGAAGTGCCAGTGATGTAACACCGAGGTTATTGAAAATGATCTCGCGACCCCATCCTGCCAGGCTACGCGCAGTTATAATCGTAATAACGGCGCCTTTGCCCGCCCCGTGCCAAACACTGAAACGCATTAGTCTGTGCTGAAGCAATCAGCTGCTGCCCTGTGTCTTTCAAATTGTGTTTTAATAATTGTTATTTTTTGAAATTGCTGATGCTCTTCTCGACTGTTAGAGCAGACCGTGCTCATGTTGTCTCTCTGCGTGTCCCCCTCCAGGCGGCCTGGTGATTTGGCGCATGCTGACCTACGCCCCGGCTCGCCGGGCACTCATCGTGGGCTGCGGCCTCCAGATGTTCCAACAGCTGTCTGGGATCAACACGGTCATGTAGGTATCGACCTGTCCGGGCGAGTCCCGTCGGCAGCCGAGCGAGTGCGACCGCGGCGTCTGCGTGAATTTCCCGTGCAAATTGCCTCTATTGTCTGTCGCTTTTAATTTCAGTACAAAGTGGCCGATTTATCCATACCTGGAAGGAATAACTTGCTGGCAGCGTGGTGTTGAATTGTCACTGGGAACAGTGGTGTGGGATTTACTGCCCTTTTTACCGGTGAGAGTCCTGCAGTGATGGCATGAATCAGGCTCCGCTCAGATGTCGGTGGAGATTAATGGGCCGGACGTGAAAGTGCGTTTTAACGTGCCTTTTCGTTAAAAGTGCATCGCACACAAAACAACTTCAGACCCAAAGGCTGCGCCTTTCAGCCTCTCAGAACCGTACACGTCTGTATCTTGGCACCCCGAAGACATAAAGGAACGTCTGGATAATTACCTTCCCGTGGGTCTAGGGGAGGGGAGGTGCTATTTGAAGATGACTCTCGATTTATCAAAGCACTGCGGGGGCCCTGAATACATTACAGCAGCCCGGCCACGGGATTGATATCTGCTAATGTGGCAAATGTGCCCGTCTCCTACCGTATGCTTCTCCTCAGCCATTTGTGGTTTTGCACATTGGATTTTTACTGCTGTGACAAAAGGTACAAACACCCAGCATTCTTCACATTGTCAACAGAAAGTGCTACTGAGAAGCGGCTGTAAATTACGTTGTACTTTTATGTTTACACGGTACATTAATGTCATAAATGTGCTGTATTTACAGCTTAACATCCAATTCCAAAATGTCTCTGTAAATTTTGGTAGGATGCACCAAATTTGTTTGCTAAAACGTTGGGATGAGTTTTACGAAGCTGAAGACTGGCTAGCTGTCTGCTGCCTCGATGCAGACAGTAGAAACGGAGCACGTGGAGTGTGCTTTACAGCGTCAAGTGACTCTCATGTCTGTTTTTTAACATGGTCACTCCTGTGGTGTACCCCCACAGATTGTGAAAATGGGGTTTTGTGCTAATCGCTACAGGACTCGAGTTTAATTTGTGGTCTCAGCAAGTCTGGGTCACGGTGTCCTCTCGGGTATCTGTGAGCGCTGCCCTAGGGCATTGTGGGTAATCCTGATTGGTGAGTCAGCCACTCAGGAAGCTGGGGCTGTGAGTGTTGATGGAAGCCTTTAATATCTTAAAGCATTAACCCGACGGGTGGAGGGCCTAGGTCCGTCTAGGGAACAGTAATTACCAGAAGGCTCAGAAAGATATAAATTCAAGTTTCTCTGGAATGGACCTAATTTCAGTCTGACCAACCTGGAGTGTTGGGGAGGATGTTCTGAATAAGACTGTGTTGATGTACCTTCGTTTTTTTGCCAGAGCAATTGAACAGTTTTTTTGTTCCACTGAAAGCTCTGACTTGGCAGGTGTCCAAATCTGAACACTGACAGCAGAAAAACAGTAACACTTTCAGAGTTATGTCACTATAATATTGTTAAATACGAAAAGGGAAAAAAAAATACTATAATGACCCAAATTAACATTGGAAATGTATTTTGGTCAGATATTTATCACCGATAAAGCTGTTATGTTTTAGTTTTATTGTTTAAATCACCGTACACAATGTGATTGTGTGTATGTGTGCTGTTGCTAGGCAACCTGTGAAGGGGAAAATTCATCTTTCAAAGCCGCAGTGTGTGTGCGTGTGCATATCCAACATTCAGGAGTGCTGATGTGGCTCATGTCATTAGCGTTACACACCGGCGCGTCGCTTCTGAAAGTGTGTGTGCCCTGAGAGGATGTTGTATCAGTCAGAAGTTGTGTTGCTGGCTTGGCCAGTACTGTTTTGTCTTCTGATAAGGGCAAAAAAGTCAGTTTGCCAAAATTTGCAGAAAAAAAATTCCATAGACCAGGGCAGTTAAATTCTGCAGACATGCTAAATGTTCAAGGCAGCACCTGCAGCAGTCATGTGGTGAGTTAAGAAATGTTTTGTTTTGCATTCAACTCAAGACACCCAGCAGGGTGTGCATGCAGTTACTGTTTTAGCATATGTTAATTAGGCTGCTGCGTTTGTTCATTTGTGAACGACCCCATGCCCCTCGGCTTTCGTGATTAATGTCACGAAGGGGTCAGTGTTGTCTGTGTGCCTCATTTCCTTCCACTGTTCAATTTTTTTGTGTAGCCTAAGAATTACATTAGCTGCCTATAATGCGATTCTCCGTTATGCTGCCCCTGGCTGTAGCTAACGCGGCCCTCTCTGTATATGGAGGGAAATCAAGGATGTAACTTTTCAAAACATACCGATTTCTGTCCTGACATCTGCGGCACTCTCAAACGTTATGGGTGGTTATAGAACTATCCAGGTACTGGTTATTAAACAGGTACGAAAACCAGTAAAACCTGACTCTGTCGCTCTCACATTGTGCTGAGAGGGTGTGGACTACCACGGCCTTTGTTGTAATCCTTTCTGTCAATTAAGAGTGTCCTGGTATTTAGGAGAGGTGATGTTTAAGTTTGGTGAAGACATAAGTTGGGCAGGACAGTTTTGCTTTGAATAGTTGCAGTTTCTTTTTTATGTTTGTTTCGAGCAGTCCACTATTTATGGTTGTTTGTATTTTTCTTGGCTGATGGTATCACATAGCGGAGCATCCAGGTTTTATCTGTGTTTAGAGCTGACTTTTTATCTGAAGTGATCTCGCTCTGGAACTCGTGCCAGCAGCCTTTGGGCTTGGAGTTAATGTAGCGCTGTCAACCACCGTGATTCCCGTTAGTCCGCTCTCGTGACCTCGATGTGTGAGGTCAGAGCTGTGTCACCTGTGGCACTGGGGCCTCCGTTTGTGGGTTGTCGCTGGATGTGGCCTTTGCTGCCAAGTGATTGGATGTCCTCTCACTGGGCTGGAGTGGGAGGAGTTGGGATGAAGGGTTCTCATTGGTTCTCATTTCCTCATTCCACCCGCATGCTTGCACTAAATCATGCTATTTTGGCCAGCCCGTATTTCTCAGCTGTACGGTGCTATTGGTGACGCTGATAGTGTTAACACCCCGGGTAAGCTGTTAGTAGATGTTCTAAAATGATGGTGTTCTTGAAGCTTCCTGTGTGCACCAGACTAATGCAACCCTCACCTTTAAAGGCTGTCTCTCACCTGTGTTGTGAACGGCTGTCGCCGGGCTATGATGAACACGCCAGCATGCGCCCACGAAAGTGGTGCTGTGATTGATGGTTGGAACGAGGGTTGTTTGTTGTACAGTCCTCTTCTCTCCTTCCACATGTAAGGGGGAGAAATGCGATTTCTCAGCTGTGAACGTGGTACAATGTTGACTAATTGCTGTACTTCAATATACTGGCTACACATCTGTTATGAGTGCCATGTTAAGGTCTTTAGCGTCTTGGCTGCAGGTCTGTAATGATGTGGTGTTAAGGTCTTTTGTGTGTGTGTGTGTGTGTGTGTGTGTGTGTGTGTGTGTGTGTGTGTCCATGTAGCCATGTCACTATGGCTCTGTTGTCCACTAATTAATCGAACAATCTGACATTGTGTCAGAGTCGATTGATTTTTCTGTCTGGGCTTGAATACAGGGCTTATTTTCTAATGAAAGCAGGAGGTCTGTGTGTGTGTGTGTGACACACACACAGAGAATGAGTGATTAATTTATTCTGCAGCAGCACCAGAGGATGAATTAGTCTTTAATGCCAAAGAGTGCTGCTCAGTTTTCAGTGACAGACATGTCCAAGGACAGATTAAAATGGGTGAAGAGGTACCGAAATTGACAAGAAGGGGCTAAACTCTCTCCAAAGGCATCTACCGGCATTTTCCTTTTTTCTTTATTCGTCTTTGTTTTCCCTTCCATGCTGTTCACATGATGATTTAATTTCCCCGCAGGGCTGTACTGAGCACGCTGACTAGCCTGTCTTGCTCCTCAGAATGTCTAAACATTTCGACTCCTGTTTCGTGTAGTAGACGGTGTGTCTGTCTGTGTGACACCTGTGTTCAGTAATGGGAGGGGGGCGTGTCAGTGATTGCACATCTCCGCATCTTAGAGTCATTGTCTCCTCAGCAGTGAAGTGCCAAAGATGCCCCCCCCCCCCCCGTTTGAGCCTGGGCAGTACTGGTTGTACTACGTCTGTCGTGAGACCGCTGTTCTCGAGTCATCCAGCAAAGCTGGTAGGACGGTAAACATGGCATTGTTAACACACCGTTTCTGAAGGAGACCATGTGTTTGACATCAGCTTTTGGTCTTTTGACTTTTGCTGGACGTAGGTTCGGTGAGCTTAACAGGTGTGGTGCGACCGACACCTTCACCTGGGCCGGAGAGTTTGCGGAGATGCCCGTGAACTTGCCGGCATGCTGATCAGACATACCGGTGCACAGGATGGCCTACTGTTGGACAGCTGGAGTACATGCCCATGTTTCCACAACCCTTATTACACATGCTGCTTCTGCCAGAGCTCACCGGTGCCCCCTTGTACACGTTTACACGTGTGTGCTAATTGCTGTCTTGAGTGCCGTGAGAAGCACCATTTCTCATATGTTTTAAAGCAGACTATCGATTTCCTTATTCTGACTTGAAATATAGCTGAGTGTGTTCAGTTTTTTTAAAAATTGTTATTCGGCTCACATCAGACAATGAGGCAAAATTGGTGTTAAAAGCCTGAGTAAACAGTATTTTGACAAGCAGGGGCTGGAGAGGGAATCAGCAGTGTAGTCAGATAATCAGAGAAGCTCATGCAGCGTGTTCTCACTGTGATTAGGATCATGTGCCGAGTCTAAACACGTGTTGAAATGGAAAGCAAGGGACGGAAGATTTAGAGGGAGGAAGGGCCCGTGTTTACCGTGCCAGGGGAGGATGGGCCCGTGTTTACCACGCCTGATTCTTCTCACAGCTCATTGCATGCTCCTCGCCGTTGAAGGACGTCTGAGGTGTTCGTACAGGGCAGACAAGCTGAAACACGCGTTTGATCATGCCACATGTTCATTTGCCTGTAGCAACGTGGCCCGTGTACTCCCCACACGTGTCGAGCCTGCGAGGTCCTGGTGGTTTGTGGAACACGGGACGGCAGACACCTGACAGCGGGTCGTGCGGCGCATTTGAACGAAAAGCAGCGGGTTTCAACACGGCGCCGGCCTCGAAGCCAGCGCTTTTGTCCCTGGATCCGAGCAGCGTGAAAAACGCAGCTGGGGCCAAATGGAACGTGCCGGCGCGGGGCTCTGACCTGCCTCTAGGTGCGTCTTATTAGGCAGCGGTTGCCATGGTGAGGAGCACTCTTGAGCGAGGCGTGACGAGCCGTGGAGAGCCTGGCTTGCGTGCTCATTACCGCTTCTTTCAGCTCTGCGCTCTCTTCCTCTAATTCCTCTGGGGTGCACAGTAGCCCCTCTCTGTTCTGCTGTAGATTTTTAATCCTCCTTGCTTTCTGGGAGGTGCCCCTAATTCCACATAACCGTTTTATTGTCTCCCTCTGTATTGGGTTATGCACTTTGTAAGAGCTCTCGCATCCTAACGTCTCATATCACACACTAAGCCAGGAGATTTTTAACCTTGTACTTAAAATGCCATGCCAAGTATGTAAATATTATTCAGTATTTATTCTTCTCTTAGGCAATATTCATAAGGGCTATTTCATCACTTCATAATTGGCTTCAGACAGAGTGATGTGGTGCTCAAATATTGATGCAATTTGTTTAGCTAATTCCATACCATGTTGCCTTGACCTTCATTTTAGCTGGTTATAAAACTGATCCAGATTGACTGTCATGTAACTGAAGTCTTCGGATTTAAAGGTGTAGAGGATGCCTCCTGCGCTGGGGGGGGTGGGTGCTGTTTGACCGTGTCTGGGACCTCAGAGTGGCGTGAGCGGCAGTCGACCCGCTGTTGCGTTCTGCAGAATGTTCGGACGCAGTTGTACCTGCATCAGAGTGATACTCTACAGCCCTGACCTCCTCGTGTTGTTCACGTCACCCCTTGTAAGTGCGTGCGTGGCATGCCTGTCTCCACCGCATATTAGCTGCCTGCGTTTTCTCTGGCTGCCACGCTACAGATCAATGTATGGCTCGCTGGTCCAGGGAGCAGGGTGACCGTGGCGTGGTTACTTGGCGACCAAGACAGCATCACATGGCCACAGCTCGGGGGGCCCTCCCATTCGGTCCTGGCCTTCTCTGAGTTGGTATGGGGGTGCATGAAGGAGCTTGCTGAATGGGCCCCTCAGTAGGACTGGCTACAAGGTGCTAATGACCCATCTCCCTGGACACTGTCACCCGCAGGCTGAGTACTGAGGCCCCAGCCGGTTGCCACGGGGGGGGCCTTTGTCCTGCACTGTGTCCAGATACACCTGCTGTCATCGTTTCCTCCAGTTATCCTACTAACGTTACCACAGTGGGGGGAGGGAGCTTACTCAATCTTGGCCCTTTTTGCAAAGGAAAAACATAGCAGAAAACAACCATGAAAAGGAGGAATTAAAAATAAATTTTGAATCCCACAGTATGCCACTGAGGCAGGGTACTAGATTGGCTTCTGCCTGTTATGTGACCTCTCACCATTTGCCAGGGTGAATGGGCACGTTTCACCAGCTCACCTGCTGCCACTTTTGAGCAGGAGTGAGAGAGTAAAACAGTTCAAAGAAGGGCGGGGTGCTCTGTGTGCTGTAAAGGAAGGCAGGGGCCGACAGCCGGGGGTGGCTCACGCATCACATCTCACCTCTTAATCAGAACAGAGGCGCGCTGTCTGTCTGGGACCGCGCCTCTCTCCCACTGCTCCAAAAATCGCTGTTTCTGTGTGTGTTTGTGCTTAGGGGCTTTGTAAATAACACTGGCTTTGCAAGACCCCTTTAATGCTCATTGGACTGGTTTCTGAACACGGTCCCTGAGCTCGTTAAGTGGCACATCACTTGTCTTGTGTATGTACATGTTGTGTATTTGAGCTGTCTGCTGATGTGTCTTTTTAGTACATTCTGTCTCTGTTTCTTTTTTTGTGTTTTGCTTGTGGTGAATATCATGTCATCTGTTGACCTTCACCCTCGTTAACTTCAGCTTTTATACCTCAGAAAAGAAAAAAAAAAAAAAAAAAAAAAAAACTTTACTCGGGGCATAGTGTTCAATGTAACTTTATGGTTTACCGTCACGAAGGGTGTTCAAATTAGGCATCACAGATTTTACCTGCTTATTCCGTCCTGTTTTGTACCGGGGCGGCTGCGTATTGGAATTTGCTGTATGTATTGTCAGTGCATATTGCGGATAGCACAGCCCTGAGGGTCTACATTCGTTGTCGTGATTCTAAGAGAGCGTTACCTTGCTTCCTTTACTCTGCCATTTGTTTTTCCTGAGCTGCCTTCGAGAAGTTCCCAAAGTTCCGACAAGTGTTCTGACAGGGTGGTGTTGGGGGTCTGCCTGGAGGCGGCTGTTCTCTGCTGGGAGCCAGACTGTAATTGATCTCCGCTGTGCTTTTGGGTCCAGTGGAGTGTGACTTTTGAGCAATATAAGTAATCTTTAGGTGTGTGTGTGTGTGTGTGTGTGTGTGTGTGTGTGTGTGTGTGTGTGTTACCAAGCTCATGGTTTCAGAAATGCCATAACAAAGGGGCACAGGTTTGCGTTACGCTTGTGGAAGCGTGACCAGCGTCTGTATTTCAGACTGAATTTTCCAGCTTTGAATTTTAAGCTTCACAGCTGCATCTGAAAATGGTCTCCCGTGTGTAATAACAGTGCAACATCAAAACAACTTCTGGCGTTTTCGCTACACAGCAAAATCAGTGCTTTACAATACTTGGGTTATTTTAGGTTGATAATCTGTTGGTAACTAGAACCCTGTTGACTGCGCACCTATCGGTCCTGAGGTGTTTCAGCCTCCTCCCCACACCCTCTGCCTGCAGGTACTACAGCGCCACCATCCTGCAGATGTCGGGAGTGCGGGATGACAGGCTGGCCATCTGGCTCGCGGCAGTGACAGCATGCACCAACTTCCTGTTCACCCTGGTGGGGGTGTGGCTGGTGGAGCGGGTCGGGCGGAGGCAGCTCAGCATGGGGAGCATCATCGGTATTGACAGCAAGAGCTGCCGTCGCTGTGCTATTGAGCTCTAAGGGCTCCTGCTGATGATGCTCCTGCTCTCTCTTTCAGGAACCTGTCTGAGTCTGGCGCTCCTTGCTGTCGGCTTTCTTCTTTCTGCTCAGCACTCGCCCCCAATCACCCTGCACCCAACTGACCCGTCAACGCCCAACTCTACCTGCACGAGCTACAAGTGAGTCCCGGGCTCCCCCCAGCCTGTCCTCATGCCCTGTGATTCGCTGAGTCCCGGGCTCTGCCCAGCTTTCCCTCGTGCCCTGTGACTCTCTGAGTCCCGGACTCCGCCGTGCCTCCCCTCGTGCACTGTGATTTGCTGAGTCCCGGACTCCGCCCAGCCTGCCCTCGTGCCTTGTGATTTGCTGAGTATACTGCAGATATACAGGTTTGAATTCCAGCTACACAACACAGGTGTACGCATTTATGAATTTGATCTTTTGACTTCTGATGCATCCCTTCTTTGATGTGCTTCCTCTAAGTGGTTTATTTTGTAAGACTGCGCTGTCTTAATCGTAGCCTACAGCCTTAACCACAGTAGAAAATTATTTATGGCAAGATATTAAGATTGCTGTTACAATGAGTATATTTCAGGCAAACTGCAGCATACTCATTCTTTGAGACCTGCAGGTTTGTGTTCAGTGCTACCTACCTTCCAGCCTTACATGTGCCCCCCCCTCCCCCAGCCTTTGTGAGTCCTGCATGCTGGATCCGGGATGTGGCTTCTGTTACCGTGAGAACAGCACCGCCGTGTTTGCAACTTCCTGTGTCCCCGTCACCTCAGCCTCCACTGAGGAAGCAGCGTGGGGCAGGTGAGGTCTGCCAGGGGTCCTGGGGGGTGTGTGTAGCTAGAGAATGGAGAGGTGTAGTGTTTATGGCGTAGTTATGCTTTTTTGTTTCTGGTGTTTACCTCTTCTTTCCGATATGTTACATTAGGGACCACTTATTTTTCTTTTCCACCAGTTATACTTCTCTCATGTAAATTTTACTTCTCCTCTTTCTGCAGTTTGTATGCAAATGTTCGTTTTTTTTTTCTGTAACAATTAGGGGTTTGACACCAACATTCAGTAGTTTTGTACTTTCTGTAATAATGTCGGGTTTGGCGCTGGTGTTCAGCAGAATGCTTCCATACCCCACAGTTTCCTGCTCTGGTGCTGTTACCGCTGCCCCTCTTTTGTTTTAATGTGACATGCTTTTTCACAGTCACTCCAGGGTGTAGCATCAACCCTGCTCACGCAGGCTTCCCTTAGCCTTCCAAAAGCACATGTGGCGTGCGGGCACCGCGCGCTTAGAACACGCTGATACTCCAGGATCGTTATCGCCGGCCCACTCTCCAGCTCTGCTCCGGCACTGACGTTTACTTGCTAAACATAGATTTTTCAGTGTTTGTTTGTCAACGTTTCATTATGGGTGACACCTGGATATGTGCCATCATTTTGACACCTCTCCTTTGAACAAGCAGTGTGTTTCCAGGCAGGTAAGTGAAGACTAAGTTTATGTGAACATTAATGTGTGTGTGTGTGTGTGTGTGTGTGTGTGTGTGTTATGGGCCAAAACAGGTGTAGCAACATGACCCAACCAGAAAACACTAACTGGGCCTATAACTATTGCCCCAGCACCTACTCATGGATGGTCTTGCTTGGACTAATCTTGTACCTGGCCTTCTTTGCTCCAGGTAAGATGATCGGATATTTCCAATTGAGTATGCCGTTGAACTCCCAGCATTCCTGGGATAACGAGGCCTGGCCTGTCCCTCTGTAATTGTCTGGTAGGAATGGGGCCCATGCCTTGGACAGTCAATTCTGAAATCTACCCCCTGTGGGCCCGGAGCACGGGAAACGCATGCTCCGCAGGAATCAACTGGACCTTCAACGTCCTCGTGTCTTTGACCTTCCTCCACATTGCACAGTACCTCACCTATTACGGTAACGGAACTGAGATACGTCTTCAGAAGATAACCAAAGTCAAACTGGGGCGAAACAAATGCACGCAGTTTATACAGCTCAATGATCATATTACTTATCCTACCGGCCTTGGTTGTGGTTTTATCACCCGTTGTAGGTATTCTGTGTGCAGCGCTCTGTCCGGCATACGGTTTACAGTCTGTGTTACTCTGTCTATGCTTAAAAGTATTCTCTCTCTCCTCTTCCTCCACCGGCTTCCAGGCGCATTCTTCCTGTACTCTGGCCTAGCTTTGCTCGGTTGTTTCTTTATCTACGGCTGCCTGCCCGAGACAAAGGGCCGCAGACTGGAGGAAATCGAGTGGCTCTTCGAGAGCCGGCTGTGCACATGCGGCGTGGCGGAATCGGAGGAGGGTCGTCACATCGAGTACATCAGGGTAAAAGGAAGCAACTATCATCTGTCCGACAATGATGCGTCCGACGTGGAGTAGCCCCGGCACGTTTTCTGGGTGTTGGAATCGGCCAGCCGGGGACCTCGCTTGCGGGCCTGCTTTCTCATCTGCCTTACGCTCGGTGTACCCCAATTCATATTCCATAGGGCTGACTGAAAACCGTCGGCACAAAGCTAGAACACAACACTTTGACGTCTCTGTAGCGCCGCAACTCAAAACGTTGGTAACTTCACTAGCGTCCTGTGTCCCTGTATTTGACGTAATCTGGACGTTGGGCTGTACAAACTGACAAAGTCGAGCAGATGGATTTACACTGTTTACTTCTGGTACCAATGAGCACACAGCCTATGGGATAGGAAATGCAGTACACAACAGAAGACATAAAATGTGGTTTTTAATCTTTTTCTACCCAAAGAATTATCCTATAGCTGCTTGCAACTAGTAGTTCATAACACTATTATAGCTAGCATGCGTTTAGTATTACCACTCTGAAGTACGACATTCCGCTATTTTTATATCAATTCACTGTGTTAAAAAGTATTTCATTTTAAATCAGTATTTCATGTTGATCTGTATTAGTGGAGCTATAATCTGCAATGATGGTGGTCACAGTTAACGGTTCTCTCAGTGACATGAGTGCCATTAACTGAATGTTGTCATATATCTAACTTTGTGGTGGTGGTGCAACTGCTGGTTATATCTGTACTGCTTTTCCTACCTGTTTGCTTTGTATTGCCTTGTAAGTCTTATATTTAACTTATGGAAGAGCATGGGGACAGAGGGGATGTTGATTTGAACAGTGTTGAATTTTGTAGCCCCGTTTTGAGCTGGGCCAGTTGCGCAACAGAATCCTGGAACCACAGGCCGAAATTGCATATATACAAGTGAGTACCGTTATTACCAGCTGCGTCTAGTAAACACGGAATGATTTCACTTTCACCCGTTCCCTAAAAAAAAAAAAGAGGAACCATTGTTAAATGTTTACTCTCTAATCAGCATCTTGTGGTTCTGTTCCAGTTGCGTTAGTTGTTCCCTTTTAAAAACAGAAGATTCGTGGGACAGTTGCTCTTCAGACAGAATGCAGAAGATATTTTTGTACAAAGCAAAATGAACCAGTATACTTTTAATTTTAATGAGTAATGTTTACAGATCACAAATGTTGCATATGAATTCACATACTAACACTATTTTTGGTCAGGAAGCTCTTAAATGTCAATTCCTGTGTTTAATTTTCTGTCTTCCTTTGTAGCCGTTTGTACAAACCAAATTGTATATCAAAGTGGCAAAGTATAAAACTTGTGTAATTAAACATTTTAAGAATCCTGTAATTACTCATTTAGAGTACTGCTAGGATGTGTGTTTGCCATTCCAGTTAAAACCTCTGTAGTCAGGTATATATGGTTTAGTGCCTCACTTTATATTACTAATGAGTTAGATGCAAATGTGCATTAACAAGAAAGGGACGTTAGCTTTTGCTAATTCGCTAGTGGAACCTATATCTTACATGCTAAAGCCAGTGTGCTGTTTTGTGGCCTATAACTTGTAGGTGTTCTCTCCAGTTTTGGGATATAGCTTAATTTGTTCCAAAATGCAGGTAATTTTACAGAGAAATTAATTTCAGGTGGAAATGCCAGCATCATTACAAAGAAAACAGTGTTAGCAGAATGCTGAGCAGGACAGGGACGTGTATGTTTTAACCTATAGCGTTGTGGCACTTGACTGTACTGCCACTCAAAAGTAAAGTCCGTGTTCTCTGGTCTCTCTTAAATGTTCTGGACTGCCTTAAAGGCCAGGAAGTCTTAGTATTAATAGCCATTTGTTGCATTGCATTCAGATGTCCATATTTTGACATATGTTAAATCATTTTTAGAATAATAATTGGATGTTATTGAAATCACATGCAACCATGTAATTAAGTATTCTGTATATTTATGGTGGACGGGTACATTTTTTCCAATGTGAAATAACTTATATACAATGTGTTTGTACAGTTTATGAAAATATGGCATCAGTGCTATATAGTAAATTTGTTGCTGTGTTTTAATAGAATATCTTTCTAAAAAACTATTATGAAATCTGATCGCCTGAATATGAAAATTACAAAATAAACATAAAAATAAACATGAATATGTTGTGTCTGTTTCTGCTTTAATAAAAACTGAACTCGCATCAGGCCGTGCGCTTCCTTACTCTACAGATCTCTTAAAACTCAGACTGCTATGAGAATCAGGCTGTACATTGGTTGTTTACTCCTCCCCCCCTCCATCCAGGCTCTGGATTGGCTTTTTTTTTTTTTTCTTCCCCCCCCTTTCCTCTCTCTCGATCCAGGCAGTGGATTGGCTACTGCAGTGGCGGTGTAAAAGCTGTAGCTCAACACGCCTGGCCTTTTTGCTTTAGCATTAAGAGTATGTCTGCGATCTCCTGCAGTGTGGTGCTCTCTTGTGACTCCCACAATGCCCTGCTCTCTGAGCTGAAGCCTCCACTCTTCCCCATGATCGTGCCTCCTGCAGGGCCTTCTGACAGGTATGGACTGATGCCTGCTGGGTTGGTGGCAGTCTGGGCTCCCTCTCCATGTTTAGGGTTTAGCTCATCTGTCCGTTTAGAAAAAAAAACTTAACACGGTGCCAGAACCTTGTCACTGAATTATTTCACTCTTGTGCGAAACGTGTAGGAGGTCTACCAAATTTACTGACTTACACATACACACAATTAGTATGTAAAATCAACACGCACTAATTATATAAAATTCGTTTTTTTTTTTTTTTTTTTCCAATGGAACGTTTTCAAGAATAAGTGGTTAGGTCTTGTTAAAAAAAAAAAAAAAAAAAAAAAAAAAAAAAAAAAAAATTTAAAAAATTGAAAAAAATTTTTTTGTGTGCGATAATAAAAAAAAAAATTTTTTTTTTTTTTTTAAAATAATAAAAAAAAAAAAAAAAAAAAAAAAAAAAAAAATTTCTACCTTTGTCACAGTTGAGCACAGCGTCATTTTCACCAGAGCCAGTGGAGTGAGCCCCTAATCCCGGCCTCCAGTGTGGATGGCCTCCTGGTTTGAATGCCCTCCGCGATAGATGCCCTTGTTGCTGGCCCTCTGGTGCGTTAGCCCTACAGAAAGCTGCATCCAGTGACTGCTTACTTTGGCCATACTGCCCCCTGGTGGTCGTGTTTGTGAACTCATGGTGAACGTACTGGGGTTTAGTTTCAGGTGCAGCAATGAGACACCTGCAGGCTCTACACTCATGTCCCAGGCTGCACTGTATGGACACGTCGCATTTATGGTCCACAGAGAGGCTGTCCGTCTGCGTTCCTGTTTCGCAGGTCACAATGGCTTCTTTTCCCAGTTGTTTCTCAGGCAGGTCACGAGGCGGCCTAAACGACTCTGCCTCGTTGCACTCTGTCTTGTCCTTTCCTGTGCTGATCCAATTGTGTTTACAGTCGCTGCTCTTACAGGGACTCTTGTCCATCTGCACTGCAGTACCTGTGCTGCCACCGCTCTCCATGTGTGCGTTGGCCGAAGAGGACAGCGCAGCAGGTCTGTCCATGTACAGCGTGCTCGCTACCTGAGACCCACCCTTCCGCAGGCATTGGAATTCTCCTCCCTTAGAACCCAGTTAAAGCAGATTAGTCCCCAGACTTCCAGAAAAGTTCATGCTAACCTGCAGCATCAGAGGTAATAATACAGACCACCTTAATGCTGTATTATGGGTCAGGTTGTGCACAGTTAGACTTGCATATGGGTTCATTTTAATTCTTCATAACAGCTGCACGTTTAGAAATGTCAGATCTGATGCAATAAAATGAACACATAGAAGGGGCAGACTTACATCATTATAGTGTGTAATGAAGTCCTCTCTGGGGCAACATGTAGATCTTGAACTGCCGAGACCGCTTGCTGTCAAAAAGGTTTAAAAGTTAAACTAGCAAAGAACAAGTTTTACACTTTGTGAAATGTATAAAATATAATTATAAGGAAGAGTAAAACTTACATGGTTCATAGAGCCCGGTGCTTTGGTGTACCTGCTTTAAATATCAGTTTTAAAACTGAGCTTTTTATACATTACTTCAAGAAGTGTATTTTAAATGTGGTCATGATTATGAATATGTTACTGTATGAACTTAACACCTGTGGGGGGGGGCGCAGTGCTTCCAATTTTACCCAGCAGGGGGAAATATTTCTACATTTTGAAGTTTGTGTGGTCAATTTGCATGATTACAGTGGAGAGGGCAGCACATAAGTCCCATGTGAGAATTCCCCAGCTCTTTTTTTGTCAAACATAATACTGGTGAGCTAGTTTATATGTTTAAATTAAATTACCTGAGACCAAAAACTAGATTCAGGATTTCTCCTCTTTGATTTAACATCGCTAAAAAAAGAAAATAAAACGTTATTTTATACGTCTTTTATTTTTGTACAAAATTTCTTCATTATACTCACTGAAATGAAGTATCCGCTTTTTCTCTTCCGTGAAGTGCTGTGAAAATAATGTTAATTTAAACTTCCTACATGCGAGACGTCACTGTAAATCATATGAGACCTCCGTATAAAAACTCACCGTACTGTCCAGGAGGGCTGTTGCCAAAACTTATATGAAACGGCTCTTGTTCCACTTCGTTCTCTTGAGTGAAGTCAAAAAGGTGGCCAACTGAGTGTGAGGCAACTCCAGAGTTCTCTGAACAGCTGTGCAAATTGTCATGTTTAGCGATTTAGTGGTATAACAAGGCAGGTTTATAATGCGTGCTTTATTCTGACTCACTATGATTCTGCGATTCCAAAATCGATTGTGCGTGCTGGACTTCTCTGAGTTTGCTGTGACTCACTGGCTGCCCAGGGACTGTAGTGCTGAATGATTCTTGGCTGAGAGAAAGGTGTGAACTACCAAGGTAAAGAGCATACGTAAGATAAACATTTTACTTTAAAAAAAAATGTTTTAAATTTTATTAGCATAACAATTCACTAAGATTTAAATTCTGAAGTACAACATAAACTTTTTTTTTCATTTAATTAGTTGATGGGGTAGGTGGAGTGTTGCAACTTTTATTTTTCAAAATGTATGCTTAAAGTAGTTGTGTACATAGGAGTACACAGGTTTCCTTACATTTGAACATAAATGTTGATTTGGAGATGCCAGGGATACACGTACCTCCAACTGACCATGCATCCCAGTTACTTCAGTCATATAATAGAATGGGTGCCATGGTAGCATCCAACCCTCCCCCCCCCCCAAAAAAAAAAAAAAAGTTGGCCTACATCACTGTATTTGAGGACCCAGCCTTGCTCTTTATAACTCAGAATTCCCACAGAAACAAAGAGCTCTGCACCTCTGGCCTACGTTCAGCAGCAAACACTCCAGATGAGCACCCAGATGTAGGCGAAGAGAGTGGACTGGGTGCGTCTGCCACACGGTGTTGGTAATCAGAGGCACTGCTGTCAGATAAGCTGGATTCCCACACAGGTGAGAGCTGGCAGTGACCGTTAGGCAAAACGAGCATTATGTGATTATAGGAGTAATTATGACTTTTAATTTTATAGGTGTAAATATGAAATGTAGGAACACTACTGCGAGAAATCAAAATATATAATACAAGTATTGCATATACGTATTTTTGTTTTTTTCCAGCATAACATCACCTTACATGTTTGCAGTTCTGAGACTGTGATGGATTATGCCTTTTCTTTTTCAAATTCAACCAAGGCACACTTAAAAAAAAAGGAAACAAGCACTTCATTGGTAGCTTTCTAAAAAATGGTATATTAAATCTTAGCAAATCACATACCTGCTAGGTGTGCCTTTTACATAAGTGTCAAAAACAACAAAAGAATGTAATGGTTTTTTAACCTAATATTTTGTTAAATACCTTAATTGGGACTGGTTGTCATCAAGACACAAACGAGAAGGAGAACATGGACTCATGGGTAATTCAATGGGCCTGTCCTTTGCGGACTTTTTATCTTTCATAGCTTCGTTAAAATGAGTTATTTTAGGGGTAGCTGAAAGAAACCGGATAAACACATTTAAACAATAACACAAGGGAAAAAAGGTTATTATAAATGTAAATATTTATGCTAATTTGACTACTTACAGTAATGTTTCTTCTTCGACGCAATCTGGTTCACAATAAACAACGTGATGAGATCAGAACTGGCAGCATTACCAACTTGGGGCGTCGTTAGTGACTCTAAAGGTTTCGTTTTTTGCATCTTATTTCGTTCAAAGAATTCCTTTGAGAGGCAAATATAATTAACACACACACATATATATATATATATCCAGTATATATATATATATATCCATATATATATATATATATCCATATATATATATATATATCCAAGCGCGCGCACACACACACACACATATAAATGATAGCAGCATTATATACAATTGTACATGATAAAAATATTGTAAGAGAACTTAAAATTAAAAAGTATAAATGTTGCAGCCTCTATACCTGTTAAGGTTTAAGGTATACGCGTTACTTACTCTTTGCTTTTTCGTGTCGTTTTTAATCATAGCTCGGTTCCTAGAAAAAACAAACAGATTTTTTGACACACACGGTAAATGTAAAATTTATACAAGCCCCGAATGGTGGCCCATAAAACACACACTGAGGCCCGCACCGTGAGCCTCCCACCCAGTTCATGTCGGCGAGCGAGGGCGCCTCTGGCCGTTAATCGTTTTTCGACGTTAACATGCTCTACCCTACAGAAATAAAATACATATATTAACGACTTCGACATATTATTCGTATTTAAACGTTTCTGACTCTTGTCTGTTGGTGTTATCTTTAACGTGCCTGTCTTTTACAGCCGGCCAAATTTCTACGGTTAACTCCTTGTAGTTGCGCGTGCGACCTGCGACCCCTCGGCGCGAGCCGGCGTCATGATCAGCATCTTAAAGCATGAAACAATTTTCCTCATAAACTCATCAGCTTTAGGTATGGTCGACATTGGCAGATATTTTAATAATACGTAGTTATGAAAGTTAACATTACACAACTATCGGTTGCAAGCACCTGTAATATATTAATTTGTTCTGCAGTGTAACACCGGGCTGATAACTATATGACGAATATAAATTGAAGGTCAGTAATATTAACCAATTACTGATAAAAATCAAATGTTCTGGTGGGAAATGCTGGAAAAATTATTAATTTTGATTCATTCAGACCGCATTGCACAGGAGCATAAAATGGGTGATCCGATGATTTAAAGCGCTTTGAGGAAACCTCGTTGTGAAAGGCGCTATACAAAAAATTAATTGATTTGAACTGAAATAGCAACACTGTAAGATTTCAGCGAAATCCTCTCCTGCATTGTCGTCTAGTTTTAACATTATGATGTTTTAATACTCATTCCTGTGACATGCCTTTGGACGACACTGTTATGACAGGCGCTATACAAAACAAAGCTGGAATATTAAAATTTAATTACCTTTTCATTTTCTTAACGTCAAAACATTTTAACATAAATTTAATTCGGGGCAAACTAGATAGTTGTGCATAGTCCTTTAAAAATATTCCCTGCAAAGTGTCCCTGAAAAACACATCCTTTTTACCTGACTAAATAAAAAACATTATACATATCTGGTGTTATAATTATTTTCGCAATTGTTATTCCACAGTACCGTTATAATACTTAGGAATTCGCCACCCCCCGCACAACCAATCATTTTACTCTGGAGGAGGGGCTTCTAAAAACGCTGCACTGTATTGACGAAAGAAATCCGGCTCAACAGCAGCGGCGCACAGCGCAATACAGCCAGCCCTATTTCCATTTCAATCGGATTCCTGCTTTCTGCATCTGCTGGTGCTATTGGTTCGCCTTTTCCAGATGGACAGGATACGGAACAGAAAACATTAACGAGGCTGTCATTATCTCCTGCCGTGGAAAAATGTCCAATATTTTACACGCATCCTCTAAAGTCAAATGGAATCAGTCTGCGGTAGCAAAACGGGCTGTCTTCCTTGTGGCCGCAGCCTATGGAGTGAAAACGCTGTATCCCATCATATGGCGACAGATCAACAAACGGCAAGACCCCCAAAAGCGGATTGCAAGAACAGCAGAGGAAAATGGATTGTTGCTGCCACCAGCTCCCGACACAACACCCGGTAAACGGTCCCCTGCGGTGAATGCAGAGTTTTTCAGTCAAATAGTGGAACTGGCGAAAATCTTGTTCCCCAAGCTTATAACCAAGGAGCTCGGGTTGCTCTGCCTGCATTCTGTCGCTTTGATCTCCAGGACGTTCCTCTCCATCTACGTGGCCGGACTGGACGGCAAGATCGTGAAGACAATCGTGGAGAAGCAGCCGAGGAGCTTTGTTTTTAAGTTGATGAAGTGGCTTTTGATTGCCATCCCTGCCACGTTCGTGAACAGCGCGATCCGTTATCTGGAGTGCAAGCTTGCGCTGGCGTTTCGTACGCGCCTCGTAGAGCATGCATACAAAACGTATTTCGCAGACCAGACCTACTACAAAGTTAGTAACATGGACGGGCGCCTGGCAAATCCGGATCAGTCCCTAACCGAGGACATCATGGTGTTTTCGCAGTCGGTTGCACATTTGTATTCAAACCTCACCAAGCCCATCCTAGACGTCATGCTCACCTCTTACACGCTCATACAGACTGCGAGGTCCAGGGGGGCGAACGCCAGTGGACCGACCCTGCTGGCGGGGCTGGTGGTGTTCACTACCGCAAAGGTTCTGCGGGCTTGTTCCCCGAAATTCGGGAAACTGGTGGCGGAGGAGGCTCACAGGAAGGGATACCTACGATACGTGCACTCACGGATAATTGCCAATGCTGAGGAAATTGCTTTTTATAGGGGACACGCAGTAAGTCTATTGACAGGTGTTTTCCCTCTCACCCTAAAGTAAATACAGATAACATCAAAGTCCGGTAACGATTGAATTTCCTGTAGTCTACAAATCGAAGTGATTTAACGATGCACCGGAATTCCCGATAGCATCTTCTCGTTTTAACGTGTGTGCATTGCATTAGACCTACGCGACGCGTCTCGTTTTGTCTTAAAATAAGTGGAGATGCGTGTAGCCTGTTTTTTTTCGGTTCAAATAGGTGGAGCTGAGGCAGTTGCAGAAGTGCTACAAAGCCCTGGAGGAGCAGATGAACCTCATACTGTCCAAGCGTTTGTGGTACATTATGATTGAGCAGTTCCTGATGAAGTATGTGTGGAGCGGGAGCGGCCTTGTCATGGTCGCAGTACCCATCATTACGGCCACCGGCTTCGCCGACAGCGGTACGCATGGGATCTGCTGCACGCGCGCAATAGCGTTTTACGGGCCCGTGCACGGCTCCATACGTCCCGTGCATTCATATATATTTTCAGAAATGTTAATCGGTTTATCATGCAATTTGCAGTGTGCATGTGTAGCGTTACGCCTCGAAATAAACATTCTGTGGTTTGCTGTCACGAAAGGGAAATATAAATTGTGATAAGCCGTCTGTCCTTTTCAAGCACTAACCTCCTTTCAATGTGAAATTCACGGTTTATGCACAGTGGAGGAAGTGGTTAAAAAGTATCTTTATATGTTCTCGTGCCTGTTTCCGCTTTTAGATGAGAAAATGAGCGAGGTTTCGGTTTTTTACTAAAACAAGTTATTCATATAAATTCACCTTTTGTCATGATATTAAAGTTCTTGTCAGAGCTGTAAACTCTAAGTGTGGTGCTATACATGGAAAAATGTTGAGTCAGGGATACTTGAGCGAAAAGATCGAAATCCATTTTGAAATGCATCTTGGATAAAACGAAGATCCTGCTTTTAATATTTTAAAAACATAAATCTTCTAACTCAACACAGATGCATCCCAGAGTGTTGGGTTGGGTAGCTGGCTATTGTGTCTGTTACTTGTATAGTTTGTCATGCTGATCAGTCAACAAGGAGAGCTGTTAATTCACTCACATGATTAGGCTGTTGTTGACCTGTAGTTTGTTTGAAAAACAGATGTTCCTGATTTTACCTGATGAGGGTGTATTATTTAACAGAAAAGTGCTTCTGCCTGAAACTGTACCATCTGTACCATTTCTGAACAGATGCAGAATTTGTGAATGGAAGCAGGATTTCCAGCCATTCTCAAGGTCTACAGGCCTGTGTTCTTTTTACCCACGAGGCTTCTTCTCTCTGTCAGAGCTTGCTGATGGCCAGACGCAGGTGTTAGTGAGCGAGAGGACGGAAGCGTTCACCACAGCCCGCAACCTCCTGGCTTCTGGGGCAGATGCCATCGAACGGATCATGTCTTCATACAAAGAGGTGCCATCGTGTGTTTTCTCAGGGACTATAAGGACGGTCTTAAATATTGGCATTTATCAGACTTGTTAAGGTGTGGTGCAGTCCTGATTAATTTGGGCATAGGTTGAAGATGGTGGCCAGTCAGCGTTGTCTTATTTTAAAATAAAATTAAACAGTTCACAATGCATATAATGCAGAGAAGGGGGTTTCCCATGATATCATTATCATATAGTTTTGTTTGAGATTTTTTGGGTTATGTGTTAAAATTTGGTTGGTGAGAAGATACTGTTTGGTGGAACCTTTTAGGTTTTTGTTGAATTATACATTTGAGGCTAGCAGACAAAATCCAGAGGGCTGGTCTATTTTTAGTGTAAAAAAAATCTGCTGTCCATTGATACTATTTTAGGGGGAATAAAAATGTGAAACCCTCTCTCTCCAGGTTTGTCATGTTCAATGATGGCAGGTTTGTCATAAAAGTGCCCACCCCCCCATTCCTCTTAGCAGCTCCAACTTTGCATATGCAGATTTGGTCAGTCTCTAACTCACACTGACATTACTTGAGTTAAATAATGAACTATAGCATTTGACATCCAGCACCACTGTCAAGCAAGAGTAATTTTGTCATTTGTTAAATCAGATGGCTGTAGGAATACATGTTCTTCTCATAGATTAGCTGTGCATCTACGTGATTCACAGTGAGAACTTGCAGCATTGGGCATTAGGTTACAGTATTTAGGCCCCTGGTGTAAACTTTTTTGTCAGACCTTTTTATGGACTCAGAAGACCAGCAGAAACATTGCTACTGTATTCAGTGACGAACTGCCTGGTGTGCAGTTATCTGAGCTGCCAGAGCCTCTGGTCAGGTAGGAGATCAGACCTTGTGCCGAGACGGTGAGATCACAGGGATGGCAGGACAGGACGGAGGCCCTGTCCTGGTCGCTCCGATCGCATTCTCAAGTCACAAGAACCTGAGGTTCTGAGGCATCACATACCGTTATCCCATTTACTTAAGGTCACTGGCGTCGGAACTCGGGAGTCCCGTGTAACTGCTGATATCAGGCATGAACGGTGAAAGCTGGGATCTTGATATGGACTCGTGGAGCTCTCAAAACAGGATTCGGCTCCAGTGTGAGGAAGGCAAGCAGGCTCAGAGGCCTGGCCCGGTTCAGAAATATCCCCCTCACCTATTTAACATTCAGCCAGCCTGTGAGAGTCAGCTCTACATCACAGGAGCTCTGCTTAGCGTGGGACGGCCGCTGCATACCAAGTGAGCAGAGACAGAGTTTTCCTGGATTGCTGTGGAAAGGTCCTGCACATTGAACAAAAGGACCGAACCAAACCAAAGACTCCTAAACTGGTTATTTAGTCTGGAACGCTGCATTATTTAGTAAAGCACATGTTCAGAATGTCAAATTTTCATACAATAGAAGCCCCGGTTTTTTTAAGAGCATGGATATTTTTTTTTAATTATTGGAGAATTTGAAAGTCCTCTTACTGTTTAGAAAGTGTTTTTTTTTTTCCTTTTTTAATTTTTATTTTTGCTAGGTGGGCAATGAAGATTACAGAGTTTGCTGTCTATCCTCACAGATAATTCATCTTTGCTGATGTTTTTTCTCATTACTGGTTTTCACTTTCAGTTACATTTTCCATAAGCATAACATGATGCATGGCATGACACAAACTTTTCTTCTTGAGCGCCCTTCTTTCTCCCCCGCACTCGGCCCTGTTTGCGACCCTACCGTTGCGTGACAGGTGACGGAGCTGGCCGGCTACACGGCGCGTGTGCACACCATGTTCCTGGTATTCGATGAGGTGCAGAGGGGCATGTACATCCGCTCCACGGTGTCCCAGCCGGGCGAGGGTGAGGGCGAGAGCCTGGCTAAACCCGACATCCACATCGATGGCCCTCTGGAGATCAGAGGTACGGCGCCACGGGCCTAAAATTGCACAGACAAAGCATTGTTTACAGCCCTGATTATTACTGTGGAATACCGTGGGGGAGAGGGAGCTGTAATGTGTTGGAAAAGCTCTGCTGCAAAGCACATGGTGAAATTAGTGTGTGGTGATGCTTTACACAGTCAAACTGGATTTCTCTCACTGTGTGTCTGTATGCATGAGTGTGTGACAGCTGTGGTGTGGAATACCCGTTAGCAGAGGGCCCTGGTGTAAGTAGTTAAATATCATGTGTGAGATAGAGCAGGAAAATAAGAAAATGCATAAACACAGGAAAAGTGAGACACACATCTCACGTTCAACAAGTGTTGTATCCAGCCTCTTCTATGCTGTAAGTACTGGAGATGATGTTGGGGAACAGAGTACAGTGTATTTGTGTGTGACAGATGCCAGCCGATACATTAAATAATGCAGATGTTGTACATGTATGTGGCACATTTAAATAGTGTGTTTTATGGCCTGTCCACTGTCACCTACTGGTAGTTCTTCCCAGCTGTCATTTCTGTAGAGTCTTGATGAAAGGCTGAATTTCCTTAATTTCAGTTTAAAAATAACATTTATGAAATTCGTCACAGGGATAAAACACTTTTTGTTGAGCGGTGGGAGGGTGAATATAGTTGGTGTTACTTTTGTTGACTGTGTGCTACACCCATACTGTATCTTGCTGGAGTATCAATGTTTCAGCAGGAAAAGTGATTGACGTGGAGAACGGTATAGTGTGTGAGAACGTCCCCATAATCACCCCCAACGGTGATGTGGTCGTGGCCAGCCTGAACTTCAAGGTGAGCTTCCCCACTGACGACAGGTGTAACGTTAAACTTCAACTTCTTGTGAACCTGACATTCTGCGCTTTCGTGTGTGTGTGTGTGTGTGTGTGTGTGTGTGTGTGTGTGTGTGTGGGTGCATGTGCACGCATGCACACGTGTCTATATGTTCTCTCTTTACCTATATGCGTATGTGTGTATCACTGTGTGCACATGTGTGTATGCGCTGCTGTGTCTGCCCCTGTCAGGTGGAGGAGGGGGTGCACCTCCTGATCACGGGACCCAACGGCTGTGGGAAGAGCTCCCTGTTCCGCATCCTCAGTGGACTCTGGCCAGTCTACGGGGGGCTTTTGTACAAGCCCGCCCCACAGCACATGTTCTACATCCCTCAGAGGTACACGACGGTCTGTGTGGTGTATGTCTGTTCCAGCTCTGACCTCTTGGCAATGTCTCTGTCTCTGGGCTAATCACCGTGCTGTTGCCATGGACCACTTACCACGACAACACAGTCTGCATAAACCCTCAGTGTCCGTCTACCTAGCTAGTCTGCTGGCGTACACTGACTCAGCTTTGTAAAAGTGCCATTCTCACACACCCTTTGTTTCTGCCCATCCCCGGTAGTTTGAGAAATCCGGTATACACCACCCAGTACATATACCCTAAGGGTCTTTCTCTCATGAAATGGCCTGCACCTCCATGTTCTTCCACGGTTCCCGGGACGCCTTGCTTTACAGGGCCGGGGGGACTGCGTCGCCTCAGCAGTAACGCAAGGCAGTAAATGCACCTTAACAGGAACCACTGGCGAAACCGGAGCTCGTCGCAGTGAAATATTTACCGTGGCCTCTGGGAGCTCCGTCTCCGAAGGCCTGGGCCAGGTAGTAAATATTTAATACATGAACGGAGGAGGGTCGGTCGAAAGCGATACCGGCGTGACCACTTGCCGTGGGAACCTGAACGAGCTGACCAACAGGAAGTTAAACTTCGCTTTGCCGGCGTACTGCTGACTGGCCAGAAGCTGAACCCCTCTCTCCTGGGCTGGGACTCAAAAAGTGTGTCGACTTTTTTATTTCCGCAAAGCAGAATTTTAAACGTTAGATACCGATGAAGAAGCAGAATGAGGTAAATTGCGTACACAAAGCAAACGGATATGTGATAAGGATTTCTATATACGACAGGTTTGTCCCCCCCAAATAACTCTGATGTTCTGCAGTATTGCTCTGCATCAACTTTCAAAAGTGAAAATGCCTTGTTTGCACATTTTTGTTATGTATAGTATGTGTGTGTACGATTATGTATAAGTTAGTTGGCCAGTTACTGTGGTGTGTGTGTGTGTGTGTGTGTGTGATAGACCTTGCTGTCACTTCCCTCCAGGCCCTACATGTCCCTGGGGAGCCTGAGGGACCAGGTGATCTACCCAGACTCAGTGGAGAACATGCACGACAAAGGTTTCAGGGACCGCGACCTGGAGGCCATCTTAGACATTGTGAACCTGAACCATATCGTCATCCGTGAAGGAGGTAGAGACGGCCACCGGCGCGATTAACGCGTACCGCTCGTTACCGTGTTTGGAGGTGTTGTCGTGAACGAGAGGTGACGCTCAGGTGTGGGCGTTCATACATGTGCTCAGCATGTGGTTTCACACTCCCTACTTTGCAGTAAAAACGGACTGGTTACGAGGACCGGTTACGAGGCCGCTATTGCAGTTGTTGCATCTTTAGACAGTTTTCGGGTGGGCTGACCTTCTGTGGTTGCTCTGACCTTCAGGTTGGGATGCAGTGATGGACTGGAAGGATGTTCTGTCTGGAGGAGAGAAGCAGAGGATGGGCATGGCTCGCATGTTCTACCACAGGTAAAGGTCTTCCGATGTAACCCAGTATACCTAGTGTACCCAATACAGTGTTCCCAGTGTGCCCAGTACAGCGTACCCAGTGTGCCCAGACAGTGTGCACACAAACGCACAGACATCCACAGACCTGGGAGGACCTTCATGGGCCCCATACTGCTGACTGCTATGGCTCACCTGTGGCGAACAGGTGCCTCTAAACCTTCCAAGTTACTTTGCGCTGCCCTTTCCTCAGGCCAAAGTATGCCCTGCTGGACGAATGCACCAGCGCCGTCAGCATTGACGTGGAAGGGAAGATATTCCAGGCTGCAAAGGATGCTGGGATCTGCCTTCTGTCAATAACGCACAGGCCTTCTCTCTGGTGAGTCAATGTAGCGCACAGTTAGCTTCCAGACCTTCAGTACCGGGTCTGAATTCCACACACCATGTGTGGGTTATAAAGTGGCACGTCACCCTGCTGAAACTTCAGCTTCATCATTCAGTGCTACTGCAGAGTTACCCAGCAAAGCAGTTTATTTTTTTTTTGCAATGTCTGCTGGCTCACGCCACGCCCCCCCCCCCCCCCCCGGGGGCCCCCCCCGCCCGCAGGGCCCCCCCCCCCCCGGCCCCGGGGGCCCGGGGGGGGGGGGGGGGGGGGGGGGGGGGGGGGGCG
>JABJVR010000001.1:2048024-2083615 GCA_025773905.1 Chitala chitala
CCGGCCCCCCACCGCCCACACCCCCCGCCACCCACAGCGCCCCACCCCCAACGCCCCCCTCCCACCAAAAGGCTCCGGCTGCTGGAGGAGAGCCGGCAGGAGGAGGTTGAGGACGACAGGTTGGCTAAGTCGCTCTGTTCTAACTCCGCCCTAATTTTGACAGGTAGTTGCCACACCTGGAGGAAAGCCCACCAGCCGCCTGTCAGCTCTGACTCTTCTCTCGCCACTGCCCCACCCATCCCCGTCATTCCCTTTATTTGGGCCCTGTCATACTAATCCCTAACGGACGCCTCGCACTTTAACACGCCTCCAGAAGATGAGGCTGCTCTGACACCATAGTCATAGCAACGTACAGCGAGTCACAAAATGTTTTGAGAGACAGTAGCCGCTGCCCAACATTTACAAAAGTTTTGTTAGTTCGCTTTGTTGCCCCGAGGCCTGTTGCAGGTGCTCGCGCCAAACTGAGTTTGAATAGTGTAGGTGGGTTTTATCGATGTGGTCTGGTAACTACCGCTCCTCGTTAACCACGTCGCTTTAGTGCTGCTGCATCACCAGGCTAAAGCGTTCTTCATGTAATCGCTAACATGTTTGTAAACAATTTTATGCTCGTGGCATAACTGATTACCTGATTGTACTTTGATTGTTTCTGCATTTTGTTTATGATCAAGCTCTCCAAAGAATTTTTGCTTAATTTAGTGCTTTTAATTGTTTGTTAGAAGGCAGCTGTTTTGCCAATCGCATTAGTAGTATCAAAAAAATCTACCATTCTGTTTGCACAAATCTAAGCATGTCTGTCCTGTAATTGGGTGCTTTTTAAGATGTTAAACAAACCAGGAGTGTAAGCTCACAGTTTTCATCTGTCACCTCTGATCTGTCCCAGTATGGTGAAGGAGGAGATTCCTGACAATGAGCAGGAGAAAGGGGCAGAGAAAGAGGCACCTGAACGAGCCAGTGACGAGGCCGAAATGGTGGGCTGATCACATATCCCTTCCTGCCACTCCTGAATTAGATATCCCAATGTTCCCGGTACATATCTGTACTTAACAAAAAGGATCTGTCTTTGTTCGTGACTCCAACAGGAAGGACAGGAGGGGAGCGATCACGAGGAGGGAGAGGAGGAGGAGGAAGAGGAGGAAGAGGAAGAAATGGAGGCGGAGGAGAGCTCCGATGAGTCCGACTCTGAGCTCGATGAGAAAGGTGTGATTTCTGTCTCCCTACTTTTGATTTGAGTCTTCAGGCATGGCTGCATGTTAGGTTTGCGTTTCTGAAGCCAGCAGGTTAGTTATGCCAGTCGATCATCATACTCGGAGCTTCTGATTAGCTTACTGGTCTCATGCTCCGTTGATGTGTGTGTGTGTGTGTGTGTGTGTGTGACAGAGAACTTCCAGGCAGACCTGGCCAACATCACGTGCGAGATTGCCATTAAGCAGAAGTTGATCGACGAACTGGAGAACAGCCAGCGGCGGCTTCACACCCTGAAGCAGCAGTACGAGCAGAAGCTGATGATGCTGCAGACCAAGATCCGTGACACGCAGCTGGAGCGTGACCGCGTGCTGCAGAACATGGGTGAGGAGCACGGCACTTCAGCGAGCCAGTCAGGCTTCCTGGTGTTTGCACGCCGGAAGGTACAGTGAGGGGCTTTGCTGTTCTCCAGGTTCTGTGGAGACCTGTACGGAGGAGAAGGCCAAGAAGATCAAGGCTGAGTACGAGAAGAAGTTGAGTCTGATGAACAAGGAGCTACAGAAGCTGCAGTCGGCGCAGAAGGAGCACGCGCGGCTACTGAAGAACCAGTCGCAATACGAGAAGCAGCTCAAGAAGTTGCAGCAGGAGGTGGTTGAGATGAAGAAGACAAAGGTACGCTCGCGGTGGGCGAACGATCGGTGCCAGCTCAGCACCTTGTGCTCAGCGGTCATGTGACGTTCTCACACTCCTGTGTCCGTCACCCGATCAGGTGCGTCTCATGAAGCAGATGAAGGAGCAGCAGGAGAAGAACCGCATGACGGAATCGAGGCGAAACCGCGAGATCGCCAGCCTGAAGAAGGATCAGCGAAGACAGGAGGTGGGTAGGGCATGTGGGCGTGGCCTTTAATGGAATGGGAAGCAGGATTGGTCAGTGAGGGTATTAGAGGTGTGGTCCTTGAGGGCGTGGGAGGTGGGTGTGGTGGTAGTGGTACATGAATCACACAGGCATGGTGTTGTACCTCAGTGGAATCTCTTCAGCACCTTCTGTAGCACTTGTCTGGCTTGGGGTTGAGCTCTTTGAGTTTGGAGCTGGATGTTCACCTGTGTGACACCTCAGCTCCTCACATCTTTACATCTCGTCACAGCACCAACTGAGGCTTCTGGAGGCCCAGAAGAGACAGCAGGAGTTGATCCTGCGCAGGAAAACTGAGGAGGTGATCAGTAGCCCTTATCCCTTGTCTCTTCTTCTTAAATAAATTCTTATACATCTTCTCCTGAAGTATCAAGTGAAACTTGTGTTCTTGCTAATTAACTAATTGGACTTTTAAAAGATGTTCTTGTTTAATGGGGTCTTAATCAGTTTGATTCCAGTTGCCCTGCTGTGTTTAGTGTAGAATTATTGACATTATTACTGTGGAGGAAAATCAGTGATTATTCAATTCAATTTATTTTTATATAGCACCTTTCGCAACAGTGATGTTTTGAATGTTTCTGTCTATTTCTGATGCACCTCTGATGACGTTTCAGGTCACAGCCCTGCGGCGTCAGGTGAGGCCCGTGTCAGGGAAGGTTAGCCGCAAAGTGAGCTTACCTGAGCCGCTCCAGGACACATCCCATCGGACCTCGACAGGCCGGGTGCAGTCCAGTAGCGTCATGTCTTCCAGGTACCTGTGGGATCGTTTCAACCTTTGAGCTGAACACGCCAGGTGAAACAGACCAGTCACAAATGTGACCGCTGAACCGACCTGGGCCGTGCGTTTCCGTCACAGGATGTACCAGCGGCGGGCGGTGGGATCGTACTCCACCAGGGTGGCCCGCACCAAGTGGCAGTCCCTGGAGCGCCGTGTGTCTGACATCATCATGCAGCGTATGACCATCTCCAACATGGAGGCCGACATGAACAGGCTGCTCAAGGTGAGTCCGTCTGAGCCGCGCAGACCCGGACCTCCGCCCCCGCTCCTGCCCCCCACGCGAGTCAGCCTCCTTCTTTGTGCGTGTTTCTGGCTAACAGCAACGTGAGGAGCTCACCAAACGGAGGGAGAAGGTGTCCAGGAAGAGGGACAAGATCGCCAGCGATGTTGTGGACTCGGACAAGGCCGTGCTTCCTCTCAATGAGGAGATGGAGTCCCTGACCGCCAATATCGACTACATCAACGACAGCATCGCCGACTGCCAGGCCAACATCATGCAGATGGAGGAGGCGAAGGTGGTGCAGCCAGCCGACAGCGCAGACTCAGACACGTCGCCCCTCACTTGCTCTAGTTTGCCTCGTTTGACTTGATCGTTACTTTCGGTTTCTGCATGTGAGCGTTTATATGGTGGATGAACATGTGGTTTGACCCCTGTGTATGTAGGATGAGTTGGTCGGCAGACCCGAACGCTCGCCATTAGACGTTGTTGCTTTATATCTGCTGGTGTGTCCAACCATCAGGAGGAAGGCGACACGGTGGACGTGGCGGCAGTGATCAGCTCATGCACCCTGTCGGAGGCACGCTTCCTGCTCGACCACTTCCTGTCCATGGCCATCAACAAGGTGCGGTCCACGGGAGAACGTTTCTGCTCATGGAGTTAGTCAGTGCAAGACACGATACTTCTGCGCAGCTTCTGAACAAATTGCCGGGTATTTCTGTAACAATGAAAACGCTGAAATAGAGTTTTTGATTTAACGTGGGATCATATTATTATATAGCCGTTAATCTTCTGTGATGTAGTGCACACACACACACACACACACACACACACACACACACACACACACACACATGACTCATGCAAACACTGTTAGTGTGACAGCAGTGTGAGCCGTTCCTGGGCCCGGTGGTCTGGGTGACTCACAGGGTTTAAGTAGCCCCTGTCCGCCTCCGTTCGGCATCTGTAGTCTTACGTGCGTCCCCTCCCCTCCCCTCCAGGGCCTGCAGGCGGCCCAGAAGGAGTCGCAGGTCAAGGTGATGGAGGGCCGACTCAAGCAGACGGAGATCAACAGTGCTACCCAGAACCAGCTGCTGTTCCACATGCTGAAGGAAAAAGCTGAGTTCAACCCTGAGCTGGACGCATTGCTGGGCAACGCACTGCAAGGTAGCCCCCCCGAGTGGCATTAGCCCCTGCTGCATGCCGGGGGCTGGGATTTGGCCTGGTCAGCTCGGCCTCCAAAACAGATGCTGCCGTTTGGGACTACAGCATGACACACACAGCTGTTCATACAGAAGGTTAAAAATGAAATATTTTAGGTTGGCACCGGTGCCACTCTCAGAACACGGGCACCGGCGACGGCATCTGTTCGGGACGCTTGGCTGTCATTGCCATGATACTGGAGTGCAGAGCAGAGACAGAATTTAAAATTTCCTTTCATTTGACGGCAGTGCGGTGTGTTTGATGTCTCTTGCCCTTTTGTTTCCTTGTTCGGCTGAATTCAAACAGAGCTAGGTAACATGCCAGCGGGTAAGTAACGGACGGGACGCTGCGCCCCGCTCTCCCACATGCATGGGTCCCACGACTAACCAGAGAGCGTGACATTCCAGAGGCGCATGTGCTGCTTTGCCAAGCTCCCTGCTGCCCCGCCACTGACCTCATCAGTGTTAAAGACCCGCCCCCCCACCACTTTCCCTGCTGCAGCCACACATTAGGAAACCCTTAACCCCAGATTCGTGAATCCCTTCCTTCCCCAAAAAAAGCACCCAGAATTCCAACAGAACCCATGTGCATACTCAAATGATACATGTGGACCCACTGAAAACGTTCTTCTAACGTTTTGCCTTTTGTCTCGTCTGAGGTTGCTGTGGCATTGTTAACCTGACCTCTGACCTGCGACCTCCTTACCCCGCAGTTCTTTTGAATTCAGAAATATAACATGAACTAGTGTTTTGCTGCAACTCCAGACGGCATGACGTTGTAACATCGCCTCCGTTTGCTTTGCCTTTTTCAATGCCAGATTGAAACGTTTCTTGCACGCATGTTTATAGAACTTGAGCGAGATTTCTGAATGACTTGCTTTTAGATGTGTAATGGACGAATAAATATTGACACGTGTTCTAAAACTATAAGCAACCTGGCATTTAAAAGACCCGAGTGCTTCCTGTTGACGTAATGCTGGGTAGTGTAGTTCTTTAGCAGGCAGTGTGGGGGGCTGTTGGGGGCCGACTGCAGGTGGTGAGGTCATGATGTTGTAATTGTGCAGAGAACGGTGAGGAGAGCAGCAGCGACGAATCAGCACACAGCCCGGCAACTGAAGGAAGGTAAGTGCCCCGCCCTCCCGCCTTGTTGCCATGGAGGCAAATAGATCTTCTTCTTGAAGTGTGAATAAGGGAGGATGATGAGTTTGACAATTCTGCGTGCCCCCCTCCAGCTCCCTGGCCTCGGACCTCATGAAGCTCTGCGGAGAGTCCAGACCGAGGAGTAAGGTAGCGCAAAGTACAAACAGGCATAGCTCGTGGGGGACTCTTATATTTGGGTATTTCTGTTCGTGCGGACGCACAAACACGGCCATCTTCCCACGTCGGTCACGCAGGCTCGCAGACGTACCACCACCCAGATGGAACTGCTGTACGCCAACAGCAGCGACCCCACGTCCGACGTTCCCATGGGCGAATTCTCCTCCCCCCTCCTGCCATTGGCCGAAAGCCAGGAAGTGGGCGGGGACCCAGAGACCCCTGTGGGGGTGTCACATAGAGATAGGGACTTCATGGTTCCTCCTGCAGGCTTGTCCTTAAAGCTGGGTAGCATGTAAGTCTCTTCCAGCACGCATTAACCTCACCGAGCTTCCTGCATGATGACTTGCTTGACAATGCTTTTGTCGCTTCTGTCGTTTTGCATCTCTGCAAATGTGCCCCTTTCTCTTTGCCCCGCCCACTTCACACCTCACCATCCAACCGTGCATGTCCTGCAGGTCAGCGTTCAATAGGAAGCCGGCAAACCCAAGAGCACGGGCCTTTCTCTAACATACATACGTGTTTAATCTGCTTTTAACCTTGGCTTGTCTCTAGCGAGTTCTATGCAAACAAAAATATTTAATCAGTTGACTTTGCTTTGCTTTGAATTTAGTTTCTTTTTTTTTCCAACTTGCCTCCATGTACGAGCTGTGCTGGTGTCAGCGGAGTTACACACACTCTGTACACTGGTGTATGTTTATACTCCTTACCGCTGTTGCCACATCTCCCCATGGTATCATGATATCTTCGCTTCCCGCTCTGGTTTCCAACCCCCCCTCCCTGCGGTTTGACTGGCTGCTCTTCATCGCCCCCTTGAGTTTGTCAGCAAACACTTGCCTCGAGCGACACACCCACCACTCAGAGCACTGAGTTTCTAACGCTTGCGTGAGAGAGGAAGTTGGGGGACAGGTTTTGGTGTGACACGCAGTACAAGGGTTACTTTGTAAAGAGTCCCCCCTGCAACACCAGTGTCTAGTGACGAAGGATCTGAGTTGGGACGAGGTAACCAGGTAACAGTCCAAACACACACACACACTGCATGTCCACCACTACGTGTATACACTTTACAGGTCTATAACGTTTGTGCTGCATTAAGCTTCTGGCAGTCCACCTGGTGCTGTGTTTAACTGTGTAAACACCTGTCCGAAACGCCAGCTCCGGTCCCCGGTCTCCCTCGGGCAATGAGAAGAGACAGCCTGAGCCCTCCCCTCTCACCAGGAGGAAGATGTATGACAAGGGACAAATGGGAGCCGACAAGGCCAAGGGCAAGGAGATGAAACAGTAAGAGCTAGCGCCGCCCTGCTGGCCTGGGGCTGAAGTGAAGGAGCTAAAAAGTGCAATGAGCTCATTTTCTCAGTTGATTATCTACACAGTAAAAGCATGTTTTCTTACCGAATCAACAGTAAAACTGGCTGGTCTAATTCTTTCCTTAAGTCCAACACTGAGTGTGGAGGTTTTTTGAAATGTGCGAAAATATATATATTTTTGTACCCTCTTTGTATTGCAGTAAGTCATTTCAAAACTTTTTCAAAACTAACACTCAATGGTAAATTAGTTATACATTCAGTGTTTGACTTTCTAATTAGCCGTTTTGACCTTTTTGACTTGGTAGAAATTCCGCAGTGCAAGTGTTATCCACTGTTTCTTGTCTGTACCCCACATGGATGCCGGAGTTTCACTGCCGCTGCTTGGGGTTAAAGGAAACATGGTTGAAAGCCTGGCTCTTTTGCCGGCACAGTTCTGGATTCATGCTGTATGGCCTTGTAATCACTTTTGTCATCGGTCATCAAGAAAATGAAGCATGGATAGTATTCCAAAGTTCAAGAAAATTCTTGTCCAAAAAAAGGTCCTGTAGGCTGCCACAGAATGTTGGCTTGGTGCAGGGTGAGTAAGGTATGATCATGTCCTGAGATGAGATGGTGACTCGTTGCCTTTGTGCGTGTGTAGATCCTCAGCCTTCGTGTCTGCTGTTGCAGCTCCAGTTCAGGAAGTTCTGAGACCAGTCCACAGCCCCTCTCCCCATCCACCTGGGCCTGTGGCCTGCAGGACGTTTTTAGCCGCCTGACGGTTTCTGTTGAGAGCGTACACACTCCGAACGAGTAAGAGAAAGGAATTTGACGCTAGGGACATGTACTGAGGGCTCGCAGACACAGGAAGGTGGACGTTACACAGACATGGGCACTACACAGCTTACACTGTTTCACACAGAATCAGTCTTACTTCACACTTAAGTAACTAGCTGAGTTCGTAGATGATGTCCAGGGTTATCCCCTAGGCTCCCTCCTTCCTTTTGCAGGATTCTGATTTCCCTAGTTTTTATTAACCCCTTATCCCTTCTATTTTTTTCTTTCCTTGGAGTCTGGTGACTTAATTTGCTTCCCGGCTCTCCTGTCACGTGGCACGCTGCCATGTGACACGTGGCCCCGCCCTCTTTTCCAGCCTAATGTCCAGCAGTGGCCGGCTTTGCAGCAGTTCTCATTCTCAGCTGAAATCCTACGATGATGTTTGTGTTATGACAGTGCTGTGTGTGCAGGATGTCAGCCGGACACCTCTGCCCGTGTTTAGGCTGCTTTCCGGGAGTGTTAGGCTGCCCTGCTGACCTGCGGTAACTGCCTCGCTCAGTGACACATCGGCCTGTAGAGTGTATCGGGTCGAACCCCTGGCCTGTCCTGGGACAAGTATTTGGACCTCTGTTTGGGAATCTGCACGGTGTTCTGCGCTACCCTCTCACCTACCTGTCATTGGTTGTGACGTGTTGATCACCTGGGTGCTGCCTAGCTACATTCTTTTTTTTTTGTGGCACATGTTGCTGGACGGTTGCTGTAGCACGCGTGTGCATGGGTGTGTGCCCATCCTTTGCTGTTGCATTTTTTGACACGTTGGTTTTAAACATTTGCATGGTTTGCATGGCTAAAAATGCGCTGCATGCTGGTTCTGTGAGGGAGCTGTATGATGGGGACACGCTGTTTTTTTTTGGGGGGGGTGCTCATCAGGACCCTCTCAGCCAGTTTTGTGACATTTTCTTTGTGACTCGCCTACAGAGGCGTGATCAACCCTGTCCCGTCGTCCAAAAGCAGCCGTGCAGCCACGCTGCAGTGCATCCACGTGGCAGAGGGACACACCAAGGCCGTGCTCTGCGTGGACTCCACGGACGACCTCCTCTTTACCGGCTCCAAGGGTTAGGCCGGCCACCGGGTGCACGTTTCCCACAATGCACCTGCCTCTTCATTAGCATACACTGCTTCCTGTTTCCCATTCTGGTTATGTGATGAACATCTTCAGTTTGAATTAATTTTTACTTGGCTTGTACAATTTGAAACACTGTCATTGAAATGACTAGTAAATATTTTCTTAGTTGATTTTCAGTTTGATATATATCATTGATATACATATAAAATTCTTTGGTTGCTTGTTAACTTGAACTTGTCACGTCATTCCCATAGGACCTTGAGTTGAGGAGGAAATATGATGCGTTTCTCTGTTTCTCCCTAAGATCGCACTTGTAAGGTGTGGAACCTGGTGACCGGACAGGAGATCATGTCCTTGGGGGGTCACCCCAACAACGTGGTGTCTGTTAAATACTGCTCTAGCCTGGTCTTCACGGTCTCCACCTCCTACATCAAGGTGTGGGATATCCGTGACTCGGCCAAGTGCATCCGTACGCTCACGTGAGTGCCTTCTTCTCAACAGCGCCCTCTAATCTCTGTATAACCCATCCTCCTGGTTATAACATATGCAAGATATGTGAAACCTACAGTAAAATGTTGGAATGTACTGAAAACCTGTTTTGGCGCGTGTGTGTTCACAGGTCTTCTGGTCAGGTAGCCTCCGGTGACGCATGCATAGCCAACACTAACCGTACGGTCGCCATCCCATCCGGGGAAAACCAGATTAACCAGATAGCCCTGAACCCCAACGGCACCGTCCTGTATGCGGCGGCCGGAAACTCCGTCAGGGTGTGGGACCTTCGGAAGTACGGGCTTCTGTGTTTCTCCACCTGACCTCTAGCCACGCCTCCAGCTAGTGGACTTTTGATCCAGGTCTGTACAGGTTGCTAATTTGACCAAAGTAATTGTGTTATGTTTCCGTTTGTTGTAGGTTTGTCTCCTTAGGGAAGCTCACAGGACATCTGGGACCAGTCATGTGCCTCACGGTGGACCAGACGGCCAAAGGCCAGGATCTGGTCATCACAGGGTCTAAAGACCACTACATCAAGGTGAGCACTCAGCATCCTTACGTAGACATGGTGACCATTAAAGTGAGTGTTGCTCAACCTAGAACAGTCACTGATGTTGCTAAGGAAGAGAATGGAGCTGATCATCTATACTGTGTGGATTTTACACATCACACCTTTGTCCATACCGTGCTGAGAGGGATGTGTCCTCCATCTGAAGAACTCAGATCCTGAGCCTTGTTGTAAACCAGTTCCTCACAATTACACAAAGTGTCTCCCGTCCTTACGCTTTGAGTGACTGCTGGATGCTTGTCCATGTGTCCATGGGCTGTTTTTTTTAGATGATTTTTCATCTATAGGTGTGTCACGTCTGTGGGCTGTTCTCCACACGAGTGTCTGTGTGTACATGACTTCCGTTTCCAGATGTTTGATGTGACGGAGGGGACCCAAGGGAGCGTCAGTCCCACACACAACTTTGAGCCCCCCCACTATGATGGCATCGAGTCCCTGACAGTGCAGGGAGACTGGCTGTTCAGTGGTTCCCGTGACAATGGCATCAAGAAGTGGGACCTGTCCCGTAAGGACCTGCTTCAGGTGAGACAGGTGGACAGGTAATGAATGTGGATGAGGGACGTAGGCACGCCCCACAGAGCAAAATGCACGCGTGGACTGTAATTACTTAATGTGTTAAATTAAAAAACCTGCAGTTTAGTCAGCAACGGTACAGTGTAAGTCCATGTGGGACTGAGGTAGCGAAATTAGTAACGTGGAGTGTTTTGCCCCAACATAGCAAGTTCCCAACGCGCACCGCGACTGGGTGTGTGCATTGGGTGTGGTGCCCGGCTGCCCCGCCCTGCTGAGCGGCTGCAGGGGGGGCGTGCTCAAACTGTGGCATGTGGACACGCTGGCACTGCAGGGGGAGATCAGAGGGCACGAGAGCCCTATTAATGGCATCTCCACCAACAGCGGGCACCTCTTCACAGCGTCCGAGTGAGTGTGTGCACCGACACACACGCGAGCGTCCGCGTGCACGCACACGTGCGTGCGGATATGCACGTGCATGCCTGCACACACATGCGTCACGTGCGCAGATGTACGCACACACACACACACCTGCAATTTTATTGTTTGTACACAAACAGGTATGCATTTACAGTATGCAATCACACTCTTGTTCACTTAGGTACACATATTGCTTGATCGTCTGAAGAACATGATTTTGTTTTTAATAAGCGACGCTGATTGGCATGGTGTGTGATCTTGTGATTGACAGTGACCGGACAGTGAAGATCTGGCGCGGGAGGGGCTCAGTAGATGGGATGTCGGAAACAGCTGACGCCATGGATGATGTCACCAGTAACTGACCGAGGCGGAGCTTACTTGAACCACATGACTTGAAGAGCTGCCTGGGGGAGACCGGCGGCTTGCCTCATTTAAAAGCGGGGAGGGTGGGATAGGGTTAGGTGGTGTGCCAGGGCTTGACTGGACGTCTTAACTGGGACAAGCCTGTCCCACTGTCAACATCATCACTAATTGTTTAACTGGAAAAAAAGACAACTGAACACTGGAAAGTCTGTTACACTTGTCACCTTTCAACGTGTCTTTTCTTTCAATGGCAGTTTCTGCAGCTTGGACTGAAAGGTCCGTTAGCGGTAGAGCTGCCATACGGCTTAACGAGGGTCATTTGTAACAAGGCGAGCAGCGTCCACAGCTGAGCGCACACAGGTCTGCTGTGAAGGGCCTCTGCAGACAGGGAGCTGGTCTCCGCGTTCAGGCCGGCTCACCGCACTTCACAGGAAGGCGTTTTTGTCTGTCTTGTTTCAATAGTCTTAAGTAACAGTGGCTTCGTTTTAACAGAACTACTATACCGCCAGTCTCTTGACGAAATTACGGTTTGCTTTCATGTCAGTAAGCGCAACAGAGGATTTGTGACCAAAGTGTTAACGGTTCTGGATTTCCCTCTCTGCAGTACTCATACTACTCACATTAAGATATTATAGTCTCCTTACACTCTCTGTGACAAGTATCCTGCCTAGTCTGCTCCCGGTCCTTCTCCATGCACATGTAATTCCACGGTTGTGTTCTGTGTCACTGTCTGAACTTTGCCTAACACAATGCTGTTGAAAATTCTAGAAGTGCTGAGCTAATGTCAATGCTGCTGTGTCTGCCTGCTAACCTGTAGAGAGTCCAGGTGAGCTCCGTCCTGTCCCAGGTATGAGCTGAGCACGGCGCTGTGTGTAAGGACAGGGTGTTACCTGTGCCTGGAAGCCTAACGCTGTAGCTGTTACAGTAACATCACGTGAGTGTGTTGAATGAACCCTTTCCCCCTGCGTAGGTTCATTCAGTGTTGTTTGACCTTTGAAGCTTTATGTATATAAGAGTTTTTGTTTTCTTTCTTTTGAATCTTAGTTACGGGTCATACCTGAGTCTAGCGGTTCTAATGTCAGATGCAGTGTGAAATAAATGTCATCTGTCAAAAAAAGTTTGAAGGAATAGTTTTTTGTGTGTGTCTTTTCATCTTAAAGACTGTTTCATAAATTCACGATTAGATGCTGTTTAAGGATCTCCTAGCTGCTGAAAATTTCTTTTTAGCAGTTTTGAGGCATTTGATCTGAAGACTTCTAGATGTTGACAAACAGAACAAATTATACATAAACATACATTAGATTCGCCACCTAAAAATGCACTCCACATCAAGTTAAAAGTCTAACTTGAGAGGTTTGTCCACACATTTTCAGGAATGAGTAATGCTACTTGTCATTATAAAACATTAAATTCTAAACTGTCTCCGGTATTAGATAACAACACCTGTTATTTGTTTCTGTAGACGTGCCTTCTTCTGAGACTTTAAATAAATTCTGGCAGCAAATAATGTGTAAATTAAATGTTTTAAACGTGCACGATTTGAATGTGTTCCTTAGCGTGAATAGAATTCACCACTGGGTGGCAGTGTTCTGCCACATGTAGCAGGAAACCCTCAGTGGTCCGGCGTAAAATATTGGTAAAATTATGAAAAGGAATCTCTTAAAACACTTGGTAGAAAAGTGTCAGCAGCATGGGAGGACGTGAGTTCCAGAGCGTGTTCAGAGAGGACCTTTACTCACAAGACTGACCCGTGATATAACTACAATGTGGCGGGGGGTGGGGGGACATATCTACGGTCCAGGGTGCAAGAGAGAAGCTCTTCATGATTAGACAGGCATGATCCAACACAATCACTACACGTGTCGACAAACTCTTGCACATCTGACAACATCTGGGCCTACAGGACTGGGGCTGAGGGACTCCTCATTAAATCACAAATACTTGAAGCACTGTTCTGTAGTTAATTGGAGACCTCTAATTGGAGACGCTGTGAACATAAAACTGCGATCTGACAGGTCTCAGATCAGACAGCTGTAATGTAATAATGACCAGTTAGATTCATGACTTGCTCGGTTAATGTCTAACGTGGAGTCTGAATTACGCATAGGCAAAACTGATATGGGAATACGTGGATTAAAACTATGCCCGCGTCGCAGTGATTCAAATGTTGTTGTAGTTAAAGCTGAACGAGCACGAATCCAAATGCCCCGGTGGCCATTTGAGTCTTTGTTTTCTAAACAGACGAGGTTAAGCAGCTACCTAACCCATGGGGGTGTGACTTATCTGAAGGGTTTCTGAGTCAGATGTGTCCGTCATCTTGCAGCATGCCAAACACCGGGATATTGCGTGGCTTGGCATGGTCAAGCTATAATGGAAACGCGGGCACCAGGCAGCCAAGTGTGATTATTAACGTGCTTTTTGGCCTTGCTATAACCCAGTAAGGTTTTTATAGTTTAGTGCAAATGTATTGTCTCTGTGCAACGATGTGTACTACAAGGATCCCTGGAGTTTTTTTTTTTTTTTGTCTTTTATTAAATTAGGGAATTTTCGCTTTTTCCTCAATTGTTTTCTGCGCCTTGCAACAGATTAATCTTGTATTACACATAAACTGGTTTGTAAAATAGCACTTCAGTAGCCATAAATGGTTACAGTTTACATAATGAATGGTACCTGTCCTGCAGTGTAAAAAAATGAATATTTAGTCTGGATGTGCTTCATAGGTGGTGTTGATCCACTTTGTTTTAATTGGTTTTGAAGCCTTTCGACAGAGGTCTACCCTATACACCTGATGATTTAGTCAATATTTATGGATTTGAACCCAGAATGAATTAACTCTGGAATTGACTGAATTTCGGCAGACATGTCTTCCGTGTTGTCTTTGTCACTATACTGTGGTTTTTAAAAGAGGTACAACAGCAAATCTTAATTAGTCTGAGTTAAAACTGGTATTTGGGTGGATTGATCAGTACTATGCTCCAGCGGTCAGAATGAACCTCCCATAGGTCAAAGCAGAGGCCAGATACAACCCAGTGAGGGGCCTCCCGACTCTTCTCGACAATCCCCTCTCCATCCCCTGGGGAGCCATAGTGGAAGGATATCGAACATCTCCTATACACTTCTGTCAGATACAGGCACTGCGATCAGGGCCCAATGGGCTAGACAGAGCAACCCCTTCCAATCCCGGTGAGAGCAACGCGAGATGGTGAGCACGTGTCGGACAGAGAGCACGTAAGAAAAGCAGTTTAAATCTTAGCACGCTGAACACGACCACTAACGAGGTGGTCGCTCAGCAGTCCGCTAGTAATGATAACACCAAAGGCCGAGAACAGAACATCTGAAACGTCTAACACTGGCGATGTGTTTAAGCTGCAACATGAATGGAACAAAAATGTTCAAATGCAGCACGTTCAACTAATTTTGTTATTTATAATTTTGCATATTTATTCTGTACAGGATTCGATTTTGTGTGTCTGTGTGTGTAAATAAAATTAATAACCGAATTATAATTCTCACAAATAACCTTAACTTTTTAACATTTTTCTCGTGAGGTGTGTACCAACCGAGCAAAGATGCGTATGTTTTAGTGTTAAGGCGTGACTGTGGTGTACGTTATTAATACACCATATGGTGATGATCGCGAGGGTATCAACGGAAGACTGACGTGTTTAGCGAATAGTGACATGCCTGGAGCACTACTGTACAGGTATTTCCATGATGTAATGATCTGTTTGGACCAGTCATGATGTCGTATATATGTGATGCTTTTTTGCAGTCCGATCCTCTGTTCTTGCCTATATTTTTTTAAATCGACGGAGCAGGCCGTAGAAAGAGGTTTATATTGTAGCTGGGCACAACTCAAAGGCATTGATTGGGGGGGAGGGGGGTGTATGTTCCCCCCCACCCAAAGTTTTGAGATGCTTTGAGAGGACCAAATTGCCCCGAACCCCAAATCACCATGTATCCTGATTACATAATTGACTGAAGGGGGTATGTAGCGTGCCCTCCCAAAGATGAAATGAAACCTATGCCAGCGACACAACTGTATAATGCGACAACATTGTTTTCACCAAAATCACCAATATTCCGAGGATGTGTGCACCGTCTACCCCGTCCCCATGACTCTGTGAAGGCCTGACAGATAATGACGTATAATTTATATAATTCAAATAACCTGGTGTGCATGTATGTGTGTGTGTGTGTGTGTGTGTGTGATGCAGGTAGGGAAATACACACTGCCCTCTGCTGTAGGCACAGAAACGAGTGCAGCGTTTCTTACTCTTACGCTTTGATCTCTGGTGAAGCCCTCACGAGTGGATGGGCGTGCATGCGCGTGCTGCGACGCCCGGAGTCCGAATCAACGTCTCTACCAAAAATAAATAAATAAAAATAATATTTACACAACATGAACTGAAAATATATAATAAAAATCTAGCTTCGTTTGTATTTATTCCTATTGATGTAATTCTGTAACATTCTCAATTTCTTCTGTAAAGCGCTTTGAGGCACATTGTTGTAAAGGCGCTATATAAAACAAAACAAATTGAATTGAATTGAATACGTCCTGGAGCTAAATTCGGAACGTTCTGGAGAGCTGGACCACAGAATAATGCTGAGTTGTCGCCTCTGTATCCGGTGTCTTCCAGAATTTGAAGTCGGTCCACCGGGCTGTACGCGAACGAGTCCAAAAATAAGTAATGGGAAATTCGACACACACTTTCGGCAGCTGAACCCGGACGGTTGTACTGTAAAGTTTTTGTATATTTACAAACTGTAGCGCTTTTGAGCAGTTTCTGCATATAATTCACACATTCTAAAGTTAGTTTATTTGAAAGAAAATTTGAAAGAGCACTTTAAGTTTTAGTAAGCAATAAACAACCGAAATGTTCTGATTTGGTTCTTATAAAACTTACCTATATGTACCACGGAAGGAATTTTTTTTATCATTTGTATCCATACCTTGTTTTTTTAGACATTATTTGGTACAGCTGTGAACATTTTTGAAATTCGAGACTTTAAACTGTCCATTTGTACATGTTACTAAACGAAGCAGAAAACTATATAAAACACGAAGGTGAAATTTTTATCTATTTAGAGTTCTGAAGAAAAACGGCATTTGTGGAGTTCCAGAACGTTCATCAGTTTTCAAAACTGTATTAACTATTATTTTCAAATATATAATTATTTTGTGACAGGGGAACACTTCACACTTTACACGCCAATTCGCCCAGAGTGTGAAGAAGGAGGGGGTGGAACAGCTGGAACTGATGAAACGAAATTTTAAAATGTATAATATGTATGTATTTTTCATATGATTTGTGTTATCTTTAAAACATACACTTCCACGTCTGTAATACCCCTCATAATTTATTCGCAGTTTAGATTTATTGAGCTAATCTGGGCTAAATTTACCTGTACTCAAGCTATGTCGTGCACTTGCACTGTATATTTTGGTTAAACCCAAATCGACCATTGGATCTGATCTCACAACCTACTCCACTCATTCCCACTTCCACTGATAAGTCCGCTCCACGCAAGCACTCCAAAATGCATTTTTTTCTGTTAGTTCCAGGAAATTGAACATTTATAAAGCCGATAAGGCTGACTGATTGCAATTGTTAAATTTTTTATATTTTCGGGGTTTTCTTTAACGACGCGAAATTTCCAGAGTTTTAGCGATACAGATTTCCCTCTTTGGCATCCTATGGCTCGGCCAGCTGCCAGCGCTTCACGATGATGCTGCTCCGCTGAGGGTGACATCACCCTCCCCTAGCTCAGTTCCGATCCTTTTTCCCCCCCACTCTTGTTGTCACGCGCGACAGTGCCTGAGCACAGCGCTGCTCCGCACATTCTTTCAGCTGAAGGGGGACTGAACTCAAGCCCATTCGAAGATGAACAACAGCTTTATGAACATGGCGTCCATAGGAGACTACGACCCGCTGAACGCCAGTATCCCCGCTACCAAAGTTGAAATCACGGTGTCCTGCAGGTAAAGCCACGGTTCGATCTAACCCGGTTCGGTGCTACCGCGTCCGCACGCTCTCTTTGAGAAGTGAGCGTCATTCGTGCGCTGGTTTATGGACACGCTTCAGACATCAACTAAGTTTAAACTCGTAAACTCTGCTCATTGCCTGGGTGCAAAAAAGCAGTTTTCGCAGTGCCGTGCTGCTGTTTACTTGCATTCATCCAAAAAGCAAATGCAAGATTGTCTGCTGAGGAAACATCTGTTAGCAAAGGACTAAAGAGCGGGCTGAGGTGTATACGGGGAAATATGCTAACGATCTCTTTTATACCTGATTAAAAACTTACAGACTTGTAATCGAAAATATGTCCGTCGTGATTATGGTATTAGATTACCCACGCCGTCTCTCCGTGCAGAAATTCGCATGCAGTAGTTTTGTTATATGAGCTTTGGTGCGTATTTTCAGCACAGTACGCAAAACATTAATGAAGTTTCAAAATTGAAAGCATGAAATCGAAATGGCTCAGACGCGATCAGAGAACCGTGACAAGGTGAAATCGTCAACTTGTTTCTGTAGCCTTCTGCTTTCGTCTGATCCTGTTTGTTGACTTAGACAGATGTGGGCGCACGTGTCAAGGGCAGTTTTTAAGTAAAACGCGTGTTTTATGTACGCCGGACACCTGCCTGTTGAAGGATGTCAGAATTAGTACTCACTGTAACTTTTTAGAAAACTTTCACGTATCTTTTCATTGAAAAACAAGCATTGATCGGTATGCACATACTTTGGAAATTGTGAATGTTTATTCGGCAACCCGTTGCTGATGCTTTTGCGGACCTTGTAATATTCATTTTGTTTATAAACATATCGTTTTCACTCAAGCATGCCTAATGACTGCGCAGAGGCGTTCCGTCTATCTATTTATGTGTTGTGACAGCAAAGTGGAAGGAATTCAGAGGCTTGCATGATTCATGAGTGTTTCGACCCCGTGTCCCTCGGGAGATGTCTTGCAGTTGGAGGGAGCTCACGAGTCCGCGGGTTGCGTAACAGCAACGCGCTGAGCAGCTCCGGGTCTTCGCGGAGCTCCTTCTGACCAGCGGGAGATGTTGCTCTCCGGCTGTTTGGTCCAGCAGTCCCTTCTATGAAGGGTGACAATTCCTGCCCTTTAAAATAATGTTTTGGTCTCGCATTTGTTTGCTTGAGCGCCGCTTGATGCAGTTGATCGTCCGACCACAGTTTTTAGTGGCATGATCTGAGTCTCGTGATAGTCAATCATTACTGTGTTAACGACAGAATAAGAATGACTCAACATTGCAAACTGTCACGTCCCCCATGAACATGGAAATGTAATCGAGTACATGAGGATGCCACTGTAGCTGGAGTTTGGAGTCGCCATGTGAAGGCATTTTTGTAAGGAAATTCCTTCACAATCTTTACCAAGGAGGAGGTGCATCATCTGGATAGACGGAGGACCTGTGCATAGGGGGTTCGCGAGAGGCCGTACATAGTTAATATGGGCAAACCCCTGCGGTTTGCTGGAGAAAGGTGTTCAGAGTCACCATGGTTACAGCAAGGGATTCTGATTTAGTTGATGGGGTAAGGAGTTACCGTGGATACAGTCTGAAAGGACCGTCCATACTTTGTCTATTATATTTACATAAAGCGTGCAAATAATTCTAGGTATATGGCAGTAATGAATGTGATGCAATCAGCTCGAAACACTAAAGTCCAGAACATTCCGTTATCATCAACACGTATTTAACAATAGTACCTCCAAGTAATGTTCTCTTAATATTGTAGGATTCTTCGAATCTTGAATGGAACAAATTAACTGTGGGTAAACGGTGCGTTTTAAGTTACTAGTCATGTATAAACATTTAATTATTTACTCAGCTGCTTTGTATTATAATGCATAAAATCCCAAACAAAGAAGGAAATTTGGAACATTTTGCTTGAAAGTATTTGCGGGCAAACTGTACAGTTTTAAACGCTGTTCGTATTTTGCCTTTAAAACAATTTGAAATTGGTCGTTTTTCCTCGTGGAATAAGTCTGACAAACAGTTTTAAAGAGTAATTTAGTGCGCATCTCACAGTTTTAGTTAAAATGCACTGACTAGACTAAAGTGTTCTTCCAACAATCGTCATAAATAATGCAACAGCCGGTTAGGGAAAGGATTAAATATTTATTTATTTGTTTCTCATTCCGCTCCTCTCGAAACTGGTTTTAAAAATCAGCAGCTTCGCTTAGCTCCTTTTTGCGCGCACACACCCCCGTCACTCCCCGCCGCCCATCCTTACGGTACGGGAATGCCAGCGCGTTTACTGGAAGGAAACGCCGCGGGTTCACAGGGCGTGTTCCCGTTAAATGAACGGCAGCGCGCATTTGGCGGCCCGTCACTTCAGAAGCGCTTTTCTGTTTACAGGAGTGTACGTTTTTACGTTTCTCACAAACATTTCTTGTAACACACGAGAGACAGCCGTAAGTGACAGCAGAGATGAGTGCTTTCCCTGTAAGTTCAGTGTGCCGCGCTTTCACTGGTTACTCATTTCAGAACGGGACGGAAAAGACAGGGGCACAAAGATCAGTCTGTCAGTGCCAGTCATGCCACTAACTTGGCATGGGATCTGTGCCAGGCTGTTGGTTTCCACTTCCCTCCCAGTTTGGCAACTTTCCTCAAAAGGTGGGGCAGGCTGGGACGCTGCTGATATGCCCAGTCTGATTCATGTCATGCTTGTTTGTATTCCCGGCAGAGACTGATAAGGGCTTGGCATGGGTTTTAGGGTTAGAGACCCTGCTTAATGTGTGACTTTGCAGGAGACAGCTTGTGTTCGTGATGGCCCAACTAGACTCTTCCTCATTGTAGGTCTGGCTTTCTGTGGGTTTGGTTCACATCCCCTGGGTCAGTACAAGTTTTTAACATTGTATTAGTGTTTCTGACACAGAACTGCTAGGTGACATGTGAGTGTAAAAGATGAAGAAAACAAGTGGGCTTTGTGGCGGCGTCTGTGGGACCAACAAACACACATTTCACAAGCTTCATGCAGACTTTCGTCAGTTCATCTCAGCTCTTTGACACTGGATTTGGCTTTCTCACAATACAGTGTTTATTCACTTTAATATTATGGTACGAATTACAATAAACAACATGCACTTTTGAATAAGGAATGGTTTGTTTCCATCTGGGAAAGTTACCAATAACCAAGTACCGAACAAACAAGTATGTAAAAAAACCAGCACCTATGTTACATATTCAAACACATTCACTTTCTGATATTTTAGGTCTGTTATATTTTTAAGGTGTTTGGTCTTGAGCAGCTTGGCTTAAGAGCTTACAGAAGAAAGCTTTGAAACTTTCCCATTATTTTTGCTGGCATACGAACAAATGGGTGTTCAGAAAACTGCTTTCAGGTGCCAGGCTTCCGGAGCCTGATCATGTACGAGTTTGTAACTTGGAAAGACCGGCTCCCTGTTGGCATGCTGCATTAAACCAGGCTCCCGGTAATTCTCAGGGTGGTCAGCAGGGCTTGGGCAGCAATCAGCGTAGCGGGTGGGGCAGGGGGATGCAGCAGGTACTGCAGTGTTAAGGGCATGGGCTGGCACCTAGTGGGTGCCGGTCCAAACCCAGGGACGGCCCGTACACTTGTCAAGCAGCCCTAATTGGTGCCCTGAACCTAAATGCTGTGTTTCCCTTTAAAACCGCAGTCCTATTAAAACAGGTAAAGTTATGATCCAGTAAGCAGATGAGGTTAACAAATATACAGTGATTGAACGGTGACGTGCCTTTATGTCCGGTATTTCTAATCGTTAATGTGCTTAACATAATTAGTCATCAGGAAAAAACATTCTGGAGCATAATTTGATTGGCTTGTTAAGACCCTCCCCTCAGACTTCTTCCCTGTGCGTAGAGCACAAGCAGCAGTTTGCGTTGATAAAAGGGAACTTGGCCGAAGGGCAGTTTGCTTGTGGCTTGAGAGCAGCAGAGTGGTGTACTGACCTAAAGTGACCCCAGCGGGTTCCAGCAATCCGTCCGTGCGTTTGTTGTGCTGTGCTTTACTGAAGCAGTGAGTGGTGGCAGGCGACGCTGTAGACCATGTGAGAAGTGAACACTGGGATTGGGGCGGGGAGACTTAGAGGAAGAAGAGTAGATCTTCATCACAGCTGTGAGGGAGCCCTCCTGATCGTACACCAATCCCAGCATGCATCACATCTGTGACAAGATAAAAATCAGCACCACTAATATGAGCATGTTCAGTTGCAGGGACCTCTAGATAAAATGTTGTCTCTTTCATATAGTGACAACTGTACAATCAACATGAGCACGTGTGTGCGCACGTACACACGCATACACGCACACACACACATGTATGTGCACACACTCAAACAGTCTTGATAATATGGAGCAAATTGAGTATGAGCATGGGTTAGACACATCAGACGTGTCCCTGATAACCAGCCGCAGGGCACAACGAGCCCCTGCAGTGCCTGAGCACAGCTGACCCTTTTTTTTTTCTGGTTAGAGTTTAACCCACGCTAGCTGGACACAAACAGGGAGAAGGTGGGCTATATGAGGTCCATACCACATTTCACCCTTGAAAATACCTTCTTTCCCCTGTTTTTTTTTCCCCACATTTCTGTGTTGTCACTGTTTGTAATTCAGAAGCTCTTTGGTGCCATGAAAGAGACTCCACTTGTTAAGTGAATGTTCTTAAAAACCCAGTCTGCTGGGATGCTTAGGAAGTCTCACGTTTTACCGTGGGCTTTGCCAGATTTAATCCCTTTACCAGTACCGTTTGGGCTCCACACTCTACCTAAATTCCATCTCTGCCAGCAGAAATTCTACGATTGTCTGCCCAAATTTGGTGTTGAGATTTCTAAATTCATTGATGGTCTGCCCAAATTCAGTGATATTCTGCTCAAATTCACCAGTGGTCTGCCCGACTCAGCAACAGTCCAACCTGCTCACAAGAAAGTTAGTTCCCCGTGCTTCCTGAAGGTCACATCTTCAGCACTGTACTCAGTATCAAGTGCCCGTCCACTAAAGAGGTGTACAGTGAGGCACTGATACCCTCTTCATGCTGAACACTGAGGCATTTTCAAGGTTGAGAAATGTTTTACTGTGGCAAAAACCTGACAGCTCTATCGATCTAAAACTGGCTTTAGAATAGTCCACTGTATTACAGTGCAATGCAAATTTCCCAGAACTGTCAGATAACATAGCTGGAGAATCAGTTTCATTCCACCTTGCAGGGTGGTCTTTTCAGATGCACATGCTAAAAGCAGCAATGCTGTTATATTTTTAACAGAAACACAGACTTTAACAATGCAAGAACTTAAATTTTGACCTAAAAATATCTTTATTGCAATTTATTGCTGCAGCAAATGTTCTGTGTAGATTTTGTGTTGAGATGGCTGTGAAGTTTGAGAAGTCAGTGTGAGAAGTTACCTTGTGGTCACTCGGACATAATTGTGACAGCAAAACAGCATAAGTGAAGAAATGCTGCCGATGTTAGTGTTAATGCACGTTATTGGCTAGTGAAAAGCTGCACGTTAATAAAGCCACAATTGCAACCTTTATACGATGCTTTTCATTTGAGTTTCATATGTCTCCTTAGCACAACCTACTCTTAAATTGTCCTTCGCCCTCAGTGAACAAGTACAACAAGTAGCTCTTGTGTAATGACAGCCTGTGAGGGTGTAAAGGTGACGTCCGCTGGGTTCTCGGGCGTGTCGATACAGACGGAGGGTAGCCCGTGCAACACCATCTCCAGCACAATGTACAGCCACGAGCTTTTCCTCTGTCCTGACATTATGTGCCTTTTTCGGGTATTGATTTCTAGCTGTGAGGTATCTAGAATTCGTCTCCAAATGAGCGTTTTATTGAGTTCACTACCCTTTGCAAGGTTTATTTATATATATATATATATATTGGGCATGCCCAGTGATGTCGTTTGGTAGAGTGTTCAATAAACCAGCACCCATGAGAACATCAGACGACTCCATCTTACCACAGACACGAGCACGCGTGTGCGCGGGGGTCCGCGGCTCTGCTTACCAGTGGGTTTCCGTAAGCACAGCAGCCCAGCGTTGTGAATTAATCAGCCGTGCGCCTTGCCCTTTGACCTCACTCGTTACACTTGCTGAGATGACAGAGTTGGCACGGGTGCTTTGTGTGGCAGGCCTTTGGCTGGATTAATGAAGTCATCTCAGTTTGAGTGGCGTTTCTACGCCAGTGAATATTACTCCCCCAGACAGAGCTGGGTGAGGTCCGAGCTCTGATCCCATTCCCCTTCTGTGTGAGCAGTGTGGCCTCTGTTCTCCTGGGCGCTTGGTTTACACTCTGGATGATTGGTACCGAGAAGGTGTGTTTATGCCATGTTTTCAGATGGATGATGGTGATGGTGTTGAGGGCTCTTTCTAGCAACAGCAAGACTTGGAAAACTCGGATGTGTTTTGCCTGACGCCTGAAGGTTGTAAGTTAAGAACTTAGTCCAGTTGTGGCACTGATTAATTTTTTAAGCAGTTGGGTGATACAGAACAGCTCTGCATTAAAAATGGACCCTGCGACAAACTGCTGTGTGGTCAGGGGGTGTCTCGACAGACTCATACTGGAGACCGTACATAACTCGATTTTAAGTTTATTCGAGTGTGTCCAAAAGTAATGTTTAGTTCTACAATTAGTCATAAGCCAAATACCCAGGATGCATTGCTGCAGTAAATAATAAATGCCATAGCCGTCAAGGGGAAGTGTAAATTAGTTTTCAAGTTTAAATAATTAATTGTAATGTTCTGAGCTCAGAGTAAATGAAAAGTGCCATTTCTTCTTCGACTGAAATTTGGAAGCCTTTGTCAGTGCCCTGAGACTGAGGACTGGGTTGTGTGACTGGCTGGCTCTCTGAACTCTCGGGTGATGTAACCAGACTGCAGCTGTCAGCCTTCTCCAAAGTGGTCTTGGGGATTGTTTTTGTGCCAACTTGCTGTTGCAAGTTCAACTGTTTGGTGGGTTGCGGGACTGACTTCCAGTCTGGCTTCCAGTACACATGCGTGGGTCACTGAGGGTTTCGGACAAGTCTTTCGTGGCGTGAGCAGGTTGGATGTGGATGGGCATGTGTGTGGCAGACGTGCATCTGTACAAACAGCAGGGTATGTCTCCGCTGGGTGCAAGGACTTTTAGGCTCCATGCTTGTGTGTAATATGCGTGTGCGAGCGTGCGTATGTACGTGTTCCGCAGTGGATACTTTTGCTTTTCCAGCCCTTGTCAGAAGAAATTAGGACAGCCTTTGTTGAGAAACACAGTCAATACATCATGGTTTCAGGAGGCAGCACTGTGAGGCTTTTGTCACTTCTGACATCTGTGTTTGGGTGGACTCAGTTGAGCCACTGACTTGAAAACCTGTTTCACCACAGATGAGGACATATGAAACACAGAGATTGTTTAGAAGCTTCCAGAACAAAATTTTTTCCCACAGTATAACGGTCAGTATACTGTGTGACATGTGCAGTTCTGTTGCTCTTCACTGTAAGTAATAACATCTTAATAAAGTATGCTGAAACAGAAAAAGGAGACAGATGTCAATGCCTGTTTTAAATTTGTCCTCAGATCCTACTGGGGTCAAATTTCTTGGACTTCTCGTAGGTTCCTGTTTAAATATATCCATCGCCACGGTTTTTGAGGCATTGATTTTCTAAATATCGTTTTGCAGCTTGGACACGTTACAGGGGACGTGTTCTTGGGTTGTGTTCGGGCACGTTTACACAAGTCCTGGACTACTTGCGTTGAGAATAGAGGTCTGCCGCTTCGAATCTAGTGCAGAGAGATGCCGGGGTCTCGGAGGAGAAATTATCCAGGTCACGGTACAGGAAAAGCGAGAGGCGGGAAAGGAGATTCAGGGATGCTGCTCTGGTCCTATTGGGCCTGTGTTGTGGGAGCGGTGAGAGGAGAGAAGAGCAGCCGTGATTCTGTGGGCTCTGAACTGATCTTTCTGATAGCTTTTAAACACAACCGCAGCACAGGAGAAGAGCTTGAAGAAGGTTTGCTCTAATATTCACTGAAAAATGACAAGACTGCTGCACTGCATGTGTTTTACAGATCACGAGAACATCACTGACTATTATGTGTAGTTCGTTTGTGCAGTTATAGGGAGCAGGGCTTACCTAAGCAGGGTTGTACACAGAAGTTTGTTTCGCCGGTTTCAGCTTGTATTGTTACATGGTTTATGTTTTGAAGGAACGTGTGTACATTAACGTCACTTAACACAACAGTGGCAGTTTTCACATGGTAAAATGCAGACAGCTCCTGCTGGTCATTCTTGCATTATCTGCTGTAAAACATATTTGTTGGACACCGAGTGATAATCATGCCAGTTATGAACATAAATAATTACCACTTGAACCAGCATTTTACACTGGAAATATGTAGGACATAATCTTATAATGCTGTACATCCCACGACAAAAATAAGACATTGGATTTAAACATTTGGCATTCTGAAGTGAGGGTTAGACATTAATGCCGCTATGTCGTGGTCGTCTCCAGCTCCGGTGAAAACAGCCAGCCTTCCTCTGTCTGTCTCTTGCTCTCTCTCTCTGCTGTTTCCTCTTCACTGGGCAACCCTTTGCACACAGATTTATAACCGCCAAGACAAAAATAGCACAAAGTGATTCAACTGCAGGGTTTTCAGTATCTAATTGGTGACTGGCTCCCTTGCCGTGCTGGCCCCGTTGGTCAGCCACACGCTCCGTTAGGTGGACCCCAGTTTATTTGTCAGGCGTGCTTAAGGACATCTGGGTTTGCCGCTACCCAGGATCCCCCAAGTGACACTGGGTGCTGGTGAAACTCTTGTCAGAGCCCTAGATTTGTCGTCAAGGTAACGCAAGCTATAAATGCACAATTGTTGTCCGTAACCCCGGGGCTAATCATTAGCGCGTGCTTAAGACGTTCACAAAATTAACATTTTCATAGAGCCCATTGGTGGTGTATGGGAAGTGGTTTGTGGGGGGGGGGGGGAGTTGCAGTGGGGCCAGGCCCTCCTGACTAGTCTTTGCTTGATCTCATGCAGCCTGGGGTGGGCATGCCAGTGAGCCCTTGCCAAGGCAGGGCTTCCAAACAGGGGTGTGTGTTGCGGGGGAGGGCAAAATCCAAAAAACCACCAAAAAAAAGAGCAATCGTCAGTCAACTTGGCCGCCGCCACATTGGATGCCGGTTTCCATGGCAACGATTGCTTTATCACTTAGCTAGATTGGTCAGCTCCCCAGTGGGGGCCACTGACTCGGGTGACTGTGAGTGACACGTCAGCCCCCCGGAGGGTCATGCGGCTCCACGCTCGGACGGGGCTTTAAAAGCCATTTAAACTAATTAGGTTCCAGCGTCTCTGGCGCTTCAGCAGGGCCACGAGTGGAAGGCGCGGCTCGCCCATCTGTCACTGCCGCTTCCTTCTTCATTCTCCACCCTCTGGCTACACCACCCCCCCCAATGTGGCCAGAGAACTGGGCTGTGATGTCATCACGAGCTGCTAATTGAATTCCACTCCTCAGCGTTCTCTGGGTTCTTCATGCGACGTTGGCTGTCTTGGTGCCTTGCTGCTTTGCGCTCCATCACTGCACCACTTAGGGGATTAACTTTGAGGGGGGAGGGGGGTGACACAACCCCACTGTGCCCATGACTCGAGCATAACAAAAGATGATTATATTTCTCAACTTCGGCACGTCTGTGATGAGAGGCAGCAGGAATCGTCAGGTGCACGTGCAGGAACTTGGAGATCAAAAGAACAGCTTAACACAGTTATAGCTGTGTGTACAGGAGATCAGCCCAAAAGGGTTATAACTGTGTGTACAGGAGATCAGCCCAAAAGGGTTATAACTGTGTGTACAGGAGATCAGCCCAACAGTTATAGCTGTGTGTATGGAAAAACAGCCCAATAGAGGTATAACTGTGTGTACAGGAGAACAGCCCAACAGAGGTATAACTGTGTGTACAGGAGAACAGCCCAACAGAGGTATAACTGTGTGTACAGGAGAGCAGCCCAAAAGGGTTATAACTGTGTGTACAGGAGATCAGCCCAACAGTTATAGCTGTGCGTACGGAAAAACAGCCCAATAGAGGTATAACTGTGTGTACAGGAGAACAGCCCAACAGAGGTATAACTGTGTGTACAGGAGAACAGCCCAACAGAGGTATAACTGTGTGTACAGGAGAGCAGCCCAACAGAGGTATAACTGTGTGTACAGGAGAACAGCCAAACAGAGGTATAACTGTGTATAGAAGATCATCCTAACAGTTATAACTGTAACCTAAGTGTGTTCATAAGGAAAAACAGCAAATAAAAATTTCAGTCCCGGGGCCTACCATGGGAACGTCAAATGTGAAATCATCACACGCCAGATCACATGTTGCCATATGTATGACACACGAGACAGCACAGACTCCATACGTTGCATCACATGTTCTTCCTCATCTCTGAGCGTGGAAATGGAGGAGGCCTCAGGACAGTGATGTCAGTCATCAGTCCACCCTTTTGTTCGTTTTTTACTTATGCGTGGTTTCGTGTGAGAAGCGGACCTGTTTTGTGTTGCGTGCCAGCCTTCCCCTTCTCCACACCATTTCCTGTCTTTACCCTCCCGTAGTAGTAGACCCTCTATTTTGTGGTCATTCACCGCTCACCGATGGAAGCGTTTCATTTTCCATCCTCCTACTCACGAAGGCGCAGCCTCGACAACCGGCTGCTTTTTGTATGAAGAGACTGAGGCCACGAGCAGCGCATTTCCAAAAGCACGCTGTTTCTTGCAAACGTGCAATGCACTTGTGTGGTCTGAATGCACACTCCTACAGTGTGCATATATGCAGGGTGACAGTGGATCTGCTGCTTTTATGAATTCGGCCTGTTGATAGAGAACTTTCTGAGTTATACATGACAGCCTGTGGGTATGAGGGTGACATGACCAGTGAGGGCTGTGTATTGTTACTGAATGCAGATACTTCTGTTATAGCTCAAGTACAGGGATCTGTGAGGTTAATGACCCATAAATCTGTAGTAATAAATATTTATCAGTTCACTGACCTTCCTGTAAGTGTGATAAATCAGCTTCTTTCTTCACTCAGGTCAGTGTAAGCCACAAAAGCTCGTATGAAATTTAGAAGAGCTGTAGAAATGTCGCTTTTCCTGAACTTTTAAAAACTTCTGCATTTGACAGTCACTATTCCAAAGTTCGTTATCAAACGCTTCTGTTTGATAGCCTACGTGATTTCGAGTAGTGCGTGTTACAATTATAATGCACCATGTCACTCCATTAACCCTTTATACAGGTTGTAAACACACTCCTTGTTTAAGAACCAAGTTCTGTTCCGGCAACCATGGTTGTTAAGCAAAATGGTTGCTATGTGAAAATCATGGTAGTATAGGTGTGACTGCAGCCATGCTTGTGACTTTACTTCAACCTCCATACTCCATATAATTATTTAGTAGTATTTCCAAATAGTCAGAAACAGAAGCGTGTGTATGTATTTATATATATATATATATAAATAAACAGATGAGACTTAGAGTCACCTGGTTTTAGAAGTTAAACAGAATTTCAACAAAGGTGCAGCCAACTGTCAGGTTTCGGTAACTAACTGAAATGTCTCCACCCTTTTCTGGAAACTTGGAAATCTGGGAAAGGTCAGGCTAGCATCTGCATATTCAGTGCCAAATCAGGTTTGTATGTTGTTCACATGGAGCAGGTGCGGGTGGTTGGGGGTGGACTATTTTGTCAGGCTTCCATAGCACTTACTGGCAAGCTCCTCAACTCCCCTGAATCTGCTGCTCCGTGTGAAAGAGAGAGTTGCAGACATCATGGGAGATCTGCTTATTCTGTTCAGTCTTCACCTATTGACAGCTGATATGGAGCAACTTCTCAGCAAGAAATTTAGTATTGTCTGTTTAATAACTGAGCATTGTTTCCTAAGTGAGCAATGTTTAGTTACTGAACATTGTTTTGTAACTGAGCATTGGATTGTAACTAAGTACTGTTTAGTAACTGAGCATTAAGTGGTAACTGAGCATTGCTCAACATTTATGCATGCAGTGCTGGGTGGCATAGGAAGTATCACACAGGTATCGCACAGGTATCACACAAGTATCACACAGGTATCACACAGGTATCGCACCTCCAGCTGTGCTCTTGCAGCTGGCTGTTGGCACAGTATGCAAATGGACTTTGCGTGTTCTCGCCATACATGCGTGTGGTTTTCCTTCAGGCTCTCTGCTTTCCTTTTGCGGTCCGCAACATATTGGATGGGTTGGAGCCGTAAATTGCCCTTAATGGCCCCAAACAACTGATTGTTTAAATATGGCTTTATCTGACTTAGTGTGTATTTGCTTGTGCGCTTGTTTGCAGAATGTGTGTGTGTGTCTATGTGTGATCTTTTTTTGTCACATAGCTGAACTCAGAAATCCACCTCGCGGTTGTGCGGGCTCTTAGCTGTGGCTCCGGTGTGTTTGTGTCATTGCAGCAGGGTACCAGCTGTGTGTTGTACCGTGTTGAGGTTGCCTGTGTTTTATGGGAGAGAGTCTGCTTGCAGCATCATCTTTGCACAGTATTAACAGGTGAATAACTCATCCTTGACTAGTACTGGTTTACCACACATTAGCCATTCTTCCCATTCCAGCTGGCAGTCTGAGAGCATCAAGTGTTGAGTGTTTGTTCAGGGGAAAGTGCCGAGGTCAGTAGGCCGGACTGGGGGGGGTGGGGGGTTGTGAAATAAATGATGCTGAAGCTGAATGTCTCAGTCAAAGAGGGGCTTGCGTTGAGAAAAAAAAAGTCATATTTGCTTCTCATGCCAGACACAGCAACAGAAGCTCTGTGGATGGAACAGAGTTTAGTGTCTTTCTGGAACCACCCCCCCCTTCCCTGGCTGTTTGGCTGTTTTTCAGAACAAGGAGCGCCATCGAGCCCAGCAATGGAATTTAATCAAAACCCTTCCTCACAAAGGACGTGGGCTGCCTTTGCAATTTTATCAAACCCCCCCACCCCAAACTCCCCACTTCTGCCAGCTGGGAATTGTTTTTTCAACACAAACCAATTACCCAGAGCTAGTGGATTCTGAGAAATCTGGTGTTGAAAAGAATCTGATGAGATCCTGGTGTAGTAGTTGCCGTGGGGAGGGTTTATTCTACAGACACATGCGGCCCGGGCCAGTGCTGCCTGTCACATTACATTACACAGTCACCGTGTCACCGTCGTCTCCCACAATTAGGCAGGGCACCAGAATCAGAGCAGTTAACATCTGGAACAACACTAAAGACTTCTCCCACATTAATAAACTCTGTTCCTTAGTGGATGTTATCTTGAGATTTGCTGGTCTGTCACAGAGAAGCAGGTCTGATTTTCACGTGTGTTATAAAGTGCCTTCAGAGAATGAACACGCAGCTGTGCTTACATGTCTGACTGCTTTCTTTTCCTCTCGTTCTCTGTTGCAGGAGTCTTCTGGACATGGACACGTTTTCTAAATCAGACCCAAGTAAGGCATCGTGTTTCTTTTTTGTTTTGTCATACTTTGGTTTTGTTTTGTTTTGGCCAAACTGTACTCTACATGTTTGGTTGCTACGGGAACGTAAACCTATAGGCCTTTTGTCATTGTATCATATCTCGCTCAGCCCATCCTTTACCCTTTTTTACCTGTTTAACTTCATCTCATTACTTAATTTCTCCTCTTCCTGCTGGTCTTACAGTTCACATGAGGAACATTTAAAACAGGTTGTCAATTGTTTCATTTTGAATAGAATCTTGTGTTGGTCTTCACACTTCACTGTGTGGTTTCAGTGGGCTTGCAGATCACCGATCTGAAATCAGTGTAGATCTGAGAGCACAGTCGGTCAGGAAGCAATCTGTGGCTGTCACTCATTCTGACACAACATAGTGCAGCAGCATCCCCACAGATGCCGTTGTCACAGTTGCCAGACACCTATCCAAGATCGATGTTGTGTGGTTAAAGGTTAGTGTGACTTCAGACTTACAGATCAGTGCTGTCAGTAACATTCACTCACAGCTGTCTGTCTAACTCTGAGTCTGGTTTTGCTCCTGTCTCCGTATCCCTTTAAATCTTTCAAGAAGGCCGCTTGTTGATATTTGTTAGGGCATCAGTTGCATGTTCAATCGGTCACTCGCCATGCTGACCTTCGACCTCACTCAGACTGGTCATGACGGACAGGACACACGCAGCAGCCCAGCACAGGAAGTTTAAAATAAGAAAGTTCTCCTTCTGTGTATTTTTTACCCATTGCCTGAAGTTTGCCAGCAGCACAAAATAGCCACTTTAATTTTTTATATGTTCGGATCATCCTTCTCCATGCCAACCTGTTCTCTGCCGCTTCCTCTGTCACTCCAACCTCTCTCATGTCCTCCCTCACTACATCCATAAACCTCCTCTTTGGCCTCCTCTTCTCCTCCTGTCTGGAAGCTCCATCTTCAGCATTCTTTTCCCTATATACTCTGTATCCCTCCTCTGCCATCTAAGTCTCAGTTTGGACACGTGCAGAGGCAGGATACAGATATGTTTAACGTTTATTTTTTTATGTTCAGAATTATCATTTAGAAATATACCAAAGGTGATGAATTAATTCAGTGAGCTTTGTGTTTGTCAAAATAAAGGCTGGGAATTATTATACATTGTCACAATAAAGGCAGTAAAATGTTGTGATGCTTAGATGTTATTCCTGTTATCAGATGGAACAATGCTGTTCTCACTTAATATGTGCTCTGATTGACACGTGAAACAGGATGAGCATATAAGATACAGATAAAATGCACAAATTACTTTACAGAGTGCAAGATTTTAGTGATTCTTCCCCAAGTCCCTTAGAGCCAGGCTCAGGTGGTGGTTGGTCAGTCAGCAGAGAAGCTGTGCAGTTATGAGCTGCTGATTGGTCAATCAGCAAAGCAGGTGGAGAGGCAGAGTCTAGTGCTTTGTGTTCATGTGTGAGTGGCTGGAGATTGGATTGTGGGGTGGCCTAGGTCTATAGATGCAGTGTGTGTGTGTGTGTGTGTGTGTGTGTGTGTGTGTGTGTGTGTGTGTGTGTGTCTTTGTGTGAGATTCTGAAAGAGGAAAGCAGGTGGAGACTAGAGGTATAAATTGAAGTGTTGTAGCATAGGAGTGTTGTGCTACAGGTTGGTAGAAGTTGGTACAGGTAGGAGAGCAATATTTAAGGATGATATAATTGAAGAGCAGTGTTACAGGGTCGTATGTATTGAAGAGCAGTGTTACAGGGTCGTACGTACTGAAGAGCAGCGTTACAGGGTCGTGCGTACTGAAGAGCAGTGTTACAGGGTTGTACGTACTGAAGAGCAGCGTTACAGGGTCATACGTACTGAAGAGCAGCGTTACAGGGTCGTGCGTACTGAAGAGCAGTGTTACAGGGTCGTACGTACTGAAGAACATCGTTACAGGGTTGTATGTACTGAAGAACAGCGTTACAGGGTCATACATACTGAAAAACAGCGTTACAGCGCTGTGCTTACTGAAAAGCAGTGTTACAGGGTCGTACGTACTGAAGAGCAGCGTTACAGGGTCATACGTACTGAAAAACAGCGTTACAGGGTTGTGCGTACTGAAGAGCAGCGTTACAGGGTCGTGCGTACTGAAATACAGCGTTACAGGGTTGTGCGTACTGAAGAACAGCGTTACAGGGTTGTGCATACTGAAGAGCAGCGTTGCAGGGTCATACGTTCTGAAGAGCAATGTTACAGGGTCGTGTGTACTGAAATACAGTGTTACAGGGTCGTTTGTACTGAAGAGCAGCGTTACAGGGTCGTGCGTACTGAAGAGCAGCGTTACAGGGTCGTGCGTACTGAAAAACAGCGTTACAGGGTTGTGCGTACTGAAGAGCAGCGTTGCAGGGTCGTACGTACTGAAGAGCAGCATTACAGGGTCGTGCGTACTGAAGAGCAGCGTTACAGGGTCGTACGTACTGAAGAGCAGCATTACAGGGTCGTGCGTACTGAAATACAGCGTTACAGGGTTGTGCATACTGAAGAGCAGCATTACAGGGTTGTGTGTACTGAAGAGCAGCGTTACAGGGTCGTGCGTACTGAAGCGCAGCGTTACAGGGTCGTGCGTACTGAAATACAGTGTTACAGGGTTGTGCATACTGAAGAGCAGCATTACAGGGTCGTGCGTACTGAAGAGCAGCGTTACGGGGTCGTGCGTACTGAAGAGCAGCGTTACAGGGTTGTGCAGTGGTGGTAGTGCTATAGTGTTCTTCATGTGAACATCAAAAGCAGCAGAAATATGTAATTTCCTGTATAAATGATGTAGCTTTTCCCACTTGGCTTATGTTCCTTTCCTTATTTTCCTCTGAGTTTGTCCAAGCATGTTCGTTCTGGCTTTTTTCTCCACCTTTCCCACCCCCACACCTGACGCTATTATCCTCACCCGCTGCTCAGTATAAGAGATGCTCTGTCTTCAGAAAGCTGCCTTTGGGGCATTGAGACTCACTGTAGATTGAGTATATGGTCAGTGAGAACGTACTGATTAATTACTCATGAGTGTGTAATTAATCAGGATTTCGTGGGTTCTGCCCAGTGTCCATTCTGACCTCACGTTCTTCCGTCCTTCTTCTTTTTTCAGACTTTTTCTCTTGTCTCTGTTTGTCTTCCTGTTTCTCTAGTCGTGTTGCCTGGTAGCTTTGCATGACCTTCTGTAGATTTTTTGTTTCCTTCTGTGTTTTAACTCTACACACTGTCTTTGTGATAATTTTGAGACTGCCTTTATTAAACCTCCATATGTTAATGGCAGAGGGAGGGTGTTGGTCTATCTGCAGAAACATAGATGTGAGGAACAAATGGAACTTCCTGAGATCTGTTATAAAGTTATGTGTCTTTGTGTCTTTGTGTAGAGCGTTTTGTTGTCTGAGTCTTTAGATTATGTGTCCAAAGATCCTTAGAAATTCAATATAAAAAAGACAATGTAGCTATTCCTGTGAGTGACCACAGCGTGCTAATGAAAGGGACCGTTTGTGAAAATAAACGTACGTACAGAAAAACAGCGTCCCAGCATCCCTGATCGCTGTCCCTGCGAATGAACACGTGTGCTGGCCAAGGCTACAGTTCTGTGAAGGTAGCTATCTGTTGCTATGAGTGAGCACGTGTGCTAGACAGAATTTAGCACAAGAAAGTGGACCTCAACATCCATGGTGGGCGCCATCCCTGAATGTCGACCTGCTTGTATTGCACCTGCACATTCACATCACCGTATGAAACAGACAGTAGCTCCCGATAACGACGGCGAGCAGCGATTGGTGACGGTGGGGTGAGGAGGGGTGGGGGTGCTACCGAGTCAGGAGATCCAGGAGAGACCCTCTGAAAAGCACGTAAGCCACTGCAAGTGCCTGTGGAAGTTTGTTTTGAGGGAAGTAACCTGCAGAGCCAAGGGAGGCGTGGTTCTCATTAGCAGTCAGTTTAGCTGAAAGCTGTGATGACATCGTACTGCCGAATGGAGACACGGCAACCCCGCTGTGTTCACCCACGTGGAGTGATGTTGTTAGGCATTTTGGAGAGACGGCACGGCGAGTCTGCAGACTGTCCTGTGGGTCTGCACCCTTTGTTCTGTTTGCATGCAGGCACATACAAGTGTCAGCACTACACGGACTTCACAGTACTGCTTCTGTCTCAGAGTTGGGGGGTTGGGTGACAGAGCCAGAACAGCTGAAAGGTGCCAGGATCCCCTCCTCAGCAGGTGCCAAGGGTCAAAATGGTGTCACCAATGGTTCTCCCTAAAATACCATCTCTTTAAGAATGCATGTGTTCAAATGCCCACATAAAAAATGGTATAAGCCGTGTTTAATGTGGCATACAGTACTGAGAAGTGTTCTTTACAGGAAGTTCCATCTTAACGGGATTTGTCCCTTCTTGCTTAGATGCTTAGACAAGAGGCTTAGATCAAGATAAGGGCGTTTCGTTTAAGCAGGTCGTTTACAATATATATATTCGAGAGAGAACCTAGGTGCATGTTTCCATTCAGGTCTGTATGAAATTAAAATGAAACAGTCTCATTAGCAGGATTAAAAGGGCCAGAACACGAAAAAATCTTTTGCAAATAACACTGATGCATAGTTTGGGTGTGACACACACCCTTCCATTTAAACGCTAATGATAATTGTGAGTTGACAGCAGCTGTATGATGTAACGATCGTGTCCGCAGCTCCCCTCTGTGGCAGCAGCGGAGCGGCGTGATTGCGGTGCTCTCTGACACGAGCGATGTTGTCTCTCCTTGTGTTCCAGTTTGCGTGCTGTACACGCAGGGGATCGGCAGTAAAGAATGGCGTGAAGTGAGTATGCAGTCTCCCGCAGTACACACACACGCGTGTCGCTGAACACGCTCCCCGTGTTGTGCTCACACTTCTCCCTGGATAAATTCCTTTACCCTCTTTGTTTCAAGGTCCTTTCCTGCCTTTGTGGGGGGGGGGGGGGGGGGGGGGGGGGGGGGGGGGGGGGGGGGGGGGGGGGGGGGGGGGGGGG
>JABJVR010000001.1:2083715-2122995 GCA_025773905.1 Chitala chitala
TACATATATATATATATATATATATATATATATATATATATATGTGTCAACCAGAATAAGTCTATATTTGCTATCTGACAATAGTTGGAAGTTACCTAAAGGTAAACACAGATATGGACATTGCGTTCAGTGCATATCGCCCAAAAACGCGGAATAGTTACTGCATCAGTACAGATTTTAAGGTTGCTGTTTACTGTGGTTGTTTTTCATAATTATGTTTGACTGAAGCCGTACAACAAACAGCTTGTATTTTGCTCAGGTAATTAGCCTAAAGCATAGATAAGGCTGTTCCCACAGGATGGGACCGCAGGGCTGCACGACAATTTTGCTTTTAGAACCCTGTCCGATTCTGCGCGCGAAGGCCTTGGAGCGTTCTGACAAATAAATGCTCTTTTTCATCGAGACAATTTTCCCCAGCATCCTTCTCATGATTTCCTCTTAACGAAATAGCACAGGCAAGAGTGCGGTGGATTCCGTTGTAATTAGAGCACTGAGCAGAAGCCTTTACTGTCTGTTTTAATTAGTGCCATGGCTGAACTGGTTTAAAAGGAATTTGATACGACTTTTAGGTTTTCTTGCCGTTTTTATTTTCTCTGTGTCAGACGCGTCGGTGTGCAGAAGGAGGTCTTATGTGGAGTGGAACTTTTATAATGAGTACATAAATTCCCAAACAAAGCTGTGCATTATAAAAGTGTGTTTGTTTAGCCAGCAAGTTAAATTCACCATCTAATTAAGGAGACGATTATTTCGTTCCAATAAGAGCTCTAATATGCAGACAGGAGGAAAGCGTTGGGTATTTCAGATGGTTTGTATGAAGTGATGTGATAAAGTCTGACCATGTACAGTACAGAATCTAATCACTATGAAATTACACTAGCTGCAAGGAAATTATTACACACAAACACAGATATGGCTCATAAAGCGCTGCCCTTATTCAATGCTCTTTTATCTCAGAGGCGGCGTCTCACCTTAGGCACAGTGGACTATTTTGCATTGCGACACTTAGCATATTATATTTTATTAGCTAATATTTAATGGCTCACTTTGGTTTTCAGTTATGCTCTCTGTAGTGGGATTTTGGGTTATTCTCTACATATAATTGTTTTGAGAGCAAACTTGGTTTAATTTGTCCTCTGAAGACTACTGCAATTACATTTTTTTTTGTTCAGACAGTAGAGTGCCCCCTACTGGTCTACTGACTGTAGTCCTGTTCAAACAGAGCTGTGTCTAAAACCAGGTGCTTGGCAATAAAGCATACATTCTTGTGTGGCATAAATGCAAGGTTTCAGGCTTTTGTTTCTTGCTTTGGGACGGTGGACACTGGGGATAAGATGCAGCGGTTTTGGGAATTCAAAGTGCATTGAATGATCTCCTTGAATGAAACAATTGTTTGCTTACACCTTTGGGCTGCAAGAATCATGTATGAGATGTTCACATGCTGCCTAATCCCTTCCAGGGAAAACAGAAGAGGAGACAGCTAGAAAGGATGATCTCAGATGATCTTTGGAATGTAGGGAAAATGGACCCTGTAGTGACACAGCAATCCTGTGATCTTGTCAGGTTTGGCAGTGAGACCCCCCCCCCCCACTATGCAATGATACGCCTTTGACTGTATCAACACCATTGTGCCTGCACAATGCCGCAACATGCAAGAAGTCACCAACCAGCAAGCACTTGATTCACCATTCCCCAATGCAGAACCTCCACGTGTCTTCTGATGGATGGGACCAATGCAAGATCGTCCTGGATGCCGATGGAAAATGCACCCTCTCATTAGCAGTATGCGATTTGCAGCCGTGTCGATAAATCGTTTGGTTAGCGGCGTAAAGGCTCTGGAGCAGAATGTATGAGTGGATTCTGGGTAATTGCGCAGTGCTGGTCTATTGAAAGGGCTGTTTTGTCTTGAAGGTCAGAGTTCCTGCGTGGTGCAGAGAGAACAAGTGCCTATTCAGGGTGTACATTCAGCTCAGCAGGGGCAAGTACCAACTGAGTTATTGGGGGGGGTTGGACCACACTGGAGGATCATTAAATGGTAACGCTTACAGAATCACACAGCGCTTTCTCACAGGTCAGTCCCCTTAGCATCTGCAGTACACTGGCTGATGAAGTTGAGTTGACAAACTGAGTCAGGGTTCTCTGGTGCGAGGTTTTCTTACAAACGCTACCCAACACGGGATGAAGTAATGTGCTTCAGGAAGGAAGGAGGCCTTTCTGAACAATTCCGCACCTGGCGGTTTTGTCAGTTATTTTCAAATATCCATTTCCATAGTTACATCACAAATGATTCAAAAGGCCGCGCCTGCTCATTAGCAACAATGACTTGGTCCCATCTAACATCAATCAAATGCATCAGTTTGATGTTTCTATTGTGATTAGATAAGAACATTTACCTTGCACTATATTAGGTTATTTAATGAACACACAAGGCTGCGTCTGACTTAGGTCCAGACATTCTTACCTCCCCTTAAAACATTTTTTATTTCAGTTATCTGAAAACGAGTTATCTTCACCAACTTCATTTTGATTCCTGTAGGTGTCACACCCAGGTGCACCGTAGGGGGGGTGCAAACCTAGGACGACTCCAAGGGCCCGTGACTAACTGCCGTGTTACCAGAATATCAATGAAGTAACAATTAAGTTCTTTTAATCCTAAGAAACTGGATGCTAAAAAACTAAACAGAAAACCATGGTTCCTGAAGAGCCCTTAGCTAGAGATGTAAATCCCTGATCTCTGAACTTGGGTCTTCAGTTTACAGGACTGACCCATGTCCCTGCTTGGTTCTAGTGGTTCTGTTTTATTGTGGACTACACTACGGACACACCACCACATCATACTCCACTCCTAGCCTCTGATGAGGCTGTTCACACTGTACGGAGATCAGAAAGCTAATCGGGGTGAGCTGCGTTTTATTGCCTGAGGCTGTGCCACCCTGAGCGAGGGCATCAGTCTCTGTGGAAAGTTCGGCTGTTTAACTCGCCTGTCTCTGCCATCCCACCTGCTGCGATGAAAGTCCTCACTCGTACCTGAAACATGACGGGGACACCTAGGACCCTCGTTTTGGTATTTCTCAGTGGTGATGTTCAAGGTGAGCTCGTCCCTCCAGAACAATGCCGAGCTGAGCGGCCTCGTGTTGTGTGCCACATCTGGCGAGGTGTGGAAAGCTGTGATCGTAACAGACAGGATGTGACAGTTTGACAGATGTGCTGACATGATCGTGCGCGTAGCGGAGATTACAGTCTCACTTCACATCTTCCGTGTGTTGTGTGAAAGGCTGCATGCTCACATACAGCTGGCTGTGAACATTCATTAGAGTCACAACGTCGCACTTTTGCTCGTGGGTTTTTATTTTACATCCGACTGCTTGTTCAGACTGGGAGCTGAATATCTTTTTGTTCTTGCTTCGTGTCTGTTCTCATTGATTAACCTTGTTCCTGTCGCCAACAGTCCTGTTACAGTTTAGCTACTGGAAAAATACGAACCTGCCACACACACACACACACAAACACACACATATTTTATATTGTATTGTATATTTAATGTATCGTGTCATATATACATGGGCCGTGCCTGGTTCAGCGCTGACCTTATGACCCCACGTCTTCGTGCTTTGCATACTGCTGTTAGATGAGAGGCACGTTCACTATTTTCACCCAGTCGTGCCAGCTACACTCCCCCAACACACCCACGTCTAACTAATGTGACAATCAAGTTTTTTAACTGGTCGATCGAGTTTTGCAGGCATTCCAATGCACTAACTGAGAGGTTGTGTGCTCGACTGAGGGACTTCAGTAACACTCATTTGTAACAGACTTTTAATGCAATTTAAAGATCTGTGTTCAGTCCAGTCACCGGAGCTATTAATACAGAAAGAGTTAACAGGCAGAAGTGACTGCTATCCTTAAGCCTGTTGTATTTCACTTTGTCAATTTTTAACTAGAGTTTAACAGCTTTCTGACTTCCAAAAGCTCAGCACTTAGTCCAGGATATTTTCTCTCTTCTTTGTTTTCAGTCAAGTGCTATTGGTGTGAGAATTGGGATTTCAAAGGCAATAGTGGGTGGGATTACTATGGCATGTCAATCACCTTTATGTTTAGCTCCTTCATTAATTACTTGATGTTATGGTAGTTTTATTTGTGGTATAGCAGGTGATACTCTATTAGCCTAAGAATACCCTGTTAACTTAGACTCTACCATTGTGTTACCAGCCCTCTTTAACAGCAGCCTGGTGGATCAATGGATAGAACATCAGGCTGGGCTGCAGAAGTATCCCGATTTGAATCCCAGTCCAGCCACCTGGTGTGTCCTTGAGCAAGACACCCTGCGCTAGCTCATTGTAACACACACACACACGTGAAATGTTGCAAGTCGGTTTGGATAAAAGTGTCTGCCAAATGACTAACTATACTAAAACTGTTTTATGGTCAGGTGGCTCAATGGGTAGAACATCAGACTGGGATGCGGAAGTCTCCTGGATCAAATCCCAGCCCAACCACCTGGTGTGTCCCTGAGCAAGACACCCTGCGCTAGTTCATTGTAATAGATACAAAATGTTGTAAGTCGCTTTGGATAAAAGCATCTGCTAAAGGACTAGTTTATCATTTATAACATGCTGAGTGACACGTGAATATGATGTTCACACCCTGCATTGGCTAGGTTACAGCTATTCTGCACTGCTCTCGCCCGCCGGCTTTGTGGAAACGTTTAGGAGGCCGCCCTGAGGTGTCCAGCTGAACAAGGCGGCTGTCTACCCACAATAACCCAGTTTCCCTTTTTAAAACAGCGCGTCTCTGGCTGACCCGTTGTGTTGTGCTCTGAGCTCCGCCAAGGTCACACGCAGTTGTAACACTGAGCCACAGACTGGCCTCACCTGCGCAGGTGAGATCTGGACAGGTGAAAACACCACCCCCTCCACTTTCACTAATGATAGCTGTGTTTCTCACGGACCAGAAGAATCCTCCTTTCCTTAGAGGACCCATGTCCCTGTACTGATGCAGTGCCTCCCCCCCCATGGTGTAGTGACTACAGTAAGTCTTTAAATATCTCTGTAGGCTAAAAATACACCCCAGCTGCCCCTGAAGCCGTCAATGGCTGGACTGTGTGGCAGCCGGACACAGAGGTCATATTCTGTAGATGGATGTTAAATATCCGCTCCGCTAAGTTTAAACAAGACAAAAAAAAATAATATAACCGTTTCACAATGCACTTGAGTTCTGCAAGAAACAATTGTTTTATTTTTCAATCAAAGCATGTCTTATGCAGGCTTTATCAGCACAAATATTACTATATTTTATTCTAATAGTCTGCCTCAGATGTGGACTGCTTATGCATAAAAGATGAGCGGTTATGTTTTCTGTTCATCATATTGAGGGCTGGCGTGTGCCTCGGGCAGCCCACGGCCCGCCAATGATGTGGGAATGGGCGCCGCGTATGCAGCCGGAGGGTCACATGTTGGGTGACACCCCATAGCGGGGGGGGGGGCTCTTCCTCCACTCATAATCATTAGGTTCAGTGGCAGCTGCAAGACCACAGTGCAAAGCTGATTTTAGACATGGGGTGTAAACCCAAATAGGCTGCGCTGACCCAGATTAGGTTCAAACATAGTACCTTCAAGTATGGGACTTAACCTGATCTTTTCCTGTAAAATATGTATGCATATAAGGTCAGTGTTCTTGAGGGACAGTGGTGTTGCGTCACACATCCAGGGTTGTTGAATGGAGTGTGTGTGTGCGTGCGTGCATGTGTGTGTGTGTGTGTGTGTGTGTGTGTGTGTGTGTGTGTGTATGTATGTAGAGGAGATGAACAGACAAAGGGGAACACTGGTCTATTTCCAGTCTCCCCAAAGCTCCATCGTCTTGTGCAGAGAGAACCAGAGCATGCTGGGACCGTAGGACAGTGCTGTAAGTGAGAGTGTCACTCACAGCCAATGAGTTTCCTCACCGCAAGCACACTGGAACAAAACAGCAATGCTGCATGCATCAAATGTCAGACAAAATTATATATACTCTCTGTGACAAAAATTGCTGCTGTCTGGCATTATAATTTAGATGATACTGATTTTGAACAGTATTTGCGCAGATCTGCAGAATTCCCATTTTCCTGCCATAGTAATTTTCCTGCTGCTTGTCACCTTGCAACGCTGACTTATTTAACACAGGCTCAGAAGCGCTTCACTCTCAGATTGTTTTCCCTCACCGGCAGCTCGTTAATCATCATTACGAAAAAAATTTGCAATGCCAACCGGTGGAAAAATCTTCTATTAAACTGTTAAATCTTCATTGTGAATCTGGTCAACGTCACAATTGAGAGGGAGAACTCGTCTGGGTTCTGAGGATTTTAAAATAATTTTTCAATAACTCAGGCATGCTAATGAGCTGAATCTGTAAATATGTGCATGTCTGCTTTTCTCCCTTGAACAAAGCAATCATTTCTCTTGCGTGTCGCTGACTCTTGGCAAACACTGTAGCTTGGCAACAAGGGGGGGGGGGGAAACGCCCTAACAAAACTCCAGTGCTTTCTGTTGCATTGGCTGACATTTTCACATTATGACGTACATTTGTTACATGGGGGTTGTAAAAACAAATTGTCGTGTCATTTCCACAATCTCTCCAGCGCTCGAAGTTTTTATCATAGCAAGCACACATAGTTAAACTCTATATCCAACATCTTTTAAGCAGTAAAAGCGCAGGCTCTGGAATGTGGGTGTCGTTTTGCAACATTGTGATCAAAGCCACACCTGCGGCAGCAATAAGAAAACTGAAGGAGTGACTCTGTAACTTAAAATGACGGCGCCATATGGACGGACAGAGCACCACATGTCTTTGCAGCCCCCTGCCAGGGTGCTCTTTGAAATATATGGTTTTCACAAGCACTTTGAACCTCACTAGTGGATTGGACATTGTGCCTGTCCGTCAACAATGTGGCAATCAGTCCAAAGGAACCGGATAAGTCTGCTCTGGCATGCGGTAGTAGAGACAATAATGTCCTACTGGTGAGTTTGCTTTGCATGGAAACTCCAGTCCACATTTAATCATTGCAACATTTACTTAACATGCAGTCCATCAGATACACGTTATCTGTGCCATGGAGGAGTTAGTCAAAAACCCCTTATTCCCACAAACATAGCTCAGATAGTCAGCACACACACATACACAGTCAGCTTCTCAACTGCACCGCACATCACACACATGCCTGTCATCTTCCAAGTTTATTCAAGTCACATGACCATGAGTGAGCTTTCAGTGGAAGGTCTTGCAGGGTCTCAAAGATATACAGCAAAGGCATTCATCAAACATGAGGCCACAGATCCGTGTCTCTGACAGGTAAAACCCCAGTGAATAGTGGCTCCTGTTGATGTTAGGCATCCAGGTACTCACACCCCAATCAGCCTGACAGGGTAACAGGTGTGTCCCGTAACTTGTCAAGCTGTGCTCTTATGTTCCTGTGTGTAATTAGCCAGCTCACATACATGGCTGCTCTGAATTCTTCTACTTGACCTAAATATTTATCCTCCTCTGTGACATTTTGTCCTCTTTGCAGCTGGGCAGATTCCACGGCCCAGTGGGTAACCCGACTCCTTCCAGACTTCATGCTGTTCCCCAGTTGGTTCAGACAAACCTGTTGTCCTGTGTGACGGCCGGTTGACCTTTCCTGCCCACACTTCAGGTAGGTAATTCACTTGCGAGGTCAAGCCATTTGAAACCACAAATCCTGATTTAGTAATCCGCACTTCATCCAAGATAGAGCAGACTGCGGCTAAGCACTGGTGTTTCTTGATACGATCAAATTCTTTGTTATTTTACTCAAACATGAAAAAAATTGCTCAAATTAATTAATTTTAGTTTAAAGGAAGGACAAAAGTTTAATTAACTTTATAAGTATGAGCCTAATAAAATCAACATAATGCCTGGTTGTTGATCTGAAACCCACAGCTGGGTTTTTTTTATATATTGGAGACATCCACAGCTCCAGGTTAGACTTTCCTGCTGCTACATCTAGGTGAATCAGTGGAATTATCAGACCAAAGGTGCTACAAGAACCAGTTGAATCAGCTTTTTGAGATAAACTATGACAAAATATAAGAGTTTTGTGTTCCATTGTATTAAACTTTCAGATCAAATGCAGAAATGACAGGCAATATTTCCCATGTGTATAAATGGAAGGATGTGTTTAGTTTTATGAACTCACAATCCACCCACAACAGTTATAAATAGCACTTAGTGTAACTGTTTTCTTAAGGAAAACTTTCCAGCGAGTCCAAAGTTTTAGACCTGCTGCTGTTCAAACGTAGAAGATCATAAATTATCATTTTGAGGTGAAAACTATGCGAAATAACGATAATGAACACAGGTGGCATGTTTCAGTGTTCTATAAGTCGTAAACTCTTTGTAATTATTATTAGATATTATAAAGAGTGTGTTCTGGAAGAAAACAGTCAACCAGCATTTAAACGAATTAATCAGTATTCACAAATGGAAAACTAATTAGATGGATAGACCAGCTGATTGTTTCTGAAGGATATCAAGATGCAACGTGGTCAGGCATAGAAACAGCCCTTCCTCAATTAGTAACTTAGTGAAGCTTGCCTACCATTGTTTTCACTCAGGATACATTGTAAAATGTAATTAGCTGACTTTAGTCAAGAAAAGATAACCAATTTACTTAAAAAATTTAAGTAAAGCTACTTTATTGATTCAAGTAAGGTAGATTCAGAATGTCATGCTGAATCCAATTTACTTGAATAAATAAAGTAACTTTAATAAGTAATTAATAGGATCTCTGGAGAATAAAAAATACATTTTCTCATGAGCTCCTTAAAAATACCATATTGTGTATTTACTGGCTTAAAATTTCACACAGCAAAACAATGAAAGTGTTAACGTTAAACACGGCAAGATCTGAGTCCAGCAAAGGAGATGGCAACAAAGGAGATGGGCTGGAAGCTTTGATGTTGGCTGGAAGCGCAGCTGCTATGTAGGACACTCAGAGTGAAGTGTATTGGAGTTGAAAGCGCGGCTGCGGGGGTGGGAATAGCGTGTCGTCTGCGAGCGGTGCCTCGATAAACGCTGCGCATGAATAAAATGTACTGTTGACATGCGTGCACACGTGTGAACTCTGGAGTGAGTCCGGCACTGAATACAGGGCACGGTGTGTGTGTGTGTGTGTGTAGGGTGGGGGTGGGGGGGCAGCGATTTTAACCGATTGACTGCGACTGTATCATCATGCTCGATGGGAAGAGAGTGCAATGAGCTCCCCTTACAAGACGGCGCCCCCAGGGTGAATCACCACAGATGGTCGAGGAAAGTAACCCCCCACCCTCACACGCTGCTGGACTTGTGACCATCCTGACTGCCCAGATGATCTTATCCTAGCAAGATGTTAACGTAAGTCAGAACGGGGAGGGAAAGCTCCAGCGTATTCCCTCGATGAGAGCAGGTGGGCATTGCTCTGGAGCCAGCGAAGCAGCAAACACAAACACACTGGCCGAGTCCCACTGCGTGCCCTGCACATCACCCCAAAGCACACACTCGCCAGCTTCCTGACTCTGGCTTCCGGCTAATCGCTCTGTGATCGGAATGCAAACTGGTCCTGGCTGGTCCGCATTCCACTTTATTTAACCAATAACATATTTCTTAAAGCATGTTGTTTATGACGGCGGGTGATACCTGTCTGGGTTATTTACGTCAATGTTGTACACACAGAGCCACCTCGTTAACTCACAGAGCCACCTCGTTAACTCACAGAGCCACCTCGTTAACTCGTTGAGTCATGGAAGAACAGAATGGATCTGAAGGTTTCTTTTTGCCCTGTGGCAAGTGCACTTTTAGACACAGCAAACACTTTAATCACTGAGATAAATGTAAAGGTCATTAAAGAAGAAAAAATTCACAGTTTAGACCTCTGAGACAAACGCATTTGTTATTATTTTCCAGAGAAATTCACACGAAGAGACTCGTGTAACACGAAATCCGTTGTGGATTTCAAACTGCCTCTGAAGGACTAATAACAATTTCCTTACTTTCTACCGGCTTCTCATTTATTCCTCCTACTCATAATCACTTGCTTATATGTGTAAAAATAGCTTGATGTTGGACAGGATGGTCTGCTCAGTGAAGTAACTGTGCTCTTACCTGAATATACTTGAGGTCTTCAACGGCCCATAAGCACATTATGTCTAATGTGATCAGGTCCTCACGGTAGAACATTTGGCTTGGAAAGTCATGTCAGTTCATTAACACAAGAAACATCTGCCCAATCAAACGTTTACATTGAACTGGAGAAAATCTACAATAAAACACATGCTAATGACATACCACATGCTACTTTAGTTTTAACAGGAAAATGGTGTGGATACATTTTACATTCTTGAAACGTATTCATGTCAGTTTTATAAATGACAGTAGGCAGTAATTGTGTCCTCCTCTGTCTGCAGTTGGCTTTTAAATGGTTTGATCTTTACACGATGCTGTATCACTTAGCTCTTCGGCTATACAAGAACACCTTGTAGTTTGTGGCAATCTGTGAGATAAAGGCCCTAGGGTGACTTTTAGGAGATCTGAACAGTTTTTCGCTCCAGTCTTATGTTCTGTTGTATTTTTGCTGTGAATCACTGTGATGAATGCAGTGAAAATGCTTCTGCATTAAATTCTTATTTCAGAGGATTTTTTAAAATGTGAGTATAAAAGTATGAAAGGAAGCAAGAGAAAGTGTTTCATTTAAATCAGTAGGTATTATTTGACACTGAAGGGGTTAAGAAAATTAAACCTGTCTGTTAACAAGGCTGTAAAATCTAAACTAACTAGTAATTTCAGGAAAAGTGTGGAGAAGTGTTTGTTTTTGTTACTGCTCACTGCATGTTGCGTGCTTAACGATACGCTGGCAGCAGGGCCTAGTGTCTGGAGACCTTATCACGGTGTTGGTTCTCATTCCATAGGGGTGGTGATTCCTGGTGAATTACTGACAACTGCTGATCTGTCCGGGTTTGGGGCGGGGTGGCAACTGACATATCATTGTGCAGCATCTGAACCCTGTTGCTTAACATTGCATCACCATGGGTCCCAGCAGGTGAGGCTGTGCACCTTCACCTCTGCCAGTCTCCTTGGCCCTGTGCTAGAACAGACTGGGGTATCTGTCATTCAGCTGCAGACCCAGCCAATGGAAACAGCTGCCCCACTTCCAGAGAACTGTGTGACCAGCTCTTCTATGAGGTGGATCTGGGTCTGAGCCCAGTGGCACTCACTACAGGTGTTAGGTCTTCTTGGAGAGGTCATTCAGACCAGCTGGAGTGTACAAGCCCTTTACATTAAGTGGCCCAGATGGCCGTGACACCCGCTGGCTTTTTTAGCACAGTGAAAACAGCCCCACTCTTGCAGTCTAATAGTGTAACAGAGCTCTTATGTACAGTCCCAGAATCATTATCCAGTCATCAAACAGCGTTCTGCACATCTTCCAGAATGTACCAGTAAACCTGTCCCTGTTTGTTGTTAAATTTTAATGTAGCTGTCAGTCTAGGTTCCAGGCTGAGAAGAGGAAAGTCTCACTCACGTCTGTCCCCCAAGTCTTTTCCACATTTTGTTGCTTGCACAACGACCATCTCACTGCTTGGTCAGAACTCAGCTGTGGCTCCTGATTACATAATGTAGCAGACATCTTTGGGAAGGAGATTTTCTGCTTGAACAATCTTTCCCTCACCCCTCCAAAGCACAAACGAATTGTGTCTTTTTTCTTTGCACAGCATTGTTTTCCCAGAATATATCTACGTAATTACACAAATGCTTTATTACTCCACTTTGAAATACGCAAATCAATTTGGGCTAGCAGGTCACATAGTGATTATGGGTCACAAATAGGTTAACACTGCCCTTCTGCTGACCTGCTTTGGTAAGGGAATGATAATTAGATCAAAGGTCCCACTGCATTTGTGCAATTCAATACAGTTCCAACATCTGTTCCCGTAACCCCTAATCTAATTCTCCAGTGTTACTCCGAGTAAATGTTCTCCGTGTTCAGAAGTTTTCACGTGTGCATGTGTGCATCCTGCAATGGGTTTGGACCCTGTCCATGGTGCACCATGCCTTGTGCCTTAGGGTGCTTGAGAAAGGCTCCACCTGTGACCCTGCTGAGGATAAACAGATGGATAATGGATGGATGGGTGGATGGATGGATGTAGCATTTATTACAAGCGTTCAGATAATTTCTGAACTATCAGTTCGCTGTTAGAGCTTTGTCAATCTTACTTGGTGATTTAGAGCTTTTTTAACAGCCGTAGCTGGAAGAGATTTTTCTAAATTACAGTAATAGAAAGGATCGTTTCTTCATCTCGTTCAGAGATGAATGATAAAGTCGTGGCATAAGATGACAGAGTAATTCTGCTCATTCGTCAATATTCTCTGTCCAACTCCCTTTATTTAGTACAACATTAATAAAAATTAACTGGAGCAAGCTTCCACAGTGCTCACACACAATCTTTCACCAAACCTGTATTATCTCAACAATTTTAATTGCAAGCGTACTTCACTCAGTAATTGGGTTTTTGACACTGGTATGACTAACGCTACCTGCTGCAGTGTTCTCGCGTTTCAGAGTGGCTCATCTTTAAAACAGGAAAGCACTCGTGATTAAAGGGAGTAATTATTTTCTCGCTAAGGCAAACCTGACAGTCTTCATAATTGCGCACTAACAGTGCGGTGTGACGGATTCGTTTGACACAGAAGCGGACTGAACAAACACGCAGTACACAAAGGGTATCTCATGCAGCACCTGCCATACTTGAACATCGTCGCCACAATTACCATGATTATGAACTTACTGACAACTGTTACCATAAATTAGCCCGGGGTTTTTACTCGCAATTCATTGGTGTTACTTGAAACAATATAATTTTGTAGTGAAACCATCTTAACGATCCCTTAGCACAACGTGCACACTGAACACACAGACTAGATCTAAATTCTCTCTGGAATATTGGTTGTAAATCCAATGAATGGGGCATCCAGTGAACAATTTAAAAATTGTGCATACTATGCTGGCATCCTAGTGAAAAACTAAATAGAACAACATTTTGGCTACAATACACGAACAAACAAACAAAAAAATAAATGTCATATTTAGGTAGGACCAATACCACTGTTGACAGCTCTGCCGGTAAATAATTCTCGTCTTTATAATTAAATTTACAGCCAATGTCCAGACACGGGCTCACGCTGAGATACGAGAATCCATCTTTATCTCCGGAGACTGTCAGCGCAGCCAACGCAGAGTTAGCGGCGTTAAGCGCTTAGGCAGGACTGCGCCTTGTAAACCTTGCTGTAAATTGTGCCATCACTCATACGTGCTGACAGTGAAGCCATGTGATTCATTCACTTACAGCCTGTTCAGAATGAGTCTTTAAAAAGACACTGTATATTTAGGCGGGACTATCCAGAATACTAAATTTAAGTATCCACTACAGGAGAGGAGATAACATAACAGGGCAGAATATTGACTGAAGGGCTGTTAGTATCATTACCAGGAGGGAATCTGTGGTAGTGTCTTAAGGGTGTGAATTTAACTTTAAATTACAATTAAAGGATGTAGATATATGAAAGGAATAGGTTTAATTGGTATTGTGTCGTTTTAATTGGTATTTTGATATTTTAAATATTTATCATAAATGGTTTTAGTCTCCGTTATTGGGTGTTATTATGATTTTAATGTAACTGAAAAAAAATTATACTGTGATTATCTATCTTAAATACGAAAAAATTAATAATACAAGTACATAATTTAATTACACACATAATTGCTTTTATACGTAGGCGTTTCAAAGGTATTTTAGTGTTTCTAATGTTACTGTTATTACAGATACACGTTTCGATGTTTTAAAAACATACCTTGTTAATACAATTTATGATATATTCAAATTGACAATATATGCACAATAATTTAAAGCAATGTATTCAATCTTGATTTGAAGTTTTAAATAAATATTTTGAACAGCATACTATGTTGTGGTGACATCTGGTGGACAAAACTGGGTAAAACGTATTAACTTCGTGTATTATGGCGTCGTAGTTGTATTATGTAACGTGTTTATTATAATTGGATTATTTTTTAATTGGTCTGAACCATTTCGATTATGCTGTTAATCGTAGAAATCTTATAAATTTTGAAAATAAGCAGTCGAAGAATGTTTACCAATAGTTTCTTAAAGTATTATTTTTTTTGTGTACCTTTATTTTACTATTGATCCATTTAATTTTACTTTTTTTGTGTGTACATTAATCTCAGGGGGAAATTACTTCTCTGCATTTAGCCCATCCCCGGGGGGAGCAGTGGGCTGCCAGGCACATGCGGTGCCTGAGGAGCTGGACTTGGGTGTCCTACTTAGGGAGACCTGGTGGCTGCGGTGGAATTTAAACCAATACGCGCCTCCATCCCAGCCTGACGTTCTGCCCATTGAACCACCAGGGGACCATACCCCCAGCCTGGGAACGGTGGGATTCGAACCCACGCCTCTAAAGACTGGCGTCTTAAGCCATCACTTTAGATCGCTCGGCCGTACCCCACTTCAATTTAATATTATCATAAGTGTCCATTATAAATTCATAAACAGCCTTGGTGCGTCTGCTTTCTCTCTCGGTTAGCTACACAATGTGTTTTACAAAGGATCCCAGGTTCTATATAATTATATATAAACAAATAGTTTCTAAAATTCAAAAATAAACATGATAAAATCGCCCATTATTTTATTATATGTCTTAAAACGTGCCCAGCGGCGTTAACGTGATTGTATTATAATTTTTAATATATAATCTAATGAGGAACCTTCGTTGGGGAGAGATTGTGTGTCACTGTAACTGTGGTCCCCCTTCATGTGCTCCAGCAGGGCGCTGTCATCTGCACAAGCTGCGAGTTCGCGTTTGTTAATGTACAGTTTGTAGGCCTGATCTGTACCATGCATGTCAGTCAGCAGCTGGACCTGTTTCCCGAGTACTTCGTGACGCAGTGTCTTTTCACAAATGTTGAAAACGCGACGGAGCTGAGGAAGGGGGCGGTGGGTGGCGAAATAAAATGCGCCTTCATAAATCCCACAATGGTGAGACGACACACTCCTCCCTTGAGAAAAAGGCAACGAGTTCTACATGTCGTAGACGTGGATCGGAGAGCGATTGCATGCTTTAGATAAGTTAATGGGTAACACACTTAACTGCAATAAATACAAACACAAGTGTTCTTGTTTTAGAGAATGCATGGCAATAGGAAGTTAAGTTTACTAACTATACCTGTACTTTTTCCGTCCCGTAATTATTACTCAAGCCTGTCACATAATCTTATTTTCTCAATTTGTTTAAACAGGTGGTTGACTCCTTTCAGATCCTGGTTGCCGCAAATAAAGCGATTCATTTGCAAAAGGCTGGGAAAATGAAGACGAGGAACCTTTATTCTGAAGTGATATTTAATCTTTCACCAACAAATAACGTGAGTTCGAAATTACGTAACCTCCAATATTCAACGAAACTGGGTAATGTGCATATACTTTTTTCCCCCCGGTGAGAGAATAAACTCTACATGATATCCTTTTCCGTCTTTTCAGATAATGGAGTCTTTAAAAAAGTTTGGCATCTCTGATAGCGACAAGACTATTCTTCTCGTTCTGGTTCATAGAAAAGAGGAGGAGAGTTACATAGATGAGATAAAAGCCAAAGTGCTTGGGAACTGTGTTCCACTAGACCAAATTCCCACCTTCACTGACATCACAAAGGTAAAAAAGGTATGTGTGTAAACGCTTACTGCTTTTGGAGAAATGCATAGCATACTTGTTTTGTTTAATATAATTACATTTGATTCTTTTCAGTACGTTAAATATATTTGCAAATTGTATCTGTACGCCATCTTTGTTTTCTGGGAGATGGCTTGCCGAGCTGAAGTGTTCTGCGTGATTTAGCTGGAGGACCATTGTGAAGTGTGTTTGTAGTGCTGCCCCCCTGCAAAGTCACCTTTGTTTCTTTGTTCTGGACCAGCCTCTTTACGGCTTCGTGTCCATCAACAGCAACCCAAATCCTGTTGAGGGTAGGGATGGAGATGGGGTTGTGGGATGGGGGGTGATTAGGAATCTGTTCTGGGGTGGATTGCAAGGATCTCTCCGCCTCCTGCACAAAATCATTTTGTCACACATACAGGTATTTGTGCATTAAAAAGTGACCGCATCCCCTGACAGCCCATGTATATGAAACTAGCGGTAGCACCGGAGAACTGAAAAGTTAAGAGTTCTCACGTGGACCTGTGCTGTTTGACTGCAGGTGTAAGGGCACGCCTTGTAGGGGAGTCGATGTTCAGAGGCTAGTAATCCATTGTTTCTGTGAAGGACTCTTTTGGCTGTGCAGCCTGGACCTGCATTAAATAATATATGCATTCTGCAAACATTCCCTCATTGTGAGCAAACATGTTGTTGCTTACTGCACACGTGTCAGCAGGTTTGCTGGATATAAACATGCTTTCTGGCTTGCCCTTCTGGCTTGCCCTTCTGGCTTGCCCTTCTGGCTTGCCCTACTTTTCGCTTTGGCAACCCTTAATGAAGTCATCTGTGATGTTGGTGTGTTGTTGCCACAATATTTCCACCTGAAGAAGGACTGCTGCACTTAATTTTTTTTATATAACTTTATTAATCCCAGAGGGAAATTACTTCTTTGCATTTAACCGATCCTCTGGGGCAGCCATTATTCTGTACCTGGGGAGACAGTTCTGAGTGTCTTGCTCAGGGACACAACTGGCTGGAGAGGGGGGGATTCAAACTGAGAGACTTCCACATCCCAGCCTGATGTTCTGTCCATTGAGCCACCTGATATCTATTAAAAATATATATCCTTTTTAAGGATTTTTCAGTGCTGTTTTTTCAGGAAATGTTCCTGGTCTAAATTCTGCATGGAAATAGTCTAACCCATGTCAGCTGTTTACGTTTTAGGTTTGCATACAGCATCTGTGTGTAGGAAATGTCTCTCTTTCTTGCAGTTCTACAAGGTCACGCCTCAGGAGGCCAGGTGTGGAAGTCTGCTGGATGCTGTGATCTGCAGGATGGCCATTAAGGATGTTTTGTAGATGAGAAGCTGATGGGGGCTATGTGGGGACCGTGGTTTTCTGCACTCTGGGAAGCAGTTATTTAAATTAAAGAGGTTGGTTAAATGTACTCTACCAAGAAGATGAGAAGACACCATTTTGGGAGAAGAAACGGTAACTCTGGGCTAGTGGTTAGGCTTATGTTCAACGTCCTGTTTTTGAGAATAAAGGCTTGGCTCAGTTTTGTATCAGCTACTGTATGTTTTTCACACTTTGAAATGTTAACATGGGCTGAGGAGTGAATGTCTATTTATGTTACCTAATCCTGCACTGATAATGCATCCCACATGGCTAAATACTGCACACCGTGCTGTTTATTGCAGTTTCCAAGTCGGGGAAAGAGCAGTTGTACAATCCATATGAGCTATTTGACAAACGAATGCTGTGTGAAAATATATTTTAAATCAACTATTAATTGACTGGATCTTCAATAGCAGGTGCGGTTTTGATAACGTGGGAGGTATTCAACACATTCTGATCTCCTGTCTCCAGTTATCTTGGTGGTGTGGCACGAATGTTTACAGGCAATTTAGAGCAGAAGCTTGGCTTTGTTTTTAACGAAGTGAGAAATCTGATGCATAAATTGGATTTAATGAAGCAACAATTAATCTCATTTATTTGTATGTTCTTTGTTACCAAAACAACGACTGGTTTGAAAGTTGACTGTGAATTGGAAAAAAGGGTAGTGAGAGCATATCTTAAGTACTGTACATCCTAAATCAACGTGACTTTTTAAACTTGTTCCACAAAAAAGTCTGGCAGGTTCATTGGCATTTTCATCTGTTTTGATGACATTGTTGACATTAACAGTTTCAGGTGCTAAGTGCATTTACAGCAAATTCCTTCTTTTCAGGGAGAATTAGATGACATAATCTGGCAACTCTGAGATATGCATTAAAGTTGCTCCCGGTTTTAATAGGGATATAGAGATAAAATTTCTCCCTTGCAGACATGATTTGAGGTATGTAACAACGTATTGGGGAATAACAATAGACAAAGCATTCCTATGTCAATAACTCATTTGGACTAAGTCGGAACGAGTTAGGACCCTGTAATTCTGAGGTCTCGCGTTACATGAAACCGAAAGAGATGCAGACAAAGAAGAGAATGCGAGTTGAGCAGTGGGAGCAAACGGCGCAGCCGGTAAACCGCAAAACAAAGCCTTAGTGTCAGAGTCCGCGGTCCTGCGCTGGATCCAGTACCTGGCCCAGGGCACTCATTCAGATACATTGTCATGTTGCTGTATCCATATTTCTGCATGTCAAGTTCTTTATGGCTACATGCAGCACTTGCATTTCAACGATTATTGGTTCAGTCTGAACCAACTATAATACAAAAACGTGTAAGAAGCAACAGGCTTTACATACAGTAAATGCAAAAATTGGTTATAGGCATCTCAGCAAAATGTAACAGTGCAAGAAGCAGCATCATAAGTGCAGGAGCCTGTCAAAGTATTATGACTGTATGCTGTTACAAGCAGATCGTATGTCCTTGGTCCATCCAGCACTAAAAGTCGGTTCATTCACCTTCCAGTTTCGAGATCAGTTTCACCGTATTTGAAAGTGGCCACGCTGGGGCGCTCGGCCATAACTTTGCGGTTTGTGTGTTGAGCTCAATTTCTGCTCGCAGCTTCATTAAATCCGGCAGCTGCTGTTTATGGCGTGATGATGCACAAGTGATGAACGTCAGTGGACACCTCTGCCCCGACTCAATCACTGGACATTTGAGCCGGGTGGACTGATGCACTGAAATATGGGATGTAAGCATGCCAACACGAGTGGTGGTGGTATTATGGTATATGGTGTGAAAGACATACATTACAAAAACTTTATGATGCCGAGGAGTAGATTGTATATATACATTATTTTGTACATACTAGAAGTTATACTTTTTAAATGATAGATTTTGTTATATATGGCCGAAAAATTTAACGATTTACAGTAACACTCGTACAGTTTTCCTCTGCACATCTATTCGCCAGAAATATTTTGAAAATTATTTAAAAGCAAAGCAGATTTTACAAAGTGATATAAAAGTGACAGTTGTAACAAAAAACTGATCTCCAACTACAGCTTTGTCCGTATTTAATATAAAATTATAAAACCGAACTTTTAAGTATTGGCAATAATATACATACTATTATGTATCAGAAAAAAGAATAATTTTAAATGCTATTTTGCTAAAAAAAAAAAAAAAAAAAAAAAAACCATATTAAAATTGTATTCATTTAAATGTTGCTTTTAAAAATAGTTTTTTACAAACACAAAATTTAAAATAATACGTATTGTTAAAACGCATTAAAAAAATGTAATGTTTATGGGGCATGATAAAAAGTGTGATAATTCTAGTCTCCATTATCTATTTAAAGGACTGTCACTCACTGGTGTTCGGCAGCTTGTTATTTATTATTTAACACCGCTATTATATTTCAGAGCAAACACCTTCGTACTTAAACGAAACGTTTTACTGTTTTTCATTAAATGTTTTTAAAGATGTTTCATTTAAAAGTAGTTCTATTGTAAGAACTAGGCGGCGTTCAAGCACAGCTATTTCATCATTTTAAAACATATCGTCTACAAAGATTTTTAAACAGTGTATTATTTATTTTATAACGATTCCCATGCAAGCTTTATATGATATGTTTATAAGGAAGTTTCAGTGACGAAGTTTTTTATTACATAATATAGTTGCAAAGAAAGCAGATTTAAGCACATTGCATGTTAAGAAACTATCGCAAAAACCAGTGTAACAATGCACCAGCCGGCACAATTCTCAATCGGCGGCGAGATTTGGGAATATCCATACCAAAGCCCCTGAGAAAAGTTCTCGGTGGGGCTCACACAGCAGGTTTATGCTAATCACTTTCGGAGGAGGAGAGGCGCGGAGCCATTTTGTAGTCATTTTAACTTTAACGTGGAAATAATGGGACCGTGCGCTAAGGATACAGCGCCAAGGTGCGCCTTTGCCCGATAAAACTTCTCATGGGTGGGAAAAGAAGCGCAATGTATCGGCACGGGTGGAGTTAACGCCGCTTCCAGATGTTTTGGTGAAGTTGCTTGGACCTAAGGACTTTTAAACGATGGAGCTTCCAATTAACTGGATTTGGGTCAGTTTTCTGTTCAACATTCCCGTGTCGGGGTGTTTCGACGTGCACATTTCGCACAAGTCACGGCCAGGGAGCGTGCTGGCAAATTTGTCCGTTGCACACGGGTGGATTTACAAAATCGACAGGACATCAACTCCCAAATACATCAGGAATCTCTTGGATATCGGGAGGCACGATGGGGTCCTGTCCCTGTCCCGCAGGGTGGGCTGCGCGCGCCTGGAGAGTGTCCCCGCGCCGCTCACTGTCACGAGCCGATCTCCGACTTACGAACAGGTCGTTTTTACGCGTTTTAATGTATTTGTGCATGAGCCGAACTGCTTCAGCAAACGTAAAAGAAAAAGCTCAAGAGCAAAGCCCGATGTCTTTATTAATTATGTTTTAAGTGTGAAAGCGGCTTCCTGCTTTTCCATGGATGAGCTGCTGGTGAATGTAAGGAAACTTATACCTGCATTTGCTCGCAGTTCAGAGTTTGCCGACCCGCCGTGCACTGAAACTAAGTATAAACTTGCGTTCACTAATGAAAGTTTACCAAACGGGGATGACTGTCTCTTTTCTGGAGACGGGGGCGAGATCGATTTATACTGTGCACTGCAAAATTTAAAGAGCGACCGGTTCTCCGTGCGTGTGAAGTTGCGGTTTACAGACACGGATGAGGATGGGCTGTTTAGGGACCGGGGTCCGGAGCGACCGGATCCGTGGAATAAACGAAAGAAAAGAAACGTGAACTCAGCTCCCCAGTTTCAGTTACCGAGCTATCAGGTGGCTGTGCCGGAGAACGAGCCGGCAGGTACCCGTGTTATTACGCTCAAGGCTATCGATTCGGACGAGGGGGACGCCGGTAAAATTGAATACGGAATGGAAGCCCTTTTTGATAGCAGATCAAACGATTATTTCCAAATTAATGCTCAGACCGGCGGCATCACGACCTTGCAGCGCCTAGATCGCGAGGTGAAGGACACCCACGTGTTTAAAGTCACCGCGACCGATAACGGGGTGCCTAAACGGTCCGCCACGGCATACCTGACCGTGACCGTGAGCGACACCAACGATCACACGCCTGTCTTCGAGCAGACTGAGTACCGGGTCCGCATTCGCGAGAACGTCGAGGTGGGCTTTGAAGTGTTGACGGTGAGGGCTACTGATGGGGACGCTCCGTCCAACGCTAATATGATCTATAAAATAGTAAATGGTAATGGTGTGAATTCAGTTTTTGAAATTGATCCTAGAAACGGGCTTGTTAAGATCAGGGTTCCCCCAGATCGGGAAATCATGTCCCAGTATCAGTTGATTGTCGAGGCCAACGACCAGGGCAAAAACCCTGGTCCCCGGAGTGCCACCGCCACTGTGTACATCACGGTGGAAGATGAGAATGACAACTATCCCCAGTTCAGTGAGAAGAAGTATGTTGTGCAGGTGCCAGAGAATGTGGCTGTCCATACTAAAATAGTGCAGGTAGAGGCCACGGACAGGGATGAAGGCAACAACGCCAAGGTGCACTACAGCATTAGCCACGGAAATGTGAGGGGGCAGTTTTACATCCATGCCCCGACGGGCGTTATCGACGTTATCAACCCACTGGATTATGAGATGATGAGAGAGTACAATTTAAGGATAAAGGCACAGGACGGTGGGCGACCGCCGCTGATAAACAGCTCAGGGCTGGTGGTGGTGCAGGTGGTGGACCTGAATGACAATGCCCCTATGTTTGTCAGCACGCCTTTTCAGGCCACTGTGTTGGAGAATGTGCCCGTTGGATATTCTGTAATCCACATCCAGGCCATTGATGCAGATTCTGGGGACAACGCCCTCTTGGAGTACAGGCTGCTTGACACGACCCCTGGCTTCCCCTTCACCATTAACAACAGCACCGGGTGGATTATGGTCAGCACGGAGCTGGACAGGGAAACCACTGAGTTCTACACTTTTGGTGTGGAAGCCCGCGATCACGGGTTTCCTGCGATGTCGTCGTCAGCCAGCGTCAGCGTCACGGTGCTTGACGTGAACGACAACATTCCCACCTTCACCCAGAAGGCGTACTCCCTGAAGATCAACGAGGATGCGCTGGTGGGAACGAGCGTTCTCACCGTCACAGCTGTCGACCGGGATGTCAATAGCATGGTGACCTACCAGATCTCCAGCGGGAACACTCGCAATAGGTTTGCCATCACCAGCCAAAGCGGGGGGGGCCTCATCACACTGGCACTGCCGCTGGACTACAAACAGGAGCGGCAGTACGTCCTGACGGTGACCGCCTCGGACGGCATGCGCTACGACACGGCCCAGGTCTTCATCAATGTCACCGACGCCAACACCCACCGGCCCGTGTTCCAGAGCTCCAACTACCAGGTGTTTGTCAGCGAGGACAAACCGGTGGGCTCTACGGTGGTGATCATCAGCGCCACGGATGAGGACACGGGTGAGAACGCCCGCATCACGTACGTCATGGAGGACAACGTTCCCCAGTTTAAGATCGACCCAGACACCGGCGCCATCACCACTCAGATGGAGATCGACTATGAAGACCAAGCCTCCTACACGCTCGCCATCATCGCCCGTGACAACGGCATCCCGCAAAAGTCAGACACGACGTATGTAGAGATCATTGTCCAGGACGCCAACGACAACGCCCCGCGATTCCTCCGGGACATGTACCAAGGCAGTGTGTTTGAGGACGCCCCAGTATACACCAGTGTCTTGCAAATCTCTGCCTCTGATCGGGATTCGGGGTCCAATGGGAGGGTGGCCTACACATTCCAGGGAGGAGACGATGGAGATGGAGACTTTATTATTGAGTCCTACTCCGGGATCGTCAGGACGGCCCGGAAGTTGGACAGAGAAAATGTGCCTATGTACAACTTGAAGGCATATGCTGTGGACTGGGGGGTTCCCCCACTGAAAGCAGCGGTTGATATTCAGCTGTCAGTTTTGGATATCAATGACAACGCGCCCGTTTTTCTCACAGATGTGCTATACATTGATGTGAAGGAGAATAGTCCAGTCGGTTCTGTTGTGGCCCAAATCACAGCTACTGATCCGGATGAAGGCTCCAATGCACAGATTCTGTATCAGATTGTTGAAGGAAATTTCCCTGAGGTCTTTCAACTGGATATTTTTACAGGTGACTTGATTCCCCTCGTAGATTTGGACTACGAATCCAGAACCGAGTATGTGATTGTGGTCCAGGCTACATCTGCACCGCTGGTGAGCAGGGCCACGGTCCACATCCGACTAGAGGACGTAAATGACAACAACCCGGTCCTGCAGGACTTTGAAATAATATTTAACAACTACATCACCAACAAGTCCAACAGCTTCCCTACAGGAGTGATTGGAAAGGTTCCGGCCCACGATCCGGATGTGATGGATAAGCTCCATTACAGCTTTGTGGAAGGGAACGACCTGAGTCTCCTGGTCCTGAACCCGGACACCGGGGACCTGAAGCTCAGTCGGGACCTAGATAATAACCGGCCACTCGAAGCGATCATGAAGGTGTCTGTCACAGGTACGTACCTACCGTCTCTGTAAGTACCTGCGCCTCTCTCTCAAACAGCTATCTCTGGAAACAGGATATGCACGTCATGTGTGTGTGGTTTGATTTACATTGGTCTGTGCTCAGATGTTTACAGGAGTCTTTCAGTGCACTCTCTGAATGGCTTTTTTGAGAAAGAAGCAGGACTGAGAGTTGGTTTGTTTTCTGCTGTGCGCTACATTGTGTCTCCATTGTATAAAGCAATGGGACAATAGTGACTACAATTACCTATTAGCCTTATTTTTGTTTGTGGTGTTCTTGCCATATTAACATTAATGATTATGAAAAATCTGTTTTAAGAGTAAGGTTTGAAAAACGCATGTTTCAGAGTTTCTGGCGTGCACGACTCCTAGCTTTGCGTTCTGATTGTCGGACAATGTCTTAAAATGGAAATTTGATTCTTGCCGTGTTGTATAACCACAGTTCCAAAAATGTTCATGGAGAATGCCACCCTTAAAAAGTTCTGATCAGCTCTCAGGAATAATGCAGTTAATTGTCAGGTTATAGTTTCTGTGAGATAATCTCCAAGCCACAGTCTGGTGGAATGTGCTGGAATTTATGCTTGCTTTCTTTTTTTCTTTTTTGCAAGTATAAAACAGCAGGGACGCAGTGAGGTATTTCATTACCTCCTGCAGGCTGTTTTGTTTTCGAAGGTTAATCATCAGCGGACTGGAAATGCATTACTCACACTCAGCTGTGATAGTGACACACGAGCAGACATAAGCTGACGGTGTGTACGTCTGTGTGTGTGTGTGAGATGTGCAGACAGTAGATGCGATGTGGTTGTGGGGAGACATGGTAGGTTTCCATCTTGTATCTTCTCAGAAGGTTACTTTGTGTGGTCGTGTTGGTGTAGCCAAATTTGGGAGCTGTCAGCTCCTTCAGAGGAGCGAGCCTCGTAATCGCCGTGTCAAATGCTGGTTCGTCTCTGCCGTGGCACGCACTTTCCTGGCCTCTTTCGCTTCGAGAGGTTTTGTTGTACGTCAGCTTCGTTGGTGGCAACTTTTCTTCTGTGAAATAAAAGGCTCGACACACCACTTTGTCTTTTCCACAGTGGTGGAGATTTCCACTTGAGGTGACTCGTACAAGTATTAATGACACAGCTGAACTGGGCTCTTGTAGTACAAATGTGACAGTGTGGTCTCCATGACAACTGTGCCCCCCCTTAAAATCCTCCTGTAAGGTCTGCTTTCCCTAAGACGTGCAACCCTCCCCCTTCCTCAAGCATGTTGCCGTGTCAAATGTTGGGTAACTTGTTAATTCTCCGGGGTGACCTTTAACCCTTGAAGACACATTGAGAGGAAGCTGCCCCAGCAGTTCAAACAGAATAGGACAGTCAGGTCTGTAGCTATGTAGTGAATTATAAATTGATTTCCCCAAGACATTAACAGAGTTACTAGCGTTCACACCCAAAGAACAAACTAGTGTATCTGGTTTTCTTTAAGATAGCACTTGTAAAGCAGTGATTAATTTGACCAGTTTATGGAGTGAAAGGGTAGCGTAATTTAGATTAGTGTTGCAGGACCTCAAGACAGAACCCTGCCTGGTGAACCAGGAGCAGTAAAACTATTTTATTGCCTGCGATTGAAGCAAAGGATGAAAAGTGAAATCAAAGAATGAATGAGATGAACGTGTGAACAGCTTCCAGCGCTCCGCTGTGATGTGAATTAGCATAGCAGCGCAGCCGTTTCCCGTGCTGACATAAGGCTTGCCTCAGGCACGGTGGAATGTCTTAAAGTTGATATAATTACTATCTGTGTGAAAAGAAAGTCCCCCTTCCAGTTGGCTTGGCGCTTGTGTCAGCGAGGGCTGCTAAGCGGTGACAAGCTCCGACATCTCCTCGCCGCCTGCGGTGAGTCAGCGTACCTGTGGTGCAGGGCGAGTTCCAACCAGAACTCAGCGTCCGACATGTGCCGTGCTTTCATCCAGATGTAGCTAGCCCCTACCCCCTCCCCAAAAGATTTTAGAGACACGGGTAAGCCCGTGTGTCACTAGCAAGGGGTGACATTGTGTTTTTTTTTTTTTTTTCGCACGTGCAAATTCTGTTTTTATGCCCCATGGCGCTGGTATTAGTCACTGATGGAGTGCAGGTCATGTCTGCCAGAGAGGTAGAACGCCTGAACTGGGGGTTTTATCTTGGCACGTGACTTGGGATTTTATTCACACTTTCTCTGCTACTGCATACTGCCTTTTCTGTGATTGTTTAGGATTGTCCATTGTTGAAACCTGTCATCTGTCCTGTGATGTACTTGTGTTCTGTACAGTGTGTGTATGCCCTGTGATGTACTTGTGTTCTGTACAGTGTGTGTATGCCCTGTGATGTACTTGTGTTCTGTACAGTGTGTGTATGCCCTGTGATGTACTTGTGTTCTGTACAGTGTGTGAGCAGTCTTGCCACCTGTGTTTCCTAGTGTAGTTGTTAAATACACTGTAACCCCTGACCAGTTAAGCCCTTGAAGTAACAGCTGTGATCTTCCAGGGCGTCCAGAGACCGTGAACTTCTCCACTTCTGACTGGCTGTTTTGGGACTTTTGCGCTTGTCCTGACACGAGTCGAATATGGTCTCTGATTTGGCACGTGGTGCCAGATACCTCCTGGCCCTGCGTTTGTGTTGATTGTTACTGAAATGCAAAAGACTTTCATACGGATTTTCGTGTAATTTTACAGTTCTGTTTTTTATGTAGGCTGGGTTTTGCTGTGTGAATGTTGTGCAGACATGGACTGGTTATGCCAGGCTGTTCACTTCAACTGGCAGAATAGGCTTTGCATAGCTGCGTGTAACTGAAACGTTTCTTTGCGCAATATTCAACGCTGTGTACTGTTGTAAGGTGATATTTGTCCTGTTTGTGTTTTATTTGACATCTTAAACTGTTTTCAGCCCAAAGGCTTTGGATCTCGGCCACATTTTAGAATATTGTTACAGCAGCTCAAAAGTTCTTAAACTTACCAAAATGACCCTGGAAATTTTTTGAGTTTGGTGGTAAATGGGGAAAGGGGCAGATTCAGGGCTAGGGCACTCATAGACAGAGGTGTGTGTGTGTGTGTGTGTGTGTGTGTGTGTGTGTGTGTAACGTGACCCCCAGTGTTACCCAAAAATAATGCATTTTGCAGCAGTATTTGTAGTTCTAGTATGTGGGAATGGCCAAGCTGTGTCACATGATTCAGGGTTTGATTGACAAACATGGTAGCCAGTTGGACGTCGACAGGCGTGTACCATCTGTTCTCGAGGTTCTGAAGGAAAGGATGAACTGCTCCTTTGTTGGGTTAAACAGTGAATCTCTCTTCTGGTATTGTGTGCCTTTTCACTTTTAGCTGACCTTGGTCAACTTGGAGAGAGAAGGGCGTATGAAGTCTGTCTCTGGCACAATGTTATGACTGTACTTTTTCTTCTGGTGCTGTGTGTCTTTAACACTGGTCACTGACCCTTGCTGAGCTTTATAATGTATTTTAGCCACATGGGTTCAGACTGCCGTGTGCGTGCGTGTGTGCGTGCATGTGTGAGTGCCTTAGAGGAGTGTTCCTGTGGTCAAGTGTTTTTCTGCAATGTTTTTATTCTGATTGTTTAATCGCTGTTGACCTCAAACGAGCTGCATAGCTCAGGATTTTCAGGTGTAAACTACCGCATTCTGACTGATCTGCTACCTGACCGGCAACTTCTAAAGCCTGTAGCTTTGCTTGAATTGGTTCACATTTCAGGAAGTTGTGTTTTCACTGTGTCTGCACTTAACCTTTGAACTGCAAGGGTCAGATTGGGTCATGGGCAAATAGAAAATGTCGCAGGTGACCTGTAAACCACAAAAGTTATTTTACCTGGAAAAAGACTAGATTCTAGTTTTAGTTGTCGAGTGCTGTATTTCTGACAATATTTTGGGGCCATTAATCAGAAATGTAGATTTCATAATTCAGAATTTTCTGTGTAACCAAAAGTTATTAATTGTAGTCCATCTGTTGCAGAGATCACAGCTAAAACTAGGGTTTTTAGACACGGATAAGAAGCGCTTGCTTTGGCTGTCAGGACTGGTGTTTGTGTTGCTGTTTAGTGTAAGTGTGTGTCATATGCTGAGAAGACTCTAAGTTGTGTGCATCTGTGTGTGCATCTGCTCCAAGGATGCGTGGGTGCGCGTATGTCTGTGTGTGTGTGTGTGTGTGTGTGTGTGTGTGCGTGTGTGTGTGTGTGCTTTCACTCATGTTAGAAGGGAGAGGGCAGCTGCTTGCTGGACCGGACCCAGTCAGGTGTGCATCAACTTGATGGGGCACATCCTTTTTTTTCTGTCCAAAAGGTATGGGGTGTAGTCATCGTGTCTCACCTCCATTGCCTTTTATTCTTTACCTAATGACCAGCATCACACTTTACTTTACACCAGTCACTCTTGTCAGGACTGAAAACATCAGAAATGTGTAATGTTAGACATTTTTAGCAGACAGGACAGTTGCTCGCTCAGAGGGGTTGCAAGACCTGGTGGTGGGGGGGGGGTTTCGGCTGATGAGGTTTATGTGAAACATAAAGGGCTCCTCGGGATTACGTTTCTCTCGTCAGGGGTGGGGCAGGCGGGGGGTGGTGTCCCACCAGACGGTGCGCTGTGTTAATGGAGGGGGGGGGGGTGCGATTTACTGGACCGGATCAGGGAACCTGTTGGGGTGTAACATGAGATGCTCCCGACTCTCCCTTTCCTCCTTCCCGCTCACACAAAAATACCTTTGTGTTCAACACCGGACTTTTGGGAACAACATCTGATTCTGCCGGTGGCAGAGAAAGTGTGACGTTACATGCGTTTGCTAGCCAACAGCAGGATTAGCAGTGTGTAAAATTTTAAACAAATGCTTGCCTCTTCTTTTTTTGTTTTTTCTTTATTTCTAACGAAATCTTGTCTGCTGTGAGAATGGCTCCCCTGTGGACAGTTTGGCTCGTTCTGCCTCCACGGTCTTATTCAAATTCTGGTGTCTCGTTTCGCCTCTTATGAACTTTTGATTCTGTCATTTGAACGTGGTTATGGTAGCAAAACGTGTGATGCGTTTGACATGGGCTGCTAACCCATGGGCCTGGCATGTTAAACTGCCCCATGTTGTTCACACATGCAGGGGAGCCCATGTTTTTTTTTTTTTTTTTTTTGTCTTCAGATGGAGTTTCTTTGCTCACCTTAGCGCCTCAATGCTTGGTGAACTCGTTCCTTGATTATGCCAGACCGGCGCCTGTTTCTACCAGGCCAGTCAGCTCACTGTCTCCAGCGTGGATCTCCAGCAGACAGCCCTCACTCTGAATCCTTGCTTATCTCTGAGGTCATTGCCTTTTTTTATTGCAAGAGGAGGAAATGGAAGGAGATAGAACGGCTGTCATTCAGTGGTCGTCCAGGCAGAAACGAGCCAGCGTCCCATGTGACTGAAGCAGTACGCTTTCTCGCTGTTTTCTTCTTCTGTTAATTTCTACCTTCTGACCTTGGCTCCATGTGCATCCAGTGACACGTACCTCTAATTACACACTTCGGCTGCTGAGTAATCCTTGCAGGGCTCATCTCTTCATGGTTCACTCAGGGTTTGTTTTTCAAAGGTCAGGTACAATGACAAGAAATGTCTTAATTGAGCCATCACGTTGGTTTCCTGCTCTTTACCACACACATCTCAGCAACGGTTTTCTCCCTAACGATTACCTTCTCCTTAGCCAAGCCTTTGAACTCCCCATGTTTAATTTTTTTCTGTTTAAAAACCAAGTGTGTTACATGGAGCTGCTGACCAGCTCTGTATTGGATCCCTGTCAAAAATCTCTTGCACCTCTGGTGTAATTTACCTGCTAAAAGACGGGGGATTTTAAAAGGCATGTGTAGTGTAAGGAGGAGTGAGTTTGGAGGTAGTTTTCCTCCAGTGTTGGTTCTTGTTGTGTCTCACTTCAGCTCTCCTCCTCTAACATGCCTGATAGCACTGCTGTGAACCTCTAAGAGCTGTCTGGGACACACCGGGCAGGACGCCACCAGGGCGCGTTTGCGTTCACGCAGTGACAGGCTGCATCGGCTTGGGGTCAGCTTTGCCCCCCATCTCTCCTGCGGACTGGATTTTGGCCTGATCTCCAGCAAGATCACCCTGAGAGACCGTAGATAGGGTATGCCTTTAAATGTCCCACACTCAGGTAGGATAAGCAGGACTGCGCTGATTAGCTTCAGGAATTCGAGGGAGTTTGTGTTCTTACATTTGGTGCTGCTAACGACCCGTTAATCATGTTCATGTCTGCTGGGATTACGACCTCAGTTTTGCCACAACTTTGTAAACGTGGAGAGTATAAATGGAATTCACTGGAAAGCAGGAGGCTGCTGGAGTTCAATTCAATACTGTTATGGAGGAAGGGCCGGCCCTACCTGAGTGCAGGGGAAGTGATTTGTAAAAGGCCTTGTCTTTCATCTCTACCACTCCCACTTTTTTTTTTTTTTGTCCACATGTATTACGACGGCGGGAAGTGTCTTTGTGGCATCCAGGAGCAGAGGGGGTGGGGGGGTTAGGAAAGGATGGTGTTTTTCATGTTAAATGGGCCTTTGTCACATGCTAATCAGCTGCCATTGTTGGTACTAACAGGGCAGTTCACGCTGTTAACAGGGGGTCTGCGTGGCTGTCAGGGAACCCGAAGCGGGCGGCGGACAAACAGCCGCGACGTGGACCTCGAGTCGAGACCGCGGCGATGCTGCTCGCCGGAGACATACAGGCGCAGAAGTTAAATAGCATAATGAGGCGGTCAGGTCGTCACAGTTGCAGGTGCTGACATGGAGAAGCATGCTCTTTGGTCTCCTTTCTCATCGTGGTGTGAGTGGTGTGCAGAGGCTGAACACTTCGTCTCAGGGCTTGTCACAGTAAAGCAGGTTACAAAAGGTCTGGGAAATCAGACCTTAACACTGTGAAAGTTCTTACAACTGACCTTAATAGACACGTACCTAATAGGGAATATTTCCTTGGCGGATAATGGCCAATGCTCTGAAGACAGAGCTTGTTATAACATTACTAGTAAAAGATTTGATCTGGCAAACACTGCACCACAGATACAAGATCTATGTGATCGGTTCTGGCAGCGTCTGAATGTGAAATATCTTCCACCAAAATGACAGCTAGAATCCAGATTTCACATACGCCCTTGTATTATTGGTGATGACGGTCCGGTGTGGACTTGCATGTCATCGGAATAGTTCTGTCATTACGTGACCAAGACTGTTGTAGGCAGCCCGTTTGTCTGAGCAGCACATGTTCCTGTCTGTCCTCTCCCGGGTGTGAAAATGGCATCAGAAAAGCCTTCCCGCATTGTTACCGTGGACACTGCCCCCCCCCCAGGCAAACTCCTACATCACTCACACATCTGAGAGGAAAACTCAGGCCAACATGCAGTTATGGGACAAACTGTGTCCTGAGCAGTCATTTCATCTTCCAGCTAGCGGTTTTGTGGCTTCTCCGAAACAGATGAGACTGTACCAGACATTAGCGGGGGCAACTTGGAGGTGAGGAGAGAAAGGTCCCCTTACCAAACATTACCAATGGGGGGGGGGGTGTCACCATGGTAACCAGAACAACCAGAATCATTCTCTCAAGCATTTTGTGGGGACATTGGCAGCGCTGGGGCCCCTTTTGGGTAGAGGCCCGGGCTCGGGGACCCCTCTGTGATGGGATGGGGGGCGGGGGTGTCACATTGTCCCCATGCAGATTCCTGTCACTGTAAAACAAAGATCCGGCAGAAGTGCGTCTGTGCATCTGAGCTCCCTGTAAGCAAGTCTGTGCAGACGAGAGTACGCTATAGAATCCTAAAAAGGGCTTTTCCCCCCTTCTCATTTTAGCCGCATTAGCCCGTTCTCAGACACGGATCAACAAGCCGCCCCGCTGGTCGCCAGCCCCGCGAGACCCAGAACAGGCCAGTGGGCCTGAAAGGCACGGCCGGGAAGCCTCGGGTCCTGGCGATGAATGGGGGGGTATTATCTCCCTGTCTGGAGAAAACAGAGGCCAGGAGTCAAGCGTGCTATTGACAGGCTATGGGGCTCGCTGGGCTGTGACCACAAGGCCGCAATCCCACACTCTAGTTCCCTGGTCTGTTTTACTTTATACGTCTGGGGAAGTTTATTTAATTAAACTTTTTGTTATGGACATCCTGTTTTAGCTGTATATAGGATATTCAGGAAAGTTGGGTAGTTCTACTTTGCGGTTTCGGTGAGCAAGATCAACAGTCCGTTAGTCGTGGTGTTGGATCTCTCGCCCCCTTTTTCACGCTTGCCTGTGTCTGCGAGGCGGCAGCCATTGTTCACCGTAGTTACTGATAAACAGGGAGCTTGGTTACCAGCTCTTGAATGATTGGCTCTTTTCAAACTGGAAAAAAAGGGTTGCTAGGGGAACAGAAGAACTTGTGTAAATTTGAAAAAGACGACCCGAGCTAGTATGGGGGTGTGGAGCTATTTTCACACTCATTACAGATACATAGTCAGAGCCCCCCTCCCACACACCAACTCCCACCTCATAACTAAGCTGTGACCCCCGGATTCCTTTCTTTAAAACCGCAGAGCACAACACAATGGTTTGCACCTTTATGCCACACCCCCGCCCCCTCCCCAGCAGAGCCATAGACAATAACGGAGATTGGTCTGTTGGCCTGCCGAGTGATGTCACATGACACACATTCCAGACAGATCTCCTGCAATACTTAAGGAGAGCTGAATAAGATGCGAGCAGAGAAATGACGGCACTTTGCTGAATGATAATGCTCACAACATTTTCATACCCAATTTGTCAAGCCAGAGAAACCAGTATTTGAGGTTAAAAGCATGCTGTCTGTCTGCCTGGAGGCCGTTTACGTGGTAACCGTCTACAAGGGGAGTCGCGGTATGTGTTTCGTGTTGGATTCAATAAAGTATGTCTCGCAGAACTCAGAATCCTCTTTCTTTTTCGATGTCACGAGGAGCTGAGTGGCCTCTTGGCTGTCTTCTCTCGATCGCCGGGGGCTGTTCTGGTCAGGATCAGCGCCGGACTCACCAGGCTGCATCTGAAGCCGCTCACCAGGAGACGTCTGCGCCTGACCGTAAACTGAAATGCTGCGGTAGCATTAGCCCCGCCCCCTGCTGTTTCGCCATTGAGTTTTACAGCTCTGTTGAGGTCAGAACAAAGACATCAGAACTGATGTTTAAGCGGAGCGGGGGGGGGGGGGGTGTTCAGGTGCTTGTCGTTCTGCTCTGGGTGAAGGTGCGGATGGCATGTTGGCATGGGGCATGTGTTTTCCATTGTTTCAGACTTAACAGTGGAACACCGCTGACTTTACGACCTCAGAGTTTCACTAATGAACCACGTTGTGAGCACACCACTGCCTTTTATGGTGTTGGGAGGCGGGGCTCGCTGAACCACCGCTGTAATGAGGGGAGGGATACAGGAATGTGGACCATAATGGTCCGTCGACCATGTGTGCTAATAGGACACGGGCTGAGAGGAGAGCACACAGTGTCAGGTACAGGAAGAAGGTGTGACTGGTACGAGGTGGCAGCCATCCCTTTTGTTTGGTGAGCCATTTGTGGTTCTGTAGAGGTGGACGATCTCTGAACACCCAGAACATTCTCATGATGGGCGAAGTGACAAAGGAGAACTGGTTTCGTGTTGGCCTGGCCCACCCTAGTACTGGGATGGAACACAAAGGTGAAACTTCACACGTTTAAACAAAGGCCCCCAGGTTTGTGCAGTACTCCTCGTGGAGGGGGGGGTGAGGGGATTTGAGCGATGACTCATCTGTGTTTACCTGTTCTGTTTCACTGAGTACTGAAGGTTTAAACTCAGAAGCTCAGAATGGCCAGTTTGAGGAGGTTGTGATAGCAGGGTAGAACCCCCCCCCACCGCCTGTTAGCTGTTAGCTTCTGACTACTTGTGTGAAGTCTGTGTGATGGAGGGGGGAGGAGAAGCGGCCGGGCTCTGTCTGCTCCGGCCCTCTGGCCAGCTGTCAGCAAGGGCAAGTGGTGACAGCGTCGTGTTCAGGGGAAACGGGAGGCAGCTCTGAAGCGAAGTGCTTTGTTAGCAACAGGACGGGCTACAGTTCTGTTCCGCTACGGCCGCACGTGAGTGGTACAGCATGCACACCCCCTCCAGCCTGAAATCAAAGCCTACGCTAACGCAGCAGTCTGTGCAGCACCTGGTTGCTGTCGGATACCAACCCCTGCGCCTCCACAGTGTGAACAATGGCGTTCCTTCATCCGCACCCCGGGCCTGCCAGGCAGCGGTCGGTACCATTGCAGCGGCCCAAGAACAGAGACCCGGCCGCAGCAAGGATTCCTCATTTATGAGAATTCCTGTAACTCACGGCTGGGCACGTGCAGACCACGCAAGACCTGCAGGAGTGTGGTGCAAACGAGAGATGTTCCTGATGGGGCTGAATAAAAAATGGGTCGTGCTCAGCACGGGAAGAGAGAAGTCAGAGCAACGTATCCATGACAGGCTGTGCTGTGTCCAGGGCGCAACCTGGCTTTGGCCGTCATTTCACAACATACAGAGATCTGATTGCATGTTAAAGCTTTTCAAAGCATTATGAAGTTTGGTTCCTTCCTGATATGATGATGACTAACACCCCCCCGTAGCCCTGAGGGTAACACCGGACGGACACGACGCCGAGCCGTCTCCCATCGCCTGTTAGCGGCCACGCCCCCCCAGGGCTCAGACCCACATTCCTCTCTGCTGTACTTTACCAAATCGTTTCTTTATCAGCATTCCTTATGCGATTTTATGCTCTGCTGAATGGATGTTTTTAAGTGACAGGCATGTCTGAATATGCATTGGTGTTCAGCACCGGCTCACCTTTATTTTTGATTAGATAAGACACTTTTTGAGCAGTCATGGTCTGACTCTGCTGAAAGCATCTAACACAATGCCACTATCTTTCACACCTGTCTCTCATTATTTCATTGCTGCAGAACATTTTGGTTTAGCTTATTTTTTTTTTATATAGTAGTGTCACGTCTCAGTTTGTCAAGTTCAGTTCTTATAATGTTATAACGATAACAGAGTGTGTCTGACAGTTTATAAAACTTGCATCTACCAACACCTTATTTATCATACAGATATGATTCATATTCTGGTGCCAACTGGTCTTGTTCCTGCCTGCCTCTCTTTACTTTGCTTTGGGGGTGGGGGGTGTCATGTGGTGTGGGAGCATGGGAAATCACCGTCCGACCCTCTGTCCATCACCCCCTGTCCCGAGTCCATCAGTCATTGCCATGGCCCCTTTGTGTGTGGATGAGCGCTGGGCAGGTGCCAGGGTTCTGGCCACCTGATGCTATGTAGGTCAGCCGTCAGGCGGACTGTTATTGTGTATGCTGAAGACGCGGCTGACGACGAATCTATGACTCTGATGATTCGTTCATCGACACCCCCCCCCCCATCCCAGCATAACTCTTGTAAACCCTCCCGTTCTTATGAGAACTAGGAAGTGCTTCGTCTCTGGACCTGTGGAGCTTCGGCCGGACGCTGGTGTGAAGCGGGGACAGTTATCACACTCGCTCAGTCCTGCTGAAGCGATGGGGCACGTTTCAGCTGTGAAGTTGTGAAGCAATTTTATTTATTTGGGAAAATTTCTAATGCATTCATAGCACGACGTGAATCATAAACTGGGCTTGTTTACTGCGTTAGCTTTGGCCAGCCGCTAACATCTTGTGTGATCAATATTCCCTGACACGCTTTGCCTTGACAGTAAACACGCTGTGCTCTTGTTTAATGTGAACTTATTTAACCGTCCATGAAATGCGCTTCCAGCCCTCTTCGTTTGAGCCGTTGCTGAAGTGGCCCAACGGTTCCGTCTTTGCCGTCTTTATGTAGCATCTCGAAGCTCACTCAGACAGGAGGACTCCGCTGTTTAGCACGTTATGCGATCAGCTATGGACCTTTATGAATAAACAGGATCATCTTGCAGGAGGTCATGCAGGAAAATAGCCTTTATCTGGTCATCACTGTGTCCCCTTTTTCTTATCGCTGTCTCGAGGTTTTATTGTCATATGCTGATGTCACTGGCACCCAGCAAGCACTTGGGGACCTGGCATTCATTTGGCATTCATTTGTGGCACAGTGAGAAAGAGGGCTGTCCGTCCTCCTGTACTCACAGTTGACCTGCAGAGATAAACGTTATAGCCAGTCATGCCCGCTAGCACTGTGAGTAAACGGCACAAAAGGGTTTAGCTTTTTGTAGTTTGACTGTTCTTGTAGGCTGTGGACCCTTTCAGACAGTTCCCGCAATGCTCCTCGAAGTAATGGCTATGGCACAGATATGTTTTCTTTAGGTAGCTGCCTGTTTTGTAGTGGAGGTCACTAAAACCACTTAGGGTAATAAAAGGCCCTTCACTGAAGTCCTCTGGCTGAGGTGCAGTAGCGTCCCTTGCACTGTGCGCTTTCCTCCTTAATCCCAGCGCTCTTCAGTGGTGTCTGTTGCACTGTGCGCTTTCCTCCCTAATCCCAGCGCTCTTCAGTGGTGTCTCTCGCACTGTGCCCTTTCCTCCCTAATCCCAGAGCTCTTCAGTAGCATCTCTAGCACCGTGCCCTTTCCTCCCTAATCCCAGCACTTTTCAGTAGCCAAAGGTTTTGTTTCAGTATTTTAGGGCAGCACTGATTCCCTGTATGTACTTGTTTATGAATGTTTGCGAATGTTTATGAATGTTTATGTATGTTAAAGCAGGGTTTCAATGCACAGGACACGCAGCACTCACACTTTGCTAAAACTCACACTAGTTCTCCAGCCGTTGGCCCCATGGCCTGCTAAACCCATTGACTCTACAAGCCTGCTTTCAGCATATACTGAAGATTTGAAAGCCCTTTGTTTAAACATTACTGCAGTGCTTTGCTTATTTAATTTAGCTGCAGAGGGTTTACTGCTGTCAAACAGCACCTTTATGGCAGTAGTTGATAAAATTGTCTTTTTAAGCTACTGTGAGTCCTGAGCACCTTTCCTGTGTTTTGTTTGGAAGAACAGGTTTCGGTTTAGACAGTGCAGGTGTTGATGTGGTTCCTGCTGGCTGCGTGTTTGTTAATGTATAGTTTTTAAATCAGGTTTGAGGCCCCTGAGTGTTTAATGATTGATTGGTTGGTGTGTTTGTTTAAAGGAGGTTGGTGACATTCCCACAGATGGGGTGACATTCCATGTCCCTCTTTCATCCTCCTCTTTCCTCCACACCTTCAATGTTTGTGTTCATGGATGTTCTAGAATCTAGAACGTTTTCCCATTGTATGGAGAGTACGACGGGTGGCAGGTGTGCAGAATTGTTGTCAGTCATCCGTGAACCTAATTTATACTGTGTTTAAGCTTGAGTGTTTGACAGAACGCCTCTGGCAGGCAAGATTTAACCCCCCCCCCCCCCCAATGTCCCTCATGTCAGTTTCTTACTTCTGTTTGTTATTGGTACAACAGCATGTGACACATTTTATTCAATAATGCATTGAAAACAGCAGGCCTTGCCGTTCACAGAAGCCATCATCTGCAGCCCTTATCATGCAGGTTTAAGATGTATTTTTTTTGCTAATATCAGAGAGATGTTTTCTTGTGTCTCTCGTCACTGTTGAGCAGAATGGTGTTTTTTTTTTTTTTTCTCCCCGTCACTCTCTAAAGTCACAGGTCTGGTTCAGGTTCACGCTTTAGCTTCCAGAGGGCTTTCAGTCGTACCCCTGTGAAGCAAAAAGTATCTGTTATCTGTGAGACGAGCTACCCTGCCAAACTACACAGGATGTTCCTGGTCCTGCGTGCCGGCTGCTGACACTCTATATGTGCTCGGTGTTCGTGGCCGGTGAGAGAAAGCTCCTATCTTATTGGCACCGGTGCAGAACCGCCCTTGAGTTACAGACGGGAATTATCCTGTCAAAATGTTATTATTTTAATGCACCTCTTTATGAGAATAACATGGCTGGCTAACCACACGAGACCTGATACACAACAGACTCTTGCTGCAGCTTAATTATTTCCTTATTCGTGTTCAATTCGGCGATGGGGGAATTAAGAATTATGTCTTAGGATCAAGTCGTGGAGCCATGAAGTCCTACCCTCTCAGTGTTCCATGTCACGTTTAGCGACTCTTCATTTCGCTAATGGGGCTACAAGTGTTTTAGAGAGGAGCGTAAATGACTGTAATCACCTTTCCATGTGAAATATTACCGTGACTCGCCTGTGCCGTAAATGGCACGACCGGTCTGTTCTGTTGACTTATCTGGCAGGTTTGTGAAGACCGTCTTAACTTCTGCTGCAGTGTGTATCGGCTGCGCTGGGAAAGTTGACGCTGACTGGGCAGGCCGTGCACCTGAAAGCAGAGCAGACGTGTTTTTATCCCTGACATCTGATAGGCTAACAAATGCGCACCATGGAAAACGTGTTGTGATTCAAATTTTTGGACTTGAGTTGAAGGAAGTGGTCGAGTCAGTCCCGTGTATCAGTGACGCCTTTTTTTTTTTTGTAATTCAAAGTAAATGTCATATATATATATATATATATATATATATATATATACTCCCCAGTATACTGATAAAGAAGACTGTAAGTCCTTTATGATAGATCATGGGAGGGGTCTGTGATGTGTGAAAACAAATTAGTGACCGACTACACATGGTAAAAATGTTGTATTTTTGGAAAGGGCAGAGACCTCCAGTGCTGTGTGGTCTAGAGGTAGAGGTTCCACACAATGAGGAGGGGCTTCTTTAAACTGATGGGCTGGGGGGGGGGCCTCCTCAGAGGTGATCTATAGCAGGACCATGATGCACCTTTTCTCTCTGTGGGGGGGTTACTTCAGTTTAACAGCTGCACCAGTGACACATGTACAGCATGGTTTATGAAGGAGGACACTTTCCAACACCATGTTACTTTTTTGGTTGTCTGCCCAGTCATAATGTTGCAGGAATTTGCTGAGAGTGGGTTGTGTGGCAGGGCTGAGGTCAGAGATCACAGGGTGAAGGTCGGGCTCGTGGCCAGAACAGGGCTGCAGAATGTCTAGGATGAGACGAGGAAAGACATTAAAGGGGTCAAAGACCGTATTAACCACACTGAATCCTGCTTTCACTTCAGTACTTAAAACAAACAAATATGGAAAAGGACATTTTTCTGAACTCATTGAATTCAGTAAACCAGTGGAAATAACAAATCTCTTTGGAGCACAGCTTGGAGGGCATGGATCTGACATGAACATATCTGAGGAGGTTTAAGCTTTAGAAAATGGTCTGTCCACTTAGAGGCAGCTGCCTGTGAGTACCTGAGGCGTGTGAGGAAGCAGGGCTGGAGATGGATCAGTGCATTAGCTGAGCCATACCCAGGCCCCCGCTCTGTCACCTCCCTGCTGGTGTCTCTGTCGAATCACTGGGAAACTTCCATCACCCCAGCAGTTCCCACGTCCTGCCTAAGAATATTCTGCCATTTAATGGGACTTTCTGTGAGTGTTAAACAAATAAAAGGTGTTTTTGAGATAACGGACTCACTATCTGCTAGGACCTTATCACACTGTCCCGAGCAGGGTTATGTTGTGCACATGCAGTCTCTCTCTCTCTCTCTCTCTCTCTCTCTCTCTCTCTCTCTCTCTCTCACACACACACACACACACACACACACACA